>JAWLRI010000640.1:1025242-1078275 GCA_034781795.1 Crypturellus tataupa
GCCTAAGTAACTAAAATCTAAGGTCTTGGTTGTTCACGCAGAATCCACGTCCCCGATCCTTACACCGTTCTGCAACAGGACATGAAGCATAAAAGAGACAACATTTGCATGAATATAGAACTTGCCTAACAAGTCTGGCTTCCCTGCAAGTGGCTAGCAGTCCTGCTGCTTCGGTTTCTATGAATGGGATGTCTATTAACTTGCCTTCAATTTAATTAACATTTCTGCATTATCTTGTTTTTTGAAGGTATGGGACTTACCATTTCTTGCAGGCAGTGCATCTGATACACTGAGGCACAGCAGTAGTATGGGGAAATTCTGTATTCTTCCCTAAAACAACTCAGAAAACCTTTGTAAGAGGAGATATATTACCTCGACAGGCTTGCTTTGTTTTGCTTGTGCTGGGCTCCCTGACCTACAAGCTTGTAGAGGTATGGTACAAATCCTGGTAAGCCCCAGTTCTCTTAAAACCCCTCCTAATATTCTTAATATTCTCTTTTCAATAATTTGACCAGTATTCTCTTTCTAAATATATATATGTTAATATGACCTAGCACTTGTTTCCCTTTTTTTCTATTCATAAAACTTCACCCCTGAATGATGACACTTGTTTCTAAACGAGTGTGCTACAGGTTTGGCAACAGTTACCAACACATGAAACAGCTCATTGCAGTCTGTAATAAGGGAAAAATTAATTTTTTTTAGAGGTTTTGAAAGGAGAAAAGCTGAGACTATAGGATTAGCACAACGTAGGAAAACAGAAGAAGGAAAACAGAATTGCAAATAGGAAGTTGCTAATGTAGCACAACTTTCACAATGATGTGATTTTTTGTTTTTTATTTGTTTAGTTTTCTTCACAACGGTACACCAAAGCATATAACAATCAGCATATGCTGAAAGGGCTGTGTTCATATGGTTATGATAACACTTTCAGAATTTCTCTCTGTAAAATGTGTAACATAGATGTTGGAGCAATCCAACAGAAACAGAATATTTGAGGTTGAGCATTTGTGAACATTTGACAGGAATATATCAATCATTTTTTTACAATCTGGACAGAGCTTGAGGTCAACTTTTCCACTCTGAAAATGAATGGACCTGGAACAGAACAGTTACTCTTTGCTGTCTTTCAGTCATGGAAGAACTGATCCAGTCAAACAAGCAGTCCTGGGAGGAAACTTGTTGTGTAGACTCAAGATGCTTGAAACAATTTTAATGGAAACTGATTTAAAGAACAGGAGCCTCCCTTAACACTCAATGGAGCAAAACAGATGCTTCAAACAGATTCTCTCTGTTCAGAATCTACAGAGGGATGCTAAGAAAAGAGGCCCCTTTTGTTAGAAGTAAGATCCACACAAGTAACCCTTTTCAGATCAAGCTAATAAAACTCCATCTCTTACTGGCTCTTCTTATTGGCTGGCATTTTATACTAGCTTTGCGGATCTTCTCATTTCTAGGCTCTTTCCTTGCATTTAGCCTGGAGAACAGATCCTGCTCTATTGCCAGACCCTAAAATGTAGGCACTATAATGCTGAGCAAAACTCTATCGTGACTATGCCTGAGTCAGTAAGATGCAGGAGAACTTTAGAAAGTGAATATGTTATATTCCTGTTATCTCACATAATTTAGTTTGTCTTTTGATTAACAAATTAACTGTTCTCTCTCTCTCTCCTTTTCCTCTCTCTAGCAACAAAATGTTGATACTAGTGAGAAAAACTGTCAAGATACTCTTTCCAAGCTATTATATCTATTGTAGCTCAATCAGTGAAGACAAAACCATTACCCCATATACTACTGAGAGCAAAACTTCTATACTAGCAGAACTGAATCAAGAGTCAGAGGATGGGAGGAAAAAAAAAAAGTCTTTCCTAGATAAGTAAGACACTGGCAGTGCAGAGGAGGAAACCTTCACAGCAAGTTTCTTGAAAACCTTTTCAAGTTAAAAATCATACTTTCATAATAAATGCTACAGGCTTTCATCTAAATCCTTTACTCTTACTTTGATATCTAAAGGAAAGCTCCTATGTCAGCCAGAATTTCCCTGCCCATTAAATGTCTCACAAAAAATGTCAGCATTAGTGTCCATGAACTAGAGAAGTTGTTCCAAGTTTTCTGTACTTCTGAATTTGACTTCAGAATCCATTACCCTGTGATGCTACAGACATTGACTTAGTATCTTTCTGTTATTCGTATGTTATTTTATTTCATATTCATTTTCATAATAATTTTCCCTACCCATTATTTCATAATATTCTATGTTATATTATTTCATATTCTATTTAATATTGAAATGTTATTACCTAACATCTCATTCTTTGAAATTAGACTGTTTCTATGACACTGCTGCTTGGAGAAAATAGCATCCCTAAGAGTATTTAAAAAATGCATTGCCTAATGGTTCCATTTCCTTCCTTCTCAGTTACTAATTAATTTTGCACTGGCTCGTGTGCCCCATGATTTTATTGCAGTAACAGGAAATAATCAAGCACTGGGGGTCCACTGTGCAGATGCCGAGCATGACCAAAAAATTACTTTTCGGGATGTATTTCAGAAGGAAACAAGAAAGTGTAAAGGCATACACCTTTAAAGTCTTATCCCAGTTTAATACACAGAGCTCACAATACAGTGAGAAGTTAAAAACAGGATGGATGTTGTGAGACACGGAGCTAAAGCAGCCAAGGATTGTACAAAGCCAAAACAGTCTGGAGCTAAGCCAAAGATCTGGCATTAAAGAGGATGAAGGGTATAAAAAAAAATACAAAAATTACAGCATTCCAGAATGGTAGTAGGCTGAACAAATACAACCCTTGGAAATACAGCTATTTTTTAACATTATTTGGACCATGTGCAGAGAGTCAGACAAAACTCCCCTTAGAAGCTCTTTCCTACAATGTGTATTAAAATATGTTTTACATCAGCATAGTTATGTGCTCCAAATCAGAGTCCTATCTGTGAAGCTACCTGATGAGGCTACAAGACACACATGAAGAAAATATATGGCCTTACAGATCAGCTGAATGAAGATAGGGCGTCTGAAGATATTTCATCACAGACAACACAGCTACCAAAGATGTAAAGTGTATAAAAGTAAAAGGAAACAATATTATTTTTCTATACTTAATTTTGTTTCTTATTTGCTAAATCTTTTTTTCACCCATTATTAAACTACAAGGACACTTAGAATTAGGACTGTGCAACTCAAAATCCTTTATCCTAAAACTTTGCCTCCATGGAAGAAGATCTTAATTTAGTGTACCCAAATCTTTCCTATGGTTCTATTCACAGTCAAAGCTTTACCCTCAATCTTACAGATTTCTTAAGTCTCAGTTTAATCAGCAGATAATTTTAACATCCTTTATCAAATCAATAGCTGTCCTTGCCTCTCTGGAGAGCTAGCGCTCAAGCTAGTGCTCCTCTCTGGAGAGCTCAAGAATGAGTCATTTCCTATACAGATGGGAAAGACGACTCTGTTATCACTTTATCTATTCTGAACTCCTTGTGTATCCTAAGTGTTAATCTGAGAAATACTTATTTTGTTCTAGCAAGAGATGTTTAAATCTCAGGTGAAAGCATTTTTGTCCACTAAAACTATACAGCGTGGCTATTTAAGCAGCCATGTTTTGTACAACCACATAAACAGGATTCCTGTATGATCCACATAAGCCTAATTAAACAGGTAAAAATCAGCTTCTTTTCATAAGTAAGACTTTGGGTTGACTGGTCTGTAATTCAATAATACAGTAATTACTGTACAGTACTACTGAGTTTTGAGTGCCTGTTCAAAATCTCTCAAAATGGGGTTTTGAAAGCTGATATAACTAAGATAATAATATTAGCCTCTTACTGTTTCATATGAAAAAGATGCATTGTTAGAGGAGCAGATATCTGGAAGTGACTGTCCAAAAGTTCCGCGTCACAGGTGTCAAGCTGCTGACGGGTAGGAGTTATTCGAGCCTGGCAGGAATCAAACAATTTTCAGATCACTCATCAGACACATTATCCACTGCACAGCGGGCAGAAGCATCCATCTCCTTGGCACTAGCTCCTGGTCAGCTTACGTATCTACTGCTCTCATGATGTTTCTGAGGAATCAGGCCTCTGCACTTATTTTTTTCCAACTATTTAATAAAGACAAACTAGAATCCTATTCAGAGTGTTTAGAAGGGCAGTGACATACAGCTAAATCTGTTTGTGCAGCTAGACATAGAGTCTCCTGAATGGAATACGAATATCATGGTTTTCAGAAATATGATGGAAAAATACAAAAGCTGTTAAGCTTTTCAATTCAATCCATGGCTACTTGATCTTCACTGAATAGGAACAAAAAAATCATTTAAACTTTTTAAATGAGCTAATCCATTAACTAATAGTGCTATATATCGGTCTTACAGAGAAAATGAAAATCTTATTGTCAAACAAATCTTCCAAAAGGCTAGAGATCATACGCATGTTATGGTCCTCTTTAGACAGCAGAGTTCGATTTAGTGAAGTGCTTGTACAGTTCACAGTGCTCAATAGATGCCTGACCGGTTTCAGCCGTGCTGACCGCTCAATACCAGCACCTCTCTGAGCCCTATCGGCACCAATTACACCTGAGACAGCAGCCACTGGAACGGATATACGAGCTGTTATGCGATCAATTGCTGGGTGACATTGATGCAATGGACGAAAAGCACCGTACACAGAAGTAGGAAAGCTCCTGTCTAGCAGTCAGCAGCGTAGGAAGTGATTTGGATTTATGATGCAAAGTATGGGAAAGAAACAGGACTGCAGTCATCAAGGAGCAACATATCAACCAGCTCTCTGTGGCAAGATGCTCCTACTGATTAACTGGAGACGCAATTTTTGTTCTTTAGACAAAGGGTTAATTCTCTCTATCCCTAGCAAAAACGCCACTTGATGTGTAGCTACTAAATTGCACTGGAGACCTGACTTGAACGAGGGCCTGTCTGTTTGCATGACAGGTTGACAGCAAACTGGCTGGAGGAAAGGTGGAGCAACAATCTCTAAATGGATTTATAATTTGGCAATGTGTTAAATTATTGACACAAGTAGGCTGCATTGCTCATTTACATTCATATTTATATCAGCAAAATAGATCCCTCAGTCCTTCCAAGGCTGGCACGTGCCTCAGCAACCCTTAAGTTATTCCTAAAATTCTACCAATATTTGATTGACAAGAGTTAGTTCTGCCAATGGCCAGCTGCCAGATAAGCATTGGATCAGTTAACTTTAGCAAAATATCCCTCACTATTTTGTAATTTGTTTATAGAAAAAGACAAATTCACTGTCACATAATTATTCATTTCTTCAGTAATTTCAATGGAAATGGCTTTCAGAATTTCATAGCTTATACAAGTGGTTCTGGTAGAAATTAATGGAATTTAGTGCTTGAATCTTGAAAAATAGAAACTTAAGTAAAAACAACTTCTTCATGACACACAGCCACTTTAGTTTTTGATAATCCACCATATAACCTCACATTTCTCCCTTTTTATATAGTCTATTATGAACTTGAATCATGCAGCTTTAATTAGGAGCTTAACTTGATCTTGAGAAGAAGTTACCTCACTTTATTTTACATCCTGCATTATCTTCTTTCAGTAGATTGTCTTCTTGAACAGTCACTACGTCTTACGGAATGTATTTGAAATGGTTTGTAAAAAAGGAAATAACCTCTGCTAGTTCTTTTCTCAAATAAAAAACCCTCTTAAGATGAAATCTTCTTTCCCCAGGATACAGGTTTGAAGAACATGGTGATTATTTAGATGAGATCACCAAATCAGACAATTCAAGTCTCAAACTACATAATTCATGTTTAGCACTGTGAATATATAGTTTACATACATTAAAATGACCTTCATTTTTGCCTAAGTACCAGATAAAATTCTAGAAACAATAAGCAAATCAGGCACTTATTTTAGTAATATATTGTTATGTGAGAAGATATTCACAAACACTAAAAATGAACTATGGTTGCTACAATTCTCATTTGAACTGCACTATACACATTCCATAAAATGTTCTGATGATCTGAATTAAAATACGTCGTTTTAGGCATCTATATTTATCATTTCAATAGGTTCCTCCTATTGCTAAACATCTCCAGTGTTCAATTTCATTTACTGTTTAACTGAACTTAATATGGTTTCAACAATCATTTTCAAATTCTTTTTTTTTATCTAAAAGGATGAAGTTCCCAAGACTAATACAAGATACACTAACACGCCTGTCAACAATTACTTGTCACAGAAGGCACACACGGCTTTGACGCTAAGATCATTTCAGCCTTTACCTATCATGTGTAAGATTAAACTCAAACCTTCATCACAGTTAGAATCATCTAGTTCAAACTAGCTAAAAAAACTGCCACTGTCTCCTGGCGTATGTTTCCCGAGGCAGCTCTGCTTTTTGGGTAGCAAGAAACTCCAAAAGGACTCGTGTGAGACACGAGACATAGGAGAGCCATCCAATCGCTTATCACAGACAACCACATCAAATAACTGTTTGAGCGTGGTAAACTCATCCTAATAGCAGACAGGCTTATGCCTCCTCTGCTCCTATAGATCACTGTTCCAGAAGCTTATTCCATTCATAGTTCTTCTTAATTTCCACCATAAATTTATTCAGGGGCACTATTCACTCATTTTTTATTATGCCAGTATCATTCATCATCTTAAATAGCTCTGTTACCTCCATATTGTTTATTCTGATCCTGAAATTTTTATAAAAATCTTCTCTCCATCTCTATTTTTTTTGGCTTGGCAAATGCCAGTTTTAAACATGAAGCTACTAATCTCCTTGGTGATCCTTTTCTATCTGTCATTTGTTAAAGAGGAAGAGAAAGGTCAGTCTTTTCAGCAACTGCCTCTGACTTTCAAACATCTTCCAAAATCATCCCCTCTAGGAACAAACCTGACTCCTCTGGGGATAAAAAAACACATTTTGGTAGGAAGATATTGGCATGCACAAAAATTGTGATGCAGTCTTTAAAAATAATTTTCTTAGATATTGTTACTACCCCACCTTGAAAATGTTGATTATTGCATTTGTATTTGACTACAGCCTAAGCTATGCTTTCTGAAGACACTATGTAATCCCAAGGAAAGGAATTAGGATGGATATTGCCACTAGTTTTTCAGATCGCTTAATCATACTTTCCAGCTTTGAGCTAAAAATGATTTATCATAATTTCCTTGACAAACTAAATGTAATATACAGTGTTTCTCATTTTAAGAAGCAGGTTTTTTCTTCCAAGTATTTGTCTTTGTTTGAAATGCTCCTATTAATACTGAGTCTACAGATGAATCAGCTTATATTGGCAGGGATAATGCATGATTCAAAACTGAAGCTACTGTCATTCTGAATCTTCAGAGAAATATTTTATTCTAAAATACTAATGCTTTCAAGATTCTATTCCTACAGTAATTTTGCAAATTAATTGGCAGGTCATATTTTCATTACACTGCAACCTAAAATGAAAAGAGTTTTGTGCTTCTGTAAATGTATTTTTAAAACCATTTTTAAAAGCTTAAATCAGTATG
Organism: Crypturellus tataupa; assembly: GCA_034781795.1. NCBI lineage: Eukaryota > Metazoa > Chordata > Aves > Tinamiformes > Tinamidae > Crypturellus > Crypturellus tataupa. The sequence continues at coordinate 1,032,787 of JAWLRI010000640.1, forward strand.
CATAACTAATTCAACCTTGAATTTAGCTGCTTTTTTTCTATAAGATATGATATGAATCTTTCTGGAGCATTATGTGGCTAGGCAAGTCTATATTTTTATTACTGATAGACAAGAGTATTTTAAATTAATTCTGTTTGCATATGAAATTAATAATTAACTCATCTTTGTTTCCTTGTCAAAATATTCATTCCATTTTTCTTTCTAAAGTGCCTAGTTGTATAACATTTTCTTCATATAAAAAGCCCATACAACTGAATGCATCACGGAGCCTATGGTCCTATTAATTCTATACTTAACCCTTCTGTTGCAGAACTATTTTACTACCGAGGAGTTCAGAGAGGATACTTTATAAAAGGCCATCTCCGGGAACTCTTTATAGAAATGGAAGGCAACTTTTAGAAGATCAAAGTGCAGTCTAATTTCAAAGCTGAACAACAGCTCAAAATTTGGAGAAAGCAACTTGACTTCAACATGCAAAAACCCCCAAGCATTTCCTTACTTCTTACATCACATTCACATTCAATGATATCAGTCATCAGTGAAATATGTGTCAGAATTCATACTTGCAAAGTTTATCTATTGTAATACTGATTTTAAGAACTTTTATTTTGGTGAGCATTTTCAGTGATACCCAAAGCATACCACAGACAGTAAAATATTTAGATGCTTGAAGAAATAATAATCTTAAGACAAACTACCAAAATAGAGGACCCTGAGATCAAAGACAAGCAGATAAAAACTTATTGGATCAGCTGGAAGTCCATGGAAAGGCTCCCATTGACTTATAGGTAGGCTTTCAATCCTTGCAATCATAGGACAACACACAGTCCAAAGAGCCCTCCATAAAACACGTCACCTACTGCTGCTGCTGGAGAGAAGAGCTGTTGCCAGCTTCACTGCCTTCCTCCCCCAGCTTTAACTAGTTTATGCCCAAGTGTTGACATTTTCCCGCTTGGTTTGTTTTTGCATACGTTTAGTTATATATGCCTTGCATTTAGTTTGAAATGCCTTATCATTTAAAAAAGTGGCACTGCAATAACCTCAAAGTGAAGAACTGCCGAAAATGTGATCAGTGGGTTTTAAAACAAGATTAATTATTGTAGTTAGCACATCGCATAAAAACACACCATACTGTGGCAATACTAATTCCACAAGCCATTCAAAGACTTATTTGTAGCAATTTCAAAAGCCACTAAAAGCACAAGTTTATAATCTCTCCTTTTCCAGAATGATTTACTTTTGTCCTATTCAGCATTATGATGTTTGATTGAAAATTTCCAGAGCGTGTTCTGCAATTGCATATAACTTGTTCCAATTAATTCACCATGACACGTGTTTTCTTTGTGTAGTAATGGGCTGCTTTAGCATTCTTTGATTAGCTTCATTTCTCCAAATAAAGAGGTGAAGTTCTAGGTAGGAAAGGTGAATTTGGGCACCATCAACTGCCATCAACTGAGTGTGTTGCAGATTACAGCAAACAAATATTTAATGTAAATATTGCATAAAAATGATACTGTGCCCCTGAATTTGTTTATATTATATTTTATTTGACTGACTCAGTAACGACCCAATTTCAGTTTTAGAACTGCTGTTCTGATAATAAAATAGCTTTAGGTACAATTGAAGCCTGATCTCAGGTTGCTTCAGACATAAAAAGTATGGTATAAAAAAAGAGATCAGTTTTAAAAACAATCTTATACTGCTCTATTGATGAAGCACTCTAACCTCCTAACTGATCCTTGCCCATTACACACTTTATATTGCTCAAAATTGATTAAGTGATAATTGCATTCAATGTAGGTCTTACACCAGGAAACAAATTATTCATCAGACAAAAAAATGAGGAGGTTGCAGATTGGACAATCGATTGATCCATGCAACATTTATCTCACACTCTAAAATATCACTAATAGCATATTCCATTAGAAAACTGCACTACTTGGACTGCTATTTTTAAGACCCCTTCCAGCAGTATTTGTAGGTAAGAATATTTACATGATTAACTCATATTGAAAGAATGATTTTACTAAATCTTTCCAAATTTATTTGAAAGGGGGCAATTGATCAGGCCACTGAAAGCTAAGGCAGTTGTATTTGTCTCACTCTAACACATGCTAGAACATCAGGTATCTGTTTTTGTGGATTATGCTTTTGATATTGACTGCCAAAGTAAGGGGGTTCAAAACCTATGTTTTTCAGGTACTGTTTTCATTGATAAACAGTGCTCTGTTAAAGCCAGCCAGGGTAGTGCTAGGAACAGATGTCGACACTGAACAAGGATTTTGCCTCATCTCCTGACTACCAAAAACCTGAAACAGACGGTTATACAATTGTCTCCCCAGATTTGCTGTAATGTTTTTCCATAGTCCCAGCTCTGAGACAGAGCTGATGTTCAGCACACTGTATCACTTCTCCAGACAAAGGCTGCTCTAAGCTGATGCGAAGTGCCCAGTCCTACACAAAGCGGCTATAAAATGGAACTTACACCAAAAGTGAAGCACTAAGTCACTTCTTTCTAAAGCTTTCATCATCTTCTTTGCATGTATTTTGACCAAGGACCCAGACAACTGTCCTGATTCTGAGAATCAGCAATTCTAAGTAGCTTATTTTAGGATAAGTTAGGTGGTTTGAGAAAAAGTGATGGAAAGGTGGGAGTATGTTAAATAGGTGATTGTGAAGAGACTTGCAAGACAACAAAATCTTCAGACAGTATCATTAACAGCTAAATATAGGATTCCTTATAAATGTTTTATATCCCTGCTCCATCTGAATTATTCTTTGCACAGGATGATTTGTATTGTCAGTTTCTAAAACCTGGAGACATTAAGATCAATGGAGTGGGGTTGAAAAACACAAGCTGAGAATTGGACTCAACAGCTTTTCAAATAACTGTTTTTTCTCCAAAAATAAGCAGTGTATCAAGAAACTACGTACTGCAGGATCTCATTGATTCTCAAGTTGTCGGTATGCTGCTTTGCTGCAGATAAGGTACTATTATTGTATCATCTAAAGTATGGACTGAAAGCCTAAACCACTAATACCAGTCACATTCAGAGCATGCTTTCACCTGTAGAAGCTCTGATATTCATAAAGGCTGAGTTCATGTTATAATCTTAGTGTCATTCTTTTTAAAATAGTCAAAGATGAGAAATTCACAGGAAATCTAGATTTATTAATTATACTGCATCAACAACCTCCTAGTCTCCCACTGGATCCCTGCCTTATTTCTCAGACTGGACACAAAGATGGACAACATTAAGATTTCACAGTCAACCAAAAACCTGCCCTATTTTCCAAACTTTTAGCACTTGCCATTGCGATCTGAGCATGTTTTCCTCAATGCAAGCTTTAATTATATTCACCACTTCTATGAATATATTAGGACAGCCATGTCCCTGCATTAACATTGCTCCAAATGGAGAGTAAATCTCTTTGCTTTCATCTTTCCTAGATGTGTATTTTTCCCCTCCAAGCCTGGCGTTTCCCATGACATTTTTGCATGTAACCTTGGATATCTTAGTTTCTCCTTTCTTTCCTAAAAGGAAAGTGATATTGCTCTTCTCTGTCGTAAATCACCAATATTTACAGATGAAAAATGCCATCTAAGAGCTACATATCAATTATTGATGGTACACAAAAGCTCCATCTCTAAGTGAAAAGTGGGAGCAAAAAGATGGAAGAACTTGCAGAATACGGCGTTTTTCATTAATACAGACTTTGCTTGAACATATATAACAAATGTGCATGACAACTCAAGTATGAGACTGCTCAAGGCAAAGGGCATTAACAAATTGGCAAATCTGGTGCCTTAGGGAAGTCGCCAAGATGAAGCTGCCTGTCTGAAGCTGCTGTTCCCTCGCTGTCTAAACACGAAGCATCTTCAGGTGCTGCAGGCTGCGAAGGGAAGCAGGGGCAGCTCTGGGGGACTGACTCTTGCAGCAACTTGTGCAGCGAGGAGACCTCATTTGTGACTGCAGAGCTGCAGCAGTGCAATCTGATGATACATATTCAGCCAAGCTTAGCCGAGCTTTTAGAAAGATATTTGCACACACCAAATCATGGATCTGTACGGACTCTCTTGTCATATGCATTTATAACTGGTACCACTGAAACTATAAAACCCAGCACACTGAACTATAAACCTGCTCTGCTCCCGCCCAGTCCATGGCAGTTACTTCACGGCCTGTATATACTGATGGCAGTATAAACTGATTTATTCAAATACTTATTAGTTTCACTTATAAAAGCTATTTTCAGATTGACATACAATGGTAATGAGGCAAAAGTATTTTCTCTCCTGTGGTGTCTAAAGGACTTTATGTAGATATAAATTCTGTCCCAAGGTATGGTGGGATTATGAAAAGCTGGGGGGCTTGATGATATTTAAACTTGTCTGCCCAGCAAGAAATGGTAGAAGGTAAAAGAATTTGAAGAGAGCAGATGATGGAGTCAGGTTTTCAGGCCATCCTAATGAGATTTCTGATTAGCACTTACTCGTGTTTATAGCCATGTCTTGCATGACATCATCCCCACTTTAGTGCTAAAAAGATTAGCTCCACTGCTGTGACTGCAGGTGGGATTAGCTGGGAACGTAGCTGCAGGAACGCACTGTCAAAGCTGATGGCAGTTACAGAGCCCCTCAATTTCTGCAGCTTTCTGAAGAGGTCTAGGGCCATATCTTACAGGACCCTGGTAAACCTGCAACTTTAGATTGCTGAATCAGTGTTACTGTCTGGTAAGGGCAGCAGAATTCACACATGTGAGGTGAGAGCAAAGCTATGTTCCAGAACTATGTGCGAGTTTCCTGGGAAAGGCGAGAACTACCGCAGAAAAGATTTCGGAAGAGGTTAGGTACAGCTGAGCAAGCAGGGGATTGCAAACACTATTCAAACATGAAAGGAGAAGCAAATGAAAGTGTGAGGTAAAAACGTAATTTTTGTAAGTAATGCACTGCTCAGTAGGAAGCCAGACAGCAGCAATCTTTCACCATTTGAGGAAATGTTCATTTGTGATTTGGGCTGTATAACCTGCTTATTTGTTGCATTTTGATTCTTCTGGAACTTGCACAAAATACCCTAATTTACCCTCACCAATGCAGCACTCCATTTTCTAAACTGATTGTCACTATAAAGGACAGAACAGCTCCCAAAGGCTGCTGCAGAAACAGGAGTTCTGCAAAACAGACCTTCCACAGAGGGAAAGAATAAACTATCTTGAAGATCTGTTCAAACGTCATCTTACCTCCAGCTTTAAAAGTTATATCAGAGATAATGAGGTCCCCCTCAAAGCAAAAGCCACCAACTTTCTAGCAAGATATTTCAAACATGAATTGGAATTCAAGGGCCTTAAACTGCTTTCATATATGCTTGTAGAAAAAGAGAAAAATCCTTTAAAAAAGTGAAAAAAAAATCACTGCAATATTGATATTCGCTTGCTATAAAAGAAGTGTCACTGGGACCAGTGCCAGGTGACATAACTGCAAGGACTCTTACTTAGGTATTCAGTGATCAGTGCATTTCAATGCAGAATAAAATAATCTGAATGCTACTAAGTCCCCTACTAAGCACAAAATCATTGCAACAAAAACCTGCAGTACAGATTTTGTGGTTTCTTCTTTCCTAGCCAGATCACATATGGAAACGGATCAAAACATGCCAAAAAGCTAAAAAAAAAAAAAAAAAAAAAAAATCTAAAACAAAACAAAACAAATCAAAAAAAAAAATGCAAGAAAACCTTAACATTACTTTATGCTTATGTCCTAAATACCAGTTCTGGCATTTCTGGAACACTTAACAGTATGACACTTACACCAGTAGCAGTACCAATCCCAAAGCTTCCATATTTTAGTCCCTTCAAAACCTCAGTAAAAAACATTATTTCCACATTATTTTTCACTCAGTCATAAACTGAGTCAGATTTTTGTTTAGTTTCAGCTAACCTCAACATGACATCAAAGCTCAGCATCTGACTACATAAAGAACAAACACATGAAAGATGTGTTGCGTTTCAGTTGTTTAAATGACGCACATGTCTGTCACATACAGCTCCCTGTCAAAATGTAAGCCAACAGTTTCAGTAATCATCAAGAGCCCACTGGTTTTTGGAAAGAGTTGAATATCCCACCCACTGAAAATAATCAGACTGCAAAGTACCTCAAGCTGCCCATAAATTAAGGCAATGAAAATCCTCATTTTCTTTGTGAAAGAAAATTGTTTCCAGCATGTATCTGTGGAGAGCTTGATAAAATAAAAAGCAGCAGCTGTTACTGTCTCAGAGCTCTGTGATTATTGTATATGATTAGCTAGTGACCTTAGTCCTTTAGTGAATAAATATTCACATTACAAAAACTAGAGTCATATCTGACACTGTCAGCAGCAACCGTATTAAAGGAGTCAGGTTGATTAAATCAGCAGAGTTCTATTCCATGCGTCAAAAAACCTGAATCTTATTTGTACAGGGGAAAGTACTGACTGAAGAATATGAGAATTCTGGCTAAATCCATTTCAAATGTTTAGAGCTGTGCAAACTCTTATTTCCTCTTCACTGGGTTGCAACTGCAAAAATAAATCTGAGAATGGTGATTACATTTTTCTTTAACTCTCTGACCTTCTTCCTCTCTCCTGGTGCTCAGCATGTTTGGGAGAATCATCTGTTGGAAATTTTGCTTTGCAACTTATACTTAACCTGCCAGGGACTTATATCCAGTTAGTGTTTGCTTTTTTGATGGAATATCTAGAAATGAGAAAGCTACTTATAAGATTAGAGATACATAAAGCATCAGTATCTGATACACTGTATTTCATTCTGTTGGTCTCTAAATCTCCTTATCCAGCCAAAAAAAAAAAGTGTCCAAAGAATCTCCTTTTAGAATTTGTGGCAGGAATAGCAAGAGATAAATTCCCTTGGCATATTCTGATTAAATTCAATTCCTAGTGTGCTGAAGAGTTCCATATTTCTTAATGGGACAGAATCATAAACCCTGTTTTTCAGACTACAGAAATACCTTTAGCCCTACTAAAGCATCAGTTCAACACCTTTCCCACATGAACAAAATGCACGTAGCTGCCTAAAAAGGATCTCAAAGGTCATCTATTTCACCATTTTCACCGAAAGATTAACCAAGTCTACGTCACTCTTGAGTGTTTAACTTGTACTTGCAGAACTCGCATAGTCATAGCTATTTTAAGAAACCTGGATCCGAAAATCAATAAAAAAATACAAAAACTAGGGTTTCAGATCTCTCAGGAAAAGCATATACTTTTGATTCTAAGGTGAACATGATCAATTGTGGATTCATGAGAATCTTGAACAATTACCTAATTTCTGTAAATGGCAGTATTTAAGAGAAGTAATTATAGGACCTTTCAGAATAACAGTTAAAAATTAGTAATAAGCCAGAATGCAAATGCTAAATGTGCAAAGAGTGCTCGACAAACCATAAAAAGTAAACCATTTAAAGCAATGCAAATTAAATGCTGACAAGACATACAGGTTTAGCGCTGCAATCCTGACCCACAACCCTTTAAGCATTGCAGATTATTCACTCTGTTTGGGCAGTGCTTAGGAATAAGGTTGCTCTTAACACACAAGATCAGAGCACTAGCAACTTACTCCATGGGCAGAAGGCAGGCAATAGGATTTAAGTTTTAATCTTGCATAAACAGAGCAGAACATTTTTGAGCAAATCTTACTGTCACTAAGTAACACAGAAATTGATACAAAGCTAAAAAACAGAATTTCTCTTCGAGATGGTCAAACAATTTATATTAGGCCATACACCTATACAGGTCATACTGACAACTATTGATCAGCAGTTGAAATATGACAGGTTGGTCTCGAAATAGCATTTAAAATGCAGAAAGCTATGACTTCCTTGAGTAAATGTTCAGATAAGCTTGTATTATTTGAAATACTTCAACAGATGCAGCAGCAGGAGGAAGATAAAGGCCAGTGCGACCTCTTTGAAATGACTTCAGGAATCAATCACAAGTAACTCGGAGAAGCTTTATAAAGCAGCATGAGACCTTTGGCTAATCCTACTATTTATTTAAATCAGTGAAACTCTTGACTGCTGAAATCAAAAGAGAATAGACAAAAAATATCAGCTTAACCCTGCCCAACCTCCTAATGATCAGTACACAATATTTCTGGATATGAAAAAACGCAGATCGTGAACGTGTTTTCTACTGACAACCTTGGTCTGTTTATGTTGCATTGATAGATGTTTTTCTGACAAAAAAATCATTATCAATATGTGCCATTTTATTGAACTTCAACCACTTCAAGCAAATGTTATCAGTTTTGACAGAACTTTTCACTGAAATAGAAACATCTAAAAGATTTAATCATTTATGCACATTGGTAGTCAGGAGAGAACTCTGCGCCAAGTCTCCATTCTGATATTCAGTAGTTTGGGAGGAGAGTGCTAACTTAGCTGTAAAAATTGTACATACGCACACAAACATCTGCTCTGTCTTGATTATTCTGAAAACATTTCTTTCATTGAAATAAATACTTATTTTCTAGCCAAATTTTCATTTTTATTCAAAATAAACAACAGCGTATAACTGCATCCACAGTTAAGCCACCACAAGCCATCAGAATCAGCACTCACTGGTACAAATGGCATGGCAATGTAATGAATCTATTTGACTACTTTGATTCATTCAGTATCACTACTCATATTTACTATTTCCGGTCATTTTTTTTTGTTGTTTTATAACTAAAGAATCAATTTTATTTTCCATACTAAAAAAGTTCCTACATACATTTTGAATTACCCCCTGGAAAGCTATCAGTATAAGCTAATACAGTTTTCATGATTATATTGAATGCCAAGTTAAAGAAAACAGGGGAGCAAACAAGTACCAAAACCAGATGAAACCCTGATGTGATATGGAAAGATATGGAAAGACTACAGCTTTCTAAAACTTCTGAGACCATCATATATTTTACATAAAAGCTCAGCTTCAGGGGAAGAAGTGTAGCCCCAGCAACTTAATTGTGTCCAAAACACCTCCATCCACCCCTTGCCTATTCCCTGAATGTTTTTATTTAAGAAACAGTCAAACTGGACAAATGAATACAACTGTTCATAGATTTGGCAGACTCATGCCTATGGAAGAAGGTAAATAAGATCCTTCTGGTGGTTCTATTAAGGTACAAGATGAGGCTGCGGTCATTGCAGCACCTTCTCCACACCTCTCTTCAGTGCCATGTTAGTTCTGGCCTCCCACTGCTTTCCTCCAGTGGTATTTGACCTACAGGAGGCTGGTTGTGCAACAGATCTCCTCCCTTTTTGTTTCTCTTTCTTTCTTTCCTTTCTTCTTTTTTTTTCCAAGCTATTTTAGTTACATAATAACCTTGCTTTTCTCTAATGGGAAATACGGTACCTTCACTTCCAACACAGAGGAGTAGAAGATAAACCACAAGATCAGGAAGTTTGACCACTTCAGATCATGCAGCATTTGAGTGAGCCCATGAAAAGCTTTCACATAAACCACATTTCCTCCCTGACCTTCACCTGGTGTTCTACTCTGACTCACAAAATTGTGTTTTCCCATGTGTTGAACACTCGTCAAATCTCATTTATCATGAATGCTCGCATAGACTTTACACACACACACATACAAGCCAAATTCCAAAAATGGGTCTTTCTGAATAGGCAGCTGCACAGACATTACAACAATGACACCTGAGGTGGATCCCTGCCATTATCTGGCTTTAACTATGTTCCTCTTCCATCATCTTGTCGCAAACAGAGAACCAATCTGCCAATTTACTCCAGGTGCCACTTAAAAGAAGGGATTAAAAAGTTGTTGAACATTGAAGATTAAACTTAACATAGGTTTCTTTCAATTTGTGCGTTACACAGAGAGAAAGCTGTGATGAGAAAAAATGACACTAAAATTTACCATAGGAAAAAAAAATGCTCTATGCTTGCAGTTCCCAAAGCAAAATCTGTGATGATCCCTTCCCAGCTGGGTGCCTGAAAGGTATTTTTATTTCTAAGTGCTAAATCACATACACGAGAGGCAAAGTTACAGGAAATGTCTTTCCAAAAAAAAGTCTGCAAAGGAGGAGGGGCTGCACCAAGACAGCACTGCACACAAGTGTCAGCAGGAAGGAATTATGTTCTCTAAAATACTTGTTTTGTTAAGGTGTGAACCGCTAAAAGAAGGATGTTTTAAAACCTTTCCCCTCAGCAGAAGGAGCACACAAGTCCTCCATTGTGTTAGAAGGCGTTGACAACACTGAAGTGTTGAAAGTCTGAGTCCTGCTTTGAAGGCTCACCCGTGCCACCTTGCTTGCTCTGAGGTATAAGCAGCCAAACCACAGCACCACTTCCTCTGGCCAAGCACAGCTCTCATCACCTGCGAGGCCCACACTAGCTGCTGGCAGAATCCGTGCAAAGGGCCCGTGCTCCGATCCCTGCATTCTCAGTACTGACGGCTTCACTCTACCCACCCACTCCTCTTATGCCACATTCTTGCTAACACAGATGTGGCCCCTCAGTAGTTCTGGCCCCTGGCAGCACGAAGCAAAGATAAGTCTAGCAATTTCCTCATACACCATTATCCACCGGTGCTTAAAGCCTGGAATAAGTTAGCCACAAATAGACGCAGACCAGGGGAGAATAGGTTGTTATAGGCTGGCAGTGTGGAAGACACCATCAAAAAGTCAGGTCTGTAGTTTAAAAACCAGTTCCTGGGGAATGGTGAGGGAAAGCTGCCCTGGCTCGCGGCCCTCGGGAAGCAGACCGCTTCCCACCTTGCACTGTGGAAGGGACACAGGAGCCTTCAGTTAAGTGAAATAAACCCACACAGCAGCATCTAAAATGCTGATCTTTGAATCTTAATGTGCAGAGGGCTTAATTTGCTTGCATCAACCACAACTTTTTTTTTTAAACTCTTTAGCTGAAGTATGTTCAACTAAAGCAATAGATTTAATTACAGGAATTAGAACATAAAGAAGTTTCTTGAGAAATGGAAACTGGAAATACAAAAGCAGAATTCATCAGAAAATTAACGGTGAACCATCTGCTGAACTTTAAAAATAACATATGTAACAATACGTCCCCACCATCTCACACAACTCATACCAAGCACCCAGCTCTCTTTTCCTCCTGCAGTTCTGTGCTTGCTATTGTGGTCATCATTAAAACAGTCATTCACTTTTGCCAATATGGAACTTTTGGGGGTTTTGCAGGGAAATCTTGTGTTGTTATACTACTGTACATAAATACATAGCCTTCCAGGCAGTGACTTTGGAGCCTAAATGTAAATCTTATGGAAGTGACCAGTCACAAAAGATCCCATTATATTATACACTTACATTGCCTTCTTTCCTTTATGCCTTGTTCTTTCTGGCATTTAAATTACCTTCATGTTGACTTGCACTGATTTACTGGTATGTAATTTACACCGTTTATGACAGTACTTAATTTTGCTCAAACAAAGTTCCTGCCAGTGGCAGCATGCTGTGCTACACACAGATCTGTGCGGCTAGAGCAGATGGTAAATTGCAAGTACACCATGCAGAAAAACGTGACAACTAGACAACTAAACAAAAAAGTCCCCATATAAGACAGACTTCAACCACTAGGAACATAGACACATAGTTAGAAGATGGATTAGCCAATTTATTCAGCCTGGTTAATAATGAGTTTCTGTTTTCTACCATTACATCCTCAAACTAAGCTATATATATTGCATCTTAAATACCAGACATAGAAATACGTAATATGAGTCCAGCAAGGTAATACAAATAACATCGATTAGGTAAATCCTAACTTGCGCTGCAGAAGTGAGTGAGAGTAGAGGGAAAGAGAGCACTCTCTTCAGGTTTGCATAGTGCCTAGAGAAATGAGTTTCTGATTCCTGAGGGCTCTCAACACCTGATTAGGGATTCAGAACATGCATTTTATGTCAGACAACACATGCATGCTGAAACCCAGACACAACACTTGGATCTGACACTGTCAACTTCTAAAAAAATCCAAACCAAACAAACAAAAACAAAATTAAAACAATCAGAAAATAAATCAAGAATCTTTTTCCTTTTGTTAACTGAAGTATTATACATACTATTTTTCTGCCTAAGTAAGAGGAGAAAAGAAATCTCCTGTTACAGAAGTTAAAATAGTATTGCATTATTGTAAAATAGCATTGTAATATTGTATTATTAAAATTTCCAAATATCTTTAAAACTCAGAATCAGATTTTTTCTGTGAATCTTTCAGAGCAGATTCAGGTAAAGATCACTTAAAGTCATTTTTCTTTGCAATGGCATAGAAGCAATTTTAAATTTATGAGAGATTTGTATTGTCATTCTTCCTTCAAACAACTTAGTTCTACTAACTGGAAATATGGAACAAAGAAGTAATCCATGGCTGGAGAAAACTACTAGTTTGGTGTTCATACATAGATCCTAACTCTCTTTGAATCAGTTATTGATGCATATTATACTTTAATGAAAGATTCATTGAAATTGACTAATTTATCCAAGAGACTTTTTTTTTTTTTTTTTGAAAAAGAAGACATAAATACCAATTTTGAATCAGATTCTGCTGAGGACACATTCTATTTTATCCCTATCATCAGTATCAAATTCATTTTGCAGCATTACTTCAGTAAGCACTAAATGATGTGTGAAAGAAAAGAATTAAGAACAGGAGGAACTCCTGCCTGCCCAGAGCAGGAGCTGGGAGCCAGGCAGCCGCCGGCCTGGAATCCCTGCTGTGCTGGGCTGCTCGTCCTCATATTGTTTGCCAACACAGATGAAAACACTAATGAGGTTCAGAGTTCACAAAGTAGGAAGAAATTCCTCCACTAATCAAACTTCCCCATTCAGTAGACGTCTTGCAGTATTTTCCCTCCCTTGCTGTTCTCTACCCACTGCCACGTTTCTTTTTTTCTCCTCTTTACAGCAATCCTTGTCATCAACATGCTTCTTCACCCCAGTACGTTGGGGTAGAAAGGTCTTCCATCTTCGCATGCAAAAAGCTGTGTGACTAACAAGCCCAGTACCTTTAAATAGCATGGTTTAAAGGAAACTTTCGGAAGCTCAGTTCTTTTTCTTTGTTTCTTCAGTCACAGAGATGTGGGACTGTTGTCCAAAAAGAAGCAAAGTAAATTAAAAGTGCCATGAATCTCTGCAAGGATTGACAGCAGATAAATTTGCTAAATAAGTCATAAAGATGATTCCTTCTTTTTCACCTATGCTGGTATTCCTGGGCTAAAAATGAAGCACATCAACAAAGTGTAGCCTACATAGTGTCTGTTGAAAAACATCATTGTTTTGCAGAAATGTTCAGTCTCTGAAAATCCTTGCTGAAATTCTATGTTATATTGATAATACCAAAAAACTATGGGTTTTAAACAAGTTTATAGGAGCACAAGTGGTTCTATCACTTTAGTATAGGTCTCATTGTATTTCGTGAATTATATAATGAAATATTTAAAAATTAAAAAGCTTATAGAATTTATTTTGATGTTTTTAACACATTTAAAACCTTCTAGTCCTGTAGGCCAAAAAATTTTTTTAGTCACACTGTGTGTCTGGTCTAGAGGAAGTATAGAATAAGTGTTAACCATAATCCATAATCAACAGAACATTGACAGATTCGTTAACAGATTCATTAACAAAACAGTGCAGAGAGAGGAATTGCTTTCCCCCAGTAGCCCAGCCTACCTTTCTACTGGAGGTGTTGCTTTTATTATCTATATGATGTTCTGCTTGAAGGCAGAACACCAGCCATATCCATTTTTTTCTTACTGTGAATCTGAGTTTAAAAGCCTTTCTTCATGAGTGAATTATGTATACTGGGAATAACCATCATAAATATATCTTGGCACAGGTTAATTGAAAGAGTATTTCCCAAAGCACTGATGGCCATTGCTGTGGAGCACTTTTTTGTCAGCCCCTATTGAAGGGTGCTGGGTAAGCAAAGGACATAAAAAATACTTAGAGAGAGAAAACAAACAAGCCCCCCCAGAAGATGCAGCTAACCTGTTTGAGAACTGCCCTGCTCAGTGCTTTTCCTAGCCTGCAGCATTTCTGATACTATTCTTTGGATTTAGAGCTTTCCTTGAAAACTTTTTAGTATTACAGATTTCCATGCCAGAAACAATAGAAGGATCTTCATTAAATGATGCACAAGAACCACATTTTTAGCCTTCCTGGCAGACGGTACCCTAATAGCATTTTACAGGTAACAAGTAGATCATCTGATCTCTGCTGCACGGGAAGCAATCCTAATGCCCTTTATCAGGGCATTTCCCATTGAGAAAAATTGAATATTGTCTCTCTCGAAGATGTGTAAAAAATTACTCTTCTTGTGTGCACCTTTGTCACTGAAGTTTTGACACTTTTATGCAAACAGTTGGGAATTTGCTCAAAAGTACAGCAAAGTGATGTGAGCTAAGCAGTGCAGGAAATTAGTTCACTGCTTGGTCTCTTCTCTACATCCAGATGACTAATCATTTTCTTTTAGTCTCCAATATGTTTAGCCCCACTGAAGAATAACAGTGTTGGAAAGTCTTTGTTCAAGTTTGATTTTGCACAAGTATCCATAACATAATTGCAGCTAGATACAATGGTATCAAACACTGCACAATAACATAACACTAAAATAAATTAGCAGCTATCAAATGTAGCATGAACAAATAGCATGAAAATAAACTATCAAATGTAGCATGAACAAATAGCATGAAAATAAACTATCAATGATTGAATGTCATAATGTTTTGGACTGCAGCATTTTGCTGGACGTAGTAGTGACAAGCATTTGTCTAATACTACCACAAACAGTCAAAACATCAAACTCACATTAAGAAACATAGCTGAGTTAAGATTCAACCCTATCTTAGTGCTGAGTTCACAATTTGTCTTCCTTTCTGTATTTTAGTGACAGAAGTGATTTTTGGTACTTTTTGGTAAAAATCATTCCTGCAAATAAGCACTGCACACATTGCACACCTAGATTTTCCAGTTCTCACTGTTTCTATTGTACTGTGGGAGGTCTTCAGACTTTCTAGAAATGTGCTGTCCCTAAGGAATATTGGCATTTCACATCTTTCAGGTTTCTGTGGGCCTTATAGCCTGATATTGAATACAGGCCCATACACAGCCCTACTTAACAACTACTTTGTGATTTTTTTTTAATTATTTCAGCAATGTAAGAAATCTATTGCTAACTATGCCAAGAAACTCCAGGGGAGTTAAGGTACAATGAGATCTAATCACGCCCTTGGAGCTCTGTTATTTAATCAGAGCTCAATCAATACAATGAGAAGTTCGATAGGGAAATAAAAATGCTACACACACTTGTTTGACTTTCTTTTTCAAACACTTCTCTTAGTTCTGGCTTAATTAAAAGAATTATCCAAATCTCAGTATATACCAGAAGGAATTGCAGTGACCAGGTAGAGCTTCTACAGCTCAGTCATAATCAAAGCAATGCACACACATGCCAGCTTACATGTTTTGAAGAGTTCTGCTCTGATTTGCAAGGGTTAATTGCAATCATTAGCAATACCTGTTCAGCTCAACCCGATCTCCTGGGCAGGGTGTGGAATGAATTGTACCCCTTGCAAAATCAGAGAGAGTGCAAATGCCTTGTCCAAACGCAGAGATGCCAGTATTGGAGCTGGCGTTAAGCCCTGAAAGTTCCTTGCTTTCCCACAGCTTTCTCAGAGTTAAATCCATTGCAGGAGGAACATCCATTGGGGATTCATAGGCACCATCCACAAAGTATAGAAAACAAACAAACAAAATTTTACAAAGATGACATCGCACTTCCTCTCATCTAACTGGACTGACTTTAAATTACTGTTCCTCTGTTAACAAAATACATGTTAATTACGATCAAGATAACAGTCATTCAGCATATAAATACAACTTAACATAGGAAAACAACCATTTCCACAACCACACAATTTTAATTCCAACTTGTTTTTTTCCCAGCTCGCAGAGCTGACTTTAAGAACAAGTTACCAAGGATCAGAAACAACTGACTTAACTTTCATAGCCAGAGGCAATAAGAACATTATCAGTAAATTACCAGGAAAGAGCAGCTTGGCCTCCTGCGGACACAACAGCCTCACAGACTCTTCTCCAGGAGGTTAGTGCCCACATCGCTAACCTAGAGTGCTGCTGAGGCCACGTTATTTATCATTTTTATTCAGTGACACTGTTGAAATAGAGAAGACATGAAGACCTAATAAAAAGAAAGCTATGGAGAGATAAAAAGCTTTTTAGCTGTGCTATAGATTTTTGCTCTCTCCTTAAATTAAGATGGTGAGATAGGATATTTTCAGCAGAAGAAATGGCACAATTTGGGATATGTGTAGAGTCATTATGTAAGAGGTGATTCATAAGCTAGATTTTTTTTTTTTTTTTTTGGAGGGGTGTGTGGCGGGTGGCTAGGTAGTTGCTGCACAGTGAAATACTAAGGATGACCCATATGAAGCATTTTCAGTAGCATCATCTCTGTGTATCATAAAAAAAAGTCAAAATTCTCTCCTCTATTATAGGCACCAGCCTACACGTGATTGCTCTCACCTTCTGTTGGACGCTGACACCTTTCAGAGGTGCAGACATGAGACTGGATCGCAATTTAGCTTGGATTACCGATAATGCAATTTTTTGATCATAACATGAAAGATGAAAGAGGCTTATCAAGACTCAGAAAGCCCAGAAGAGATGGGCCAAAAAGATGGTTTCTGGCTCTGGAGTTAAAAGATGGTGCCAGGTACCCTTCCAAGGTAGTTTATGAATAAGATCCTCAAATTCAGTGAAATCACATGATTGCAAACTATTCTTAGGAGATTAGTTTTGTCAATAACTTAGCTGTCTTAAAACACTGTAACATTGCTGAAACATTGCTGAAATGTTTCTTTCAGATTTCTTCTGGTTAGCTTCAACTGAATTATCGCTAGTGTGAAATAAAGAGCACAACAAAGATTATGAATTTTTTAAAAGAAAAGCAACTTTATCATTATTGATTTTCCAATGAAAAAGTAATTTCAATTAGATCAGAAATGAGCATTTTCCTTTGTGAGTTTTCACCAGCAAACAAAAATAACAAATTGAGGTAACAACAGAAACCTCACAAAAATTATTGATTAAATCAATTCAGGATTTTCAAGTAAAAAAATTGAGTTGCATGTGTATCTTCCTATTAGCATATATGCAATTGCATACTGTGATTTTATTTGAAAAAGAATTTTTGATGCAAAATTCTTGACCACCTGGAATAGTTTTGGTTATTCTTCTGAGATTTCATATATGCTATTTGGTGAACACTGAATCCAATAAAGGATCCCCCCAGCACGTCACCCACCAGGAAGCCTCCGCCAGAACTTTTCAGACCTGTTTTCTTAATGAAAGCAAATTTGTGCAATCATCACATCAGTTCCCCTACCACAGCTGCACATGTTTTCAGGTCAAATCCCGAACTTTGAAAGAGATCTCAAAGGAAAGGCACCTGGGGTAGTTTTCTTTGCGGATAGAGGGGGCAGGTTCTTTTATAAAAATCATCTGATGAAGGAAATCAATTTGCAATGTCGGTTCGACTGTTTTGTTCTGCCTGTTGGTCAGTAAGGATGTGCATAAACCTCAATGATTAGAGCTGCCTCTGCCCAGAGAGCAATTAGACACAAGAGAAGGAACCAAGAGCCCTGTACAGATTCACGGCATGTGAGGGAGTTTGAAGGCAACAGGGTGAACAATAGAACAGATAAGAAAAGTGTTTTTTTTTTTAATAGTGAAATTGCTTCACATAAGAGACCCTGGAACATAAGACACCTCTCTAGAAAGCTAAGCTTCATTAGTTCTGTTGCTTACAGAGGAATATTTTTAACTGTCACTGTGGAACATTTTAATTACAACTGCTTAGGACATTCTGGCAGAATTCTGATAAAACTCTTACAAACAGCACTGATGAACTGCAAGGAGTTCAGGCTACTGTAGGCACTAGAGACAGCAACAGAAACAAAGCCTTTCTGCTACCTGACTAATTACTGATATGTTATTAACATCAAAGATTACATATGTGAACAGGGAATACACTCCTGACATTTGCTATCAATTCATTGATAATTCACCTTAGAAATAATACATTGCTTGAGCTCTACTAGAGTCATAAAAAATGGAAACACAGATGGCTGAATTGAATCTCTCTAAGAACTATCTTCCTAATAGAGGGCAAAGGGAAAGTACAGGGAAAACTGCATCAATGCAGGAAGCATATAGGCTGCTTTGCTCACGTACTTTCCAGGGTTGGTTTTGAGCCTGATGTTTTATCTGCAATGCACAGTGTGCAGGAGTGTGTGGGAGGATTTCCTTAAATGGTTCTAGTATCAACCGGATACTTTCTCGCTATCAACCAAAACTTGTTCCCTATGTGAAAAATCCTCTAAAAGGCAATGAAAATCTAATTGCCGAGCAAGCCACAGCAATAATAAAAGTGAAGTGATAACACAGATCTTCTAAGACATAGTACAAGGTCTTTTTAGAGAGAAAATGTGTCCATGTGGAGCTTATTACTGGAACAGTGCCTGGTTGAAGGAGAATAATCTGTATAAACCAAAAGAATAACAATATTGTCAAGACCAGCTTCATTCTTTCTCATTTCTAATGTTGCCGCTATTTTCTCAGCTCAGTTTTGCTACAATCTAGTCTCCTAATAATGAGAGGGACTGCTGAGAAGACACTTTCTTGTGGTACTGAATACACAAACTGAGCAACAGTGGTCAATTAGGAGTGAAGATTGGGGGCTCTTTTTTTAAGACACAAAATAAAAAACAGTGTTGAGATAACTTATTATTTCAGAGTGAGAGGTAGTTAGCCTCACAAAGTATTCAGAGGTTATATCATTTTCCAAACTCAGAAGCATTTATCTTTTTCTTAAATAGCAACTTTCATTACTTTACAGTGTCATTGTGACAGTAGTGAATAGCAGACAGTAGTCAGTATGCCAGACCTGCACTGCGTATCTAGCAACATGGCAATGAAGAACTTGCAAAGAGTGATAATGTTTTGTTTAACTATTGTTCACTGTCTTGTAGGAAAATTATTTTTTTAAGCTATAAAGTGCCATCATACTACTGCCTTAGATGCTCAAAAAGAGGGACTCAATTTCTCACTCCTTTTAGTACAGTTAGTAGAACGGCTGTTGAAAAACAAAACATCCCTGTTCCCATGGCACCTTTGGAAAAAAAAGATTACAGTTTTTTCTTTTTCACTCCCTGCAAGGACAGTAGGGGCTTCAGCCAGTAAAAAGGGCACAGCATAGATGCTCTGGTAGAGGATAACTTTCTTCCTTTTATCCCTAAATCAAGAATTGAGTAAACATGTAAAATCATGGATAGAAAAAAGAAAAAAAAAAAGTCATATCTGATTAAACAGTTTTTAGCAGAATACAAAATTAGATTGAATAACTCATTGCTCTGAGGATTTCCTGATCTTTACAGCTGGAAGTGACTGCAAATGCCACTTAGCTTTGGCTTAAATATTTTTAAACTCGTGTGTTTTGACTGTTTCAGCCAAGCAAGGACCATCAATTCTCCTCCGTGTATTATATGAAAAGAATCAGACTGCAGAAGAGGATTCAAATCACTCACTAAAAATCAGAAGATAAAATTAAAATTTTTCATACTAGGTTTTTCTCCCCTAGAACAGCACAGGTGAAAAATACTGAACCTCAGGAGGTTTCAGTTAATAAGGAATGTTGTTAGTGTAGTTAATTTAGTGAAATATACCACAAAAATAAATAATATTTAAACTGAGGTAAACATGAAGCTATTTAGATCCTGAAGTTCTGAGAAAGAGATATTCCTGATATCCTCAAGGAAGCACAGTTCCCTTAAAACCTGGTCTTGGATCCTGGGAGAGCATGTCACTGAGACGTTTTTTGACTGAAATGTTTCAGATTTTATAAAAGTGTTTTCTCTGGAATTTTTTGAATTCTTTTGAATGTTCCATCAAGAAAATTTCCACCAGCTTACACTGAAGGCACTTTCCCTAAATATATTTCCTACTTGTCATGCAAATAAAACAAGCAACAACCTGCTGAATGAATATTTTCTAGACTTGTGACCTCAGTAATCTCCCTTCTCCAACTCCATATAAAGTGTGACCTGCCAGGCATCTAGCATTTTGGCATCACAAGTAAAAAGCAAATATGCTGTTTTTATAGGAGAATTTTGAAAAGACTAACAATGTCAGAAATATTTCTCATACTTCAATATAGATATAAAAATGAATAGGTTTGATCACAGATGCTTTTATTCAGTATCAGTTAAGTATATAGCAACACACAAATGGAGGAAAAAATATTTAACATGATACACTACATATATGTAATATTATATAAAATAATATATAAGAATAACTGAAAGGCAAAATAATTATGTGGAATATTAAAGCTTATAGTTTAAAAGTTCCAAGAAAATGGAAATCCGTCATAACTGATCAAGGATAAGTAAAATGTTAGTCATTTATAGATGGGACAACTGAAAGGAAATGGATACTTAGCTTCAAGAAGGAAATATATTCCCTAATATTAGCATCTCCCTCTGAGGAGCAGCCCTGCTTACTTATGATAGGAAGTTCCACTAAGCTGGAAAAAAAAATTAAAGAAACACAAGAATGTGGACAAACTTATTACATGATGGAAAGCCACTAGCATTGCCATTTCTAGTGTTCTGCTTTAAGAATTGGGAAATTTGATATATCAACGTCTACACATTGCCATCTTTATATTTTACAGCAGCAAGTTGCCATTTCTGTGACAAGAGAAATTACTGTCATGTCCCATCCAGCACAGACAGCTCCTTTGTCTACTGTCTTATAAAAGTGTCACCATTAGGCTCCTCCAGATCCGTCTCCTCCTTTCACTAGAACTGACACACATTTTTCTCTGAAGTCAGAGGTTAAAAGGCATCCAAACACCAGGCAACTCTGCCCTCCTCGCTTGTCTCCTGCAGACAGCTGAAGGCTCTATCCATGTGCTGCTGTTCTCCCTGCTGCCCCTTAGTAAAAATGAACCCAACTGGGCTTCTACATCATGCTACTGCCATGGGCTCACACTACCAGACTCCTAAATAAGGTGACTTATTTAACTGACTTGGCAGTTTGATTTTCTAGCTTGTGTCTTGACAAAAAAATGCAGGGTGCTCTAGAGCTTCACAGACACAGTCCGTCTTGGATAATTCCTTCTTTGCAGACATTGCTGCTTGTTGCTCCTCACAAAGAAAGCAACCAACAGAA
The DNA here is from genome assembly GCA_034781795.1 of Crypturellus tataupa. Taxonomy (NCBI): domain Eukaryota; kingdom Metazoa; phylum Chordata; class Aves; order Tinamiformes; family Tinamidae; genus Crypturellus; species Crypturellus tataupa. Next base: position 1,054,060 of record JAWLRI010000640.1, read on the forward strand.
CAGCATCCTAGACTGCTGGCTACAAACACAACGCAGATTTTAAGGTAAATTTTCAAGTGCTACAATAGTTCAACAGTTCCCTGTGGAAGCATACAGCCATTTTACTCATCTAGTACAACACGATCCAAATGAACACGTTTGTCAATTTGAAAGGCTGTAATAGTACAAAATCACTGTGAACGTTTGAAGACCTGGCTAAAAGAACTTGAAGTATATGCCAGTGAAAAGAAGGAATATTAAATTTTCTAAGACAGAACGGTCACTTATCCCCTTCCACAGCAGCAAGCTAAGCTTTCTGCAGACAAAAAGGTCTGGTAGGAAAAAGGCTAGTGAGCAACTGCACTGAAACAGGTAACCCGGTCTACAATCCGTTCCCACACACTGCAGGTGAAGCAGCAAAGCGTGCACAGAGCGATACACAGCAGAGTGGGAAAGGAACAGGTTTCCTGCTGCCCTCTAACTTCCTTGTTTTGTGCAGTGCCCTACTTTAGGAATAAGAAAGTGGGAGGATTATTCTGGAGTTTTTTCTACTTTAGGAAAGGTGCAATTTAGTGGATCTGCTGGTAGTTTTTTCTGAAAATAGATTATCTTTCTCATGAGAGACTGATTTCCCTTCTTCCAGAGAGTCTGCTTCATGAAACAGAGGCTGTGTCAGAAGACACTTAAGATGTTTGTGCTCTACAAGAGGGTTCTTCCTCCTGCTTTTCATCTCTCTGTGCTCAGTCTTACTCACTTTTGAGATTGAGAGTTTCTGTTCATGACCTACTCACTCACCTGAGTCCTTGCAATTCATTCACAAATTTAGACATGGATGACAAGAAGTCAGTGATGACAAGAACTATCTGACCTTATTCAACTTGAACTCAGGAAAAGCTAAACGAAAAGAAAGAGAAGTCCTTATATTAACATAACAACTATCGCTCACTGAATGAAAGAGAAGAGGGATCAAAGTACAGCTGCAGTAATGCTGGGTGGTCAAACACATAAAGAAGGAACTGTAGCTGTAGCATGAGACTACAGCCCACACCCCCGATCATCAAAACTCCACAGACTGCCTTCACATGACCTGGGCAAACAGAGAAGTCCTTAACTCTGTAAAGCAAACAAAGAGATGGTGTTCCCAAATCACACACTCTGGTATTTCAGTTAAGAGATTCTCATTCATTCCAATGCACTGCATAAATGAGCTGCTACATAATGCATAACTGAATGCATATGGGAGCATGGAGATCTTTATCTTCCTGCAGTGGACAATAACTGATTTAACTTTTGTTTTTATATGATGGCCTTTGGGAAACAAGTTCACAGAATGATTTGCATCTCACTTTTTGTTGCATCTCAACAAAAAGTTTCTGTTTTACATGGATTTGGAGATTACTTTTTCCTACGGAGAAAACAACATTGCTCCCTTTAGAGCATTCCGAAAATACAGAGGATGACTCAATTTCAAATAGATGCATATGTGAATTGATTAAAAATGTGTATGTATCAAACTGCATGGAACTCTAGAATTTGGTGATTTTATCAGCTGTATTCATGAGCAGCTGCTACTTCTACAGAAAACTAATTAAAAGTTTACTGGATCCAACTCAGTTACATAAAATAAATCCCATCATAACCAGAGCAGAAAAAAGTTGCCTCGAGAAATACTTTAAGAAACTTTGCACATATAGGTCACTACCTTGTTATATGGAAAAGCAAAGTACTGTGGCACTGAATCAACATTTTTGATATAACATTTATTTTCCAGTAGTTTATAATTTGGCCATGAAAAATTCCTTCAGGCTGAATTTTTACTGTGAATACACAGTTCAGACTAAGGGTTCTCTCTGACACTCTAAAAGATCAGGAGAAATTCCAGAAATAATGTAATTTTCAATTGAAATTATGAAACAAAATAAAACACAACAGGCTGAAGTTAGCAATGTGTCATTTTTCCAGATTCATTTCCAGGTTATCTGCAATTTTCCAAACAAAATTTAACAAAACAATTCTAGATCAAGAAAACACAGTGTCTATGTGCCAGATACATCATATGATTTTCACATACATTCAAAAATGCAAAACTTAATGAAAGCTGCAAGCATTTCAGTGCCTCTAAAACACATATACCAGTATGACAACAAAATCCTCCCTGAATTTAAGGAAACTTTTACTGGCTAAAGACTTTTGTGATCACAGTCCTGCCACTGAATGGTAGATGTTAGCAGGATGGAGCATAGCAGTCTGCCGTGGACACTTACCATTTCTCCTGATCAAACATGAAATTTTGTAGTCTGAAAGGACACTGGGCCAAACAGATAATTGGTTCTGCCCTTTATGCCTTCCCTATGGGTTTCTTTTCATTAGTCTTGGCAACCATTTCGTAGGATAGCTACTTTCATAAATTTTCCAACTTTTAATTAGGTTATAAAACATAAGGAGCACATTTCCATCTTATCTTAGGTGCATCCCAGAATGCTCAATTAGCTTAACTGGGCATTCAGGATTCATATTGCTAAAACTCTGACAGCTTTTTGCAAACCTGCGACCATCAGTTCTGGCTTCAGCACTCCGCTAGCTACTGTGAGGCTCTGCAACGCGGCAGCGTGCTGCCAGGCGAGACGTTCATCTAACTCTGGCATCCGCGGCCTATGCGCAATGTTATCAAGTGCTGAGAAATGCTTAGTTCTTCACTACAGTCACTTAAGAAGAGTTCATACGCGTGAAAACCCTCACAGCTCCCCTGGCTGACTCAGGCGCAATTCAGTAGCGAGCTTAAACCAACGTGATAGAGGCTAGAAAGCAGGGAGACGTTTCTGAGAGCTGTTACATTCACTGGAGACCGTTTTCCCAAATTTAAATAATTACACGTCTTTTAGAGCTTCTTAAAGGTAGCAAATTATTGTTGTGTGATTATAACACACCAATGCATAAACACTAGCTGGAAAAGTAGACTGAAGTAGTTCATACTCATATCAATCTCCAGCAGATGCATTTTCCACTGCTCTGTTTTGATCTGCTGGAGCGATGGCGGCACCCTGTGGCTCGAAAGCTGTGCCTAAAAGGTTTCTCCTGCTTTCTGCCCGCTGCAGAGCCCTGCCAATGCAGAGCTCTCTTTCCTATGACACTGAAAATGATACTACAAGCTGCCAGATATAACAGACAACAGAAATACTGAGTTCAATCACATACTGCATGCCAGGTATTCTAAGGAGTCCTCTTTAATGCCGTTTCCAGTAATTCCCGTAGTAGCAAGTACTCAGGCCTTCTCACACAGATTCATAAAGAGTCAAATTTATATAAATATAATGCTCATTTCAGCCTTTTTAAGATTTTTGAGACAAGGTTCTTCTGTAAAGCACCTGGCACTGTAGGATTATGCTCTACACCAGGGTTTCCCCCTCTGTCAACCAGTCAAAGTGTAGCTGTTACTTTATGAACAGAAAGACACAAATCTTAATAATGGCAACCAATTATCTTCTTCTGATCATTAATCCTCAAGCTGTTATAAAAGAGCTGGACAAGACAAAGGACAAGAACTGATGAGAAAACAGAAGTGCAGAAATGTTGGGATATTAAAAATAAGCAATAACCTATCAAAACTGAACATTAAATCACCAACAATTTGACTGCAAAAGCTCTCAGGATTTTGCACACAGGAGACTCTGCCTTATTTGGTGCCACCTATTTGGTGAGTGACTAGCAACAGCTCCCACTCTACATTAATTAGTAAATAAGGATATATTTGCACAGATCCGGTAAGAGTTGAACCAGCACCACTATCTGGCAGGAGGACTAAGATGAAGAAGGGACTTTCCCAAAGGGCAAGCTGTGGAACCCTTAGGCTCTCCAAACCCATCCTACCCATCGTAACCATTTCACATTCATCTGTGAAAACTCTATTACCTACCTAAGAAACCATTTTATCAGACATTTATTCTGTGCTATTTAACATCTCAGCAAATGAGAGACTTCCTCAACCAAAAAATGCGTAGAAAAATGCCTCAAATCACCATCTATTTTTTAAACAAATTTCTCATAGTTCTTTCTCCATTTGAAATACTGGGTCTCTATTTGCAATTGTGAACAGTAGTCACTTATTCTTTGCAAAGAAGGTCGTTCATAAAATGAAAGAAAACACTATTATTGACAATCATGAGAGCGAAAATACATCCTACATATTAATGGAGTGGGGTACCAAAGGCCCACCATACGCAAGATTCAGGCCAGAGAATAACCTTGGAGCAGTCACTCCTGCTAAGTTTCTCAGGTTTTTCATTAGAACAGAATTGCATGCGGTCTTTGTACTGAGATTTTATTGTTTAATAGCAGCCTGTAGAACATGCAGAATCAATACAATCATATAGCTGGTGCGTTTTGCTGATAATCATATTTCAGGACAAGGAAAGAAATTTATCTCAGATCTGATTTTTATCAGAGATTGCAGCATTCATTATTCTGAGGGGGTATTTTCATGTGCAGAGAGGTATGTGCGAGTGTTCTATCCTGCCTTACCTGCCTGAGATTCAGTTCACTTTGTAAGTTCACTTGGAGTCTGCACCCTAACATTTCTTAGCAATTATAGAAACATAGGATACTTGGTGATCTCCCGCTAACATCTCACGACACAGAACACTTTTACAGCAAGCATAGAATATTGTGACAGGTTTTGTGGCTTGCAACTCCATTTCTTTCTCTTTCACAAAAGAAAAAAAAATTGCTTTTTCCTTCAGAAAGACTTTATGGATCCAAAAATGACAAAAAAAAATACATCAACCTTCTGTGTATTTCTCAAGTTACTAATCCAATACAAAAAATAAACCCAAAAAGTAAAATACATGAAAAAGAATAAAAAATACTTTATGAGTTTGTGACTTTGTTGTTTGTGTTCAGCCTGACAATAACGGAGTGCAGTAATTATTGTAATAAACAGATTCACACGTTAATCACACCTATAAAACTTGGACTTGCATCAGTGAGATGCATGGGTTTGGCCATGCATCTCACTGAAAACAGGCATGTATGAACTGACAGATTTCTTTCCTCTAACAATTAGTATGAAAAGGTCAGTTCTGATGCAATTTCCTTAGAAAGAAGCATTTGGAAGTGTCAAACCTGATGTCATTTATTTCACTTACCCCTCATAGCCTAAAGCGATAGTCTTGAAGCACTTTGGAATTTTTCCAGAGTACATTTCCACAAGTGATGGAAAAAAAAAAAAAAAAGGAGAAAAAGAAAAAAAGAAAAAAAAGCAGTGTCTATTGGGATATAAGAGTGTTTGCAATCTAGCTGGTGAAGTCTTGACTTTTTTGCCAGTGTTTGCAGTTTCACACGATCAATAATAAACAGAAAGACACTTTTCTAAGATGACTTTTTGCTAGCATTATTCAGCTAGTTTGCCAAAAACCAATACTAAAAATAGGGAATTAGAAGGCCAATACCAGGAAGGTACACCATCTGGTAAGAGGTAAATATAACCTGTTACAGAGAATCCTGAGGATCAATATAACACATGGGAGCTCCCAACCCTCTTCCCTCAATAAAGGGAAAAGAACCGGAGGAGAACGGCATTGATGGCTGCTGAGGTTGAGAGCCAAGGAAGTGAAGGGCACATCTAAGGTGAGAGAATCTTCATCCAGCCCCAAAGAGCAGCTGTGGGCTGCACTCGTGTTGCTTTCCTGAATGTTCCCCGGAATGCCTTGAAACGTCCGTTCACTATTTCCAAGGCCAACTACCCTTGCAACTTGCAAGACACTTGGGTTCATTTGTATCATAAACTACTGGAAAGAAAAAAAGAGGATGAACTCAATTTACATATTAAAAATTAAATAGTTTTACATATCACAATTAAGTAATTAATAAATGTTTTAGTGAACTGAGTATTTGTGTAATAATTTCTTTTCTAACCAAATGAAATTAAAGTACATTAGGAAAAAAAAAAAAAAACGAAGGTTTGGAAAGAATCTAACTTTTTTCTCTTTTTAATATGCAAGGATCAGAAAAGATAAATAATATCATGTTTTGTTATGCACCAAGATTATTTGATAAATACTAACTTAACCTAACCAGGCATTACTTTGAGTCATATTCCAATTTAATACCTTCAACAGTCAATGTAAATGGGAATTAAAATGTAGCCAGAAAAAGAAATAAACTAACAATTTTATGAGATATAACATTTATAACTACACAATGAGTAGGATCTAATTCCCACGTAAGATCTGAGGGCTGTAAAGCACTGACACAGTAAAATGAGAAATCTACAATAGTTTAATTAAAAACACACATACACACACAGATAATTCAATTTGAAATGCCACAACCAACATTGTAACCTCTGCAATGCAAATCAGACAGTCTTAACAACATTTCCTTATTGTCACAATTGACTTGCTCTGATTTTGCAAGAGTATCTTATTTTCCACCAGACACTCAACCATTTTATGGATTATTTATGCTCCAACTCTAGAAGCTCCCACAGAAAATTACCACTGCACTGAGCACCGTGACTTCGGTTTCTGTAATGAATGGATTTCCCCCCAGCAAACGACTGCAAGAAAGTTGGTGGTATCAGGCCAACTGAACCAGTTAAAGTCAAACAGAAACTGCAGTGGTTATTGATGATATTTTTATTTACTAGACAGAAATTAGAGAAATAGCATCCAAATTTGCTTGCTTTTATCAGCTCACCCATTAGCTAGACACAGTGGGACAGCTGCTAGTTCCATTTGTTGGTATCTTTTCTTTTATGTGTTTAATTGTTGCATGTTAGACTGTTTCAAAACGTTTTGGTTTTATTCTTTATTATTAATTCCCATCTTACAGAAGATGTAGATTCTTAAATGTTATTTTTGTTGTTTTCCTTGTATTAATACTCAAGTTTGTCCGCATGCATACAGACCTATATACGTAGATACAGTATATTGGGTATGCATACCTTTGAGCACTATACAGGGAGAACCACAGATTTTTGGCAAAAATGCTTGTACATGTTGAGATTATGCAGACATACAACCACAGTGAGCACCGAGCATTGTAAAAGAAACCAACTAAATTACTACATTGGTATTCACAAAACATTTGGGACAAAAGATCTAGTTTGGATTAAATAAGGGTTGGTCATGAATAAACCATAGGTTTTCATAAAGCTTCACAGAAGTTGGTCTATTTATTTTATCTCTCTTTTCTTCACATTACAATTCCTGAGATTTGAAATGCTGTAACTTGAAAACCAGAGGTAATGCTAAAGCTAAAATTCTTGCAGAAATTCAGATAAAACTTGAGCTAAAAGTCCACCTCATGTGTAACTGTAGTACTTTGCTGTTCCCAACAGCAACATGTCTTTAACATGAAACAAGGAATACATTACCTATTTAAAAAAACCTAGAAAAGGCTCAGAGTAAATCGTAATTTGGTCAAAGTTAAACAGGTGCAAGTGAAAACTGAAACATAGAATGATTATTATTTAAGAGCTAAAAGAGAAGATTGCCCTTCCATAATAGCCCAGGAGAAAAAAAAAAAAAAAAAAAAAAAGGGAGTATTTCTAAAACAGATCATTTGGGAAAAAAATCCTGCTCATTTCTTTGTGGATAAACATACAGATTTCTGAGCACTTATCCAAACCAAATTGATATCTTGGATGCTCATTCATTATTACCAAGTACCATATGCCTAATTTTATTTTTGGAATCATCTTTGGCAATAACACACTCTGTACAAAAGTTCTAAGGCAAAGAATCAAATTTTAATCAAATCTTTTAGAGAAAAATATACTGGTAAAATTCTCAATAGAATATATGTTTTTATATACTTTTTACTTTAGCTTTCTATTAGGGATGTTATTGTTGACCTCTAGGACACTACAAATTTTTAGCAGTGGAAAGAAGAAGGAAGAAAAAAAAATAAAGCACTATGACTCATACGAGCAGGTGGAAGTGATGAGGTTTGGTCTCACTGCACGTTGCACAAATCCAGTTTTGCCATTTGGTACTGTCCAAAACTTCCTATTTTCATGTTCTGCCAGTAGAGTGGCCATATGCTGCTTCCTAATTTTTTGTCTACTGAATTTCTTTTTAAATGTGTATTGCAGATTTTTTGCTGGTTCACATTTAAAAGGCACGTTCCTCTGCTTATGTAGTTCCGTCTTAGCACAGTTTGTCCTGCAGCACCATAAAAAGTCACCTGGCCTTGGATCCAGTGGCTCTTTCTCCTCAACCTCTACAAACACCAAAGCAGCTTCTCCCTGAAGCTTTTTCAGTTTTTACTCAGGTAATTGCAAAGTGCTTTTTCTACTATACTAAATTTTCTGGTATCACTGGGATTTAGGAGTATCTTAATATCTTTAAGAAATGCCAATTCACAATCACATATGGCACTAGAGGGATAACCTAGCTCACACAACTATCCTAGGGGATCTTTTCACTCATTTATATACCGGAATTATAATCCAATCCGGGCAGAATGTTCCTACAGAGTGTAAGCTCCTCTCTGTACTGTCACTTGTACACAGTGCAGGAGGGTTCATCCAAGCTGAGTGCTTATGGAAAACAACTTTGTTGCTTACAAAAATTGCTTCAACTGCTTTGAAAACCCACCAGGAACTTCCCCATATCATTAGACTCCCTGAAGCCTTTGGGAAAAATATCAGTGTCTGCCCCAAGGCATTCCTGCGATATTCCTTGGAACAGGGAATGGAGATGCCATGGGTCGTTGTGGAATAAAAATAACAAGATTACATCAACAGCAAAATTACATCAGACAAAGTTTTAGCTTTAGCTGCAGCCCCATACTGATAAACCACTGCCAGCATCTAATTAATAACCCTCATGGCACTGCCCTGAGCTGAGTGGAGAGGATGGTTCAAAACGACCTCTCAGACTGTACTTCCTTTTTCACTGCATCGTGCAAAGAGAGCCCTTCAGTTCTTGCACATGTTCAATTAAGATATACAGTTGCATTGCATAAAGAATAGCACTTGAATTTTAAAAATTAGTTGTATAGGTTACTGAAATTGAATCCTTCAATTTCAGTCGACACTTCCACATGTCTTCCTTAGAGAAATATACATCTCAAAAGCAACTCCAAAACGGTAGCAATGTTTTAACTAATTTGCAGTTATAGTCTTCCTGGTAAAATGCTCTACCCTCCTTACTGGGAGTTTAAAATTTTCTGTTAACATTTTCAAAGATAACTTATTATTTCTCATGTTATAAAATAGCTGTTAAAAATATGGAAATATCATCATCTGAACTTTATGCTATGATTACAGACTTCAGGTTTTCTTTTATTCCATACTTAACTACAGCACTTTATTTTTAATGTGATATGAGAACTGTACTATGGTAATTGTTTAATAGAATCGGTGTTTAATCAAGTGCAAAGTAGGCAGTAATGTTTAAAGAAACTTACCATCCAAATTCCAGTGAATATTTATGTATCTTTTATTCATGAAATATCTTTCATGTGCCATTTATGACTGTAGCTGAATATTAAGGGTTCCTTGTCAATGAAATAAAGATAATGTTGTCACCTATCATCTTGCCTCATTTCCCATTTTTTCTTTCCCTAAAACAGCTTGAAATATCTTTCATTGGAGCTACTGCAGTGAAACCTCAGTGCTTCAGTAATGAATGTTCTTGGAAAGATGAGAACGAGCACCAGGGTAGCATGTGGGCTACAACTATACCACAATACTGTTTACCAAGATAAAGCACAGAAACATTCCTGGATACCAAGGAATTTGTACCAAATGCAAGAATTATTTAAGCAGAAACTACCATGTAGATAAGTGAGGAAAATGGGACACAGACAGACTATTCTTCCTAAAAATTCTAAAATCTATTAGCACGTAAACAGATTTACATCAAAACATGATACAGCCATTTGTTGACCAGCCTTAATACAACAATTGATAGAGACAGCAGTGGAGAAACACAGACACGGCAGTTACAGTTCAGCTAAGGAGTTGCTGCAACTTAATCATTTGCCTCTCAGCTGCTTCACCAGATCCATCAATTCCAAACATCCATCATCCTGCATCACTTCTCGCCATGGAACACACATAATCACTAATATTGTGAGAACAAAGCAAGAGGCTGCAGAGTGTCTAGCTTTTTCCCCCCCCCGCCTCCAAATAAAATAGGAGGAGGCAATTCCTAACAGCCTAGCATCCAGTTCAGGAAAGCACAGTAGAACCTCTCCAAAGTTAAATATATAGAATATATAGAATAAATAAATATATAGAATATATAACTATAGAATATATAGTTAAATATATAGAAGTGGAAGAAGTTGCAGGAGCAGAGCAGGGAAGTGCCCAAACACTTTCTGCAGACTAGCATGCTCCAAAGTGAGGAGTACTTCATTGTTGATTGAAATTATATTCTTGATAGAAACATTTTTCTAGACCATATTCTCCAGCATATAGACAATCTGGGGCCAAAGAAGAATATTTAATAATTATTATGGAAATAGAGAGTTCAAGGAAAACGCAGGATTGGACTGGAAAAAGACTGCTGTCAAAATGATGCTCTGACAACAGTGCAGTTCTTTTGGGAAAGCTTAGATTAGCTGTGCCCAAGAAATTCTAGGTCTTGACTAGGGAACAGCAGTAGGGAATTACCATAGAAGTGCAGCCAGCCTGGGGTTTGTCACAGTTACCAGAAACAAGATTCAACTTTAATAATACCTGGCACTTCTGACCCAGCAAAGAAGGTGAAAGCAACCTGTGTCTCATCAGGCACCAGCCCAGACTGCAGGTTCAGCCTGGCCATGCTGTAACTCAACTGCTCTCCTGTCTCACTGTTGCTTCAGAGCTTCCCTAACCAGCCAAGGGAAACCCCAATTTGGTAAGTCTCACATTTCGTAATGGGTTAGTTCCAAAACTTTCAACTGGTGCCCGTTACTGTTATTGTGTTTCCTTTTAACCTCTTAATCTTTTCCAATCTGAAATGCTCATGAATAGACTGAAGTAAAAGATAACCTTCTGCAACTGCTCCAGCTTCCATGCTGCTTGTATAAGTGACTAAAGAATAAACATAAAATAGTATATTAACACACATTGAATTTGTGCCTATGTTAAGAAAAATGAATGTCATAAAAACACTATCCCAGATGATAATATCTGCATCAGAAAGTTTATAGGGACATAAAAGAAAATTCAAAAGAAAATTTTGTATTACACTCACATAAACAGTCAAAGAAATAGAACACAACAATCATATTCAAGTAATTTTAAGAGCATGATGCAGCCTTTTGAAAACAAGGAAATAAGAACTCCTCACTGAAATAATCAACTTTTCAAGGAATATTTCTGCAAGGACGACATTTCTGCAAAGCAAGATGGAAAATGAGAAGAGGGTATTTTTCTCAGGTGTATTGAGGTGCTTCAGTCAAAATACATTGAAAAAAATTTTAAAAGCCATATTCCTTTTTTTAAAATGGGAACACTATGTTCTGCACTCTAAACTTTAGGCAAAACATAGCTATAGTCTATTTATCCTCTACCAAAAAAATCCTTCAAAAGTGCTTTAGTCCCAAACAGCAACTTGGTAGACAGTTCTCTGCTGCTGCTACCCAGGGCACTAATATAAGTCAGGCAACTCACAAGAGACAGAGGCATTTGAGCTGTCCAGAGAAAAGAAGAGAAACATGAACCAGTGAGCCAAGCGCAGGCCAAAGGAGGTGCAGCTTTGCCGCCCAGCTCTCCTTACAGGTCAGCAGCCTTAAGCCTCTCCAGGTGCTCTAAGCATCAGCCTCACAGCAACCACATCCACTAGTGATATTTCTGCACTGCAGTTAATTTACTGGGCTGCAAGTTGGAGACTAGCGTCATAAATATTTTCTAGAGCATTCTGCAACCAAGTTTGTTTTCTGCTTATTTTCTGAGAGATTATATATTATACGTGGAGTATTGCTATATGAATTGTTTTTAATATATGGGTGTTTGTGTATGCATATGTATTTATACATATAATCTGTAATATTCACTTTCATAAGCTCCCATATCACCTATTTACTCCATTAGTGGAAACATGATCTCTCAAGCAAACAGTTAATTACTTAATAGTTAATTAAATACTCACTGAATTGAATAAATTTGTAATTAAGGGACTACTAAAATGCACATTATAGATATGATGGCTCTAATGACCCTCCTGGAGTTTGGAATACTCTGCCAACAGCACATCCCAGGAGAGCCATGCCAGTGCTGTGCACACTTTCTAAACTGCCACATTTGCTCCAAAAGATGCTGCTGCTGTCACCTCTTCATCCTTAAACTATTTGCTCATATTTGTTCATATCTGCAGATTAAGTGCAGGGTCACCACTGCCATCATTCTGTAGCTAAAGATGAAGCTTATACTGCCTCAGAAGGAAAATATATATTACAGTAGAAGAGTGTGTACATAGGTAATGCAATGATATTTTGTAATCCTCCCAAGATAATATAATACCTTTAGTTTGGAACATTCCCTGCACATACCAGCAGGCCAAGAGCATCAGATTCAGCTGAAGTAACTGAAAGTTTGTGAGATTCACTTCACCTGAACCAGAACACCTGAAACATTCCTGCAGGACTCTTGGCAACTTAAATAAAAAATAGAAATAAAAATAATCTGTTCCTCCATATTGGGCCTCAAACCCTGACAGATGAGATGGACAAAACAAGTGAGATGTGGTATCACTCTTTTTTATGCATCAGTCCTGCAATGATACAGCTTCACAGAAGGGCAACCGGGGCCCAGACCTGCATGGCTACAAATACTTTGAGAATAACAAAGGTGATTCAGGGAGGAATGTCAGAAAAGCACAGGTTCTCCCTCAACTCATAAACATGCTTCAGATTTCATCCTCTTCTCCCTTACTTGCTGGGGATGCACTCCCTCAGCTCTCCATCTCTGTACACTCCCTCAGCTGATCAGCTGCATGGGTTGTGTTCTTCCCAAGCAGCAGAGATGCTGACTGGCACAGTGATGAAAACTCATCTTTAATGGACAGCTGGCAGCACTGACTGCAGAGTGCAGAATGACTCACATTGGATTTTTCTCTAACATAATCCAAGTAAGTCTATTTTCCCGTTTTTTAAACAAGAGAAAAATCAATAATGCTTGATTGCCATTCCTATGCATTGTGCTATTTCTAAAACCCACTCATCTGACCTTGAAGCAATGCAGAGTTAAGAATACCAAATGTGTTAATAACAAAGTTTCATGGGTAAATATTTTATAGTAAATATCAATAAATGGACATTCCATCTCAATACATTGCTGACAGAAATGATACTTATTTGTGTGTACAGACATAAATTACTTGCTAAAAAAAATATACATATGAACCAATAAGATCCCAATCACCATAAGCCTTTGTGATTTAAGAGACCCTTTTTTCCTTTTGGAAATAACTAAGTTGACAGGTTCTGAAGGTAGCAGTGAACAAAAGGAAAAAAGTGAACTTTCAAAATTTTGCAAATACATATTCACTTTTCTTTCAAATTCAAGTGAAGTACATGATAGCTCTGTAAGTTGTCCTACTAGTGGGGCTACAAAGAGAAGAAAATAGTGCTAAGTTCTGCAGAATCAATTTGCTGTGACATCCCTCCGCTATTCTGTAGTTTTCTCTCTCAAAGTTGGGGGAGGAGGGAAGGATTAGATCTATAAATACAGAGCAGGAGGGGATGAGTTAATCCAATCACCAGAGTGCCTTTTGCAAAGAATGGCAGAAATATAAATTTAATCATGTGGTAAGATTGCTCACCTAAGGAGGTGGTGTCTCCCATGAGAGATAAAGTTGAATTCAATCCAAAATGATTTTTTAAGAATTCCACTGCTCTCCTTTCTGACTAGATTCCATAATGATGTTCCTGTGGCATTACCATACATAATGTATAAATGATCTCTACTCAGCATTACATTTATTGCAATATGAAGTATTTAAGAAGTTCATCATATGCTATCTCATATTGACATATTGGGACAAATTTTAAAATGCAGGTCCCTTCGGTGACTCTACAATAAATTCTGTTGTGCATACAAATGAAAGCTTAGAAGGGGCTGCCAACACGGCCCAAATCTTTGCAAAAATCCTAGCAAGTTTACTTCTCCACCCACCCCTCCATACACACAGATAGACTTGAACTGCAATGCTTCCATCTGCCCCCTCCATGTCTTGACACTTAAAATCCAATCCGAAAGGCAGGTTTTGGAGGGAGATTTGGATCTGACAGATTTCTAGGAACAATTTCTAGTTTTAATGACAGTTACATCTATCTTATCTTAGGAAGAGTCTTCCGCTCTTCAGAGTAAACTTACTTTGAAAAGAGCCTTTGTTATTCTGGTAATGGTATAAAACCATAAAGTCTCACTTTTATTTCAGATTTGGTTCAAACAGGAAATTTTAAGCATGAGGCATGAGAATGTGGTTATCTATTTAAATTCTCCTTTTCCTAAAATAAAAATACAGCTTCCAAACTACAAACTCAAAACTACAAGTTTGTTTATTTGCTCCCACTACTCCGAGAAGGCTGTTCCCAAAACGACATTCATCTGATGATAAGACAACTTCTGATTTTCATCGTTAATATACTCCTAGACAGTTTATATATATATTCTCTGTTTTCAATAGGTCTTCTTGCCTGATGTTTTGACAAATTTATAGAGTTCAGAAAAATTTCCTTTCACTTTTATTTGCTAGCCTAAACAAGCCAGATGTTTCAGTGTCCTCCTTTTACAGGGGACGTATGGAGGATGGAAAGTCAATCATAAGATCAACAGAAACTGGAACTTTAGCACCCTGGCTGGCATTTTGGTGGACTGTTGTACATTATTCTCTTTCCATTTTCAACAAAATAGCCTCAGAAAAAAATGCATCTACCTCTGTCAAATTTCTGAGTAAAAATGCCTACTCTTTTCTTAACAGCTTGCCACATACAGGCCATTATGCAAGGATGTGTTCCCCCCCCCAAAAAAAAACTTTATAAAATATATTAAACTTGATATAACTAAAGATACAATGTTATTGAAAACATTCATAGCAATACCCTCAAAATTCTGAAAAATGTGACTATATATATGTGTGTATTTACACACCTGTGAGGGTATAAGGAAATGGAAAGATTATCTGTCAAAAGATGTATCATATGAATGCTCCTACAGGCCGATAAAGAAAGTTATTTTAGGAGATAGGAATGAGTTAGGGCAGGAGAAGGAAGTCGGCAACGTGAATATCTTAGCACCAGCAAGAAGAGTGGGTTTTAAAGAGGCGACTAAAGATGCCTGATGCCCAAGCAGCATTCTGTTACCTTCTGCTCTGGTAAGCTGTTCTGTGCAAAGCAGGGCAAATTGAAGCAGATAGTGGCATTTTTCATGACAATGGAAAAAGGAACTTTAGAAATGGAAATACTTCAGGGATCAATATCTTATTTCTTCGCAGTCACCGTGCTGCATGTCTCTTGCAAGACCCTTTTCTTTGGGAGTAATAATGGAAAATCCCATTGACTTTTCTGCACATCTTCTTGAGGAGATTCAGGCAAGAGAATTTCCTCTGACTGCACAGACCTGGAGACTACAGCTTCTTGTCATCTTCCTGTCCCTTACAAAGGCCTGCAACAGTCCTCCATACTGTCTTCCTCTTCATTAGGGAAAATTACTTTAAATGCTAGAAATCACCATTTCCCTCTTGCTACTGATGGCAATACTTCTTTTTAAAGCAAAAAAAAAAAATCAAAAAGAAGTTCTTTATAACTAAAATTAGCATCTGAATTACTTTCTGAATTTGTAATGCAGCAATTGAAAAGACTGTCACATGTAATACATTTTTCAAAGTGAACAGTGAGGACAATACAATAGTATTTGCAGACTGTCATTACTTTTATAATAACCCAAACCCACAATCAAAACCCAAAGGAGGAGAGATGTATTTAATTATTTATGCAATTTGTTGTGATCATTTTGTGTTCAGTTTAATATGAAAATGCAGTATCAGTTCATCCCCAGGGTGTAGGGGCATTTACAGAATGGACTGGGAAAGCAATGGAAGTTTGGTGAAGGAATCTCTATCTAAAATTACACCTCTGTAAGCCACAGAACAAAAACAAAACAAAAACAACCACCAAGATGGGGATTGCTATACAGAAAACACCTTTGGAAGTCAGGTCATTCAGCTGTAACTCCAAGACACGTTTGGAAATTGAACTAGAACAGTACTGAGTGGACTCACGTAAATCATAGTGTAATAAAAGCTATTCCACAAGGTAACAAATGCACAGCTCTTGTGTAGAAAGAGAAATTAATCTGGAAATCTCTCAGCAGAAAGGATTTGGCTTTCTAGCAGTTCTATTACAGAACAAATTAACATGAAGTTTTTATTGGGAAGAGAAATAACCTTGAAACTCTCCTCTGCGGAAGCACAATGTCACAACAGTTGCGTGTCCTGGCAATCCCCAGGTGCCTGAAGAATCAGGTTTCTGGGTGGTGAGCAGGGCAGACCCAGCAGCATCGCACACTGAGCAGAGGCAGCACCAGGGCACAGCTACCACCTGCGAACAGGCACTGCCTGCTTACCTGCCCCCAAGGACGGAGGTGCTTACAAAATAAGATACCAAAAGATGACAAGGATGACAGAACATCACCTTTCCCCGTGTTCTTTTCATTACTAGAGATGAAAATGAAAATCATATCCCATGACAGCAAAATTTTGAGGACAACTGCGATTAAGACAGTAAAGGAGCATTAAATGCACAGGTATGTTTTGGTGTGCATTACTTCAAAGACACCATTTTATTTTAAGCACCAGGAGCACAGGGGATTACCAATTATTACTGCTTGAAACACTCTGTCCTTCTGCATTAGACAGCACTGAAAGGAGAGTTCTTGCACACAGCGCGCTCTACATTTTTTTACAAGTTAGCAGTCCCTACTGGCCTCAGGTCTTTCAGTTCACTGCCTCACGAGGTGTTAGGTATCAGGAAAGTGTAACAGCTCACGACAGAACCACTCAGCGTTGCTTGTTGTCTCTCTTCCTATAATGATTTGGCTGATGGTATTTCCCTGACCTTATCACTTCCTGTTTGTAGCAGTTCAGTACCTCCAAAAAGAAATTACATTTTCTACCTCATATATTTTCACCGGTCATGGAAGTGTAAGCGGCAAAGGGAAAAAAATATGGATACCAAAGTTCACATGGGATGGTGAGCCCAGTGAAATGCCAGGATCAGTTAGCACTAGACCTGCATCTGAGACCTGCCAGCAGCTCTGTCTGCCAGCTCTGTCTTCAGAGCTCAGTTTCTTCTGTTTTTATAACAACAAATGGTTTCCCCAATCAAGTTTAATTGTGAACACTGCCTCTATTTCTGGAGTTACTTACACCAATGTTTAATAAAAACTACCTGCAAAAGCATTAGCTAATTACTGAGGATATTTCACTACAAAACAGGAGAAAAACTGTTAATATCAAAGAGCAGACCAATATAAAGAAGTATTTTGAGGAGCTAACTCTTCCTATAATTCAACTATAGCTGCTGGGAATAATACAGAAATGGTTATGTCAGAAAAAAAAAAAAAGATGTATTTGAAATGGAATGCCTCGTATTTTGTAAGATATCATTGTGAGCTGTACTGCTTGACCTTTTCAGTATTCTGTAATTTCATTTGCTGCCATGACTATTTAGGTTCTCCTCTTCTGTCTTAGATTCAGTAAACTGTAGGTAACAGACAAGAATGGCCAGCAAAAGAAATGAAATCTCAAAGTTAAAAAAAAAAAATCACAATAAGAGCTCTGTGTTGAAATTGTGATGCCTCAAAGCTTCTTTGACATTTATGATGACCACAGCGACTGGTACTAGGTGAATCTACTGTCTGGCAAAACTTGTAAAGAGAATAGTATGTGGAGCAGGACTAACCCATTCTACCTATCACCCATCATCATTCATTCTGAGATATAAAAAAAGGCATAAGCAAGTTCTTATCTCTTACCATGCTTTCTTGGTATTCAGTGACTTGTTCTGGTTGTTTTCCAGAGTAGTGAAGTTTATATTAATAAGATATGAGAGATGCCTTGACTTAACAATAAATAAGATCCATGACTGTTGCCTATATACAACTATTTAGGGAAATTAAAGAACTTGAAGATACACAAATGTAGATTCATGTTTTGTAACTTAAGTTGGTCTTTAGGATGATTCTTTAGGTTGATGATTCCTTATTAAAAAGTTAATATTTGGTATTCCTAGATACAGCTTTCCCCTCGGTTTCCAATCAATGAATATTTTTATTTTTTCATCATTATTCACACCAGCAATTTCCCCCATTCTCTATAAAGAGGGAAGTTCAAAAGACACAAGGTAAAGAACCTGCAGAGGGATGAAGAGAGTAAAGAATAAAATTCACTAAAATATACTTGCATAGCACAAAACCGTAATGGCATCATGAGTAAGTAAAAAATTGAAATAATAAGCCATGAAACAGGAAAGTAGAAATAATCATAACTACAAGCAGGTGTGGAATCCCAATTCTGTCAGAAGCTGACCAAAAAAAAAACTCCTACCAAACTATAGAGGGGCCTCGGCTTCCAGAATTAGACCTTTCCTTCAACTAATTAACACAGAATACTGTTTACTGCATGTGCTCTTGACACGTACAAGGCCACTTATGTTCATTTTCCTATTGTTAATTTTGTCTTGAGATAGTAATGCTTTTTACACCAGGAAAAAAAGAAAACTGCTGAGCATATTCTTCTCATGTTGTAGCTACTAAAAGGAAAACCAGTAAGGTAACCATATAACGCACTATTTTTCCCTCTAGATGCAGCCCAGCAGGGAATAGTATGATCTTCTTTACCTGGAATTTTAGCATGTTTCTTTTCTGACTAATTTTTGTAGATCTCTTGAGACCCTCTCCCTCTCTATCCCTCAAGATGGACCAGAATCTGTAGGCTACAAACTTCCATCAGGAACTAGAACTGTCTTGACAGAGCCCTTGACAGTTTTTCTTGGAAGCCATATGGACACAGCAAGTGGGTTATTTCTGTGCAGCAGGGTGTTTGAAGAAGTTTAAAAATAAAATAAAATAAATCAGCTTTTATTTGTCATACAAGTTCCCCCAGTATCTCATGAAACAACTGAAGTTGCAAGAGCAACATCTCAACACTTCTGGTCTAATTTTCATGTAGCATGAGTGGGAAAAAAAAAAGCACTCACAAACAGACTGTATTTCCACAACAAACAAACAAACAAACAGAAAGGCAGCACTAGGTATTTTCAAAATATGCAAGCTCAAAGAAACAGTAGCACATCTTGCACTGCCACTGGCAAGAAATGAAATCAGTGAGAATGACACATTCCTGAAGAGGGACTAGTAACTCAACAACAAAATCGCTGAATTGCATGACAGTGACTCCTGCTGCACAACGTTCCAGTCCCTCGTGCTGCATCAGAAGGCACGCATGGGCTCAAAGCGTTCTGAGACGCTCTGGGACTCTCCCCTAGCTCTTCATATCACTAGCTACACAATTGCTTAGCCATGTTATCTCTAGGGATATAATTGCCAAAATATCTGTGCCACACTATGACAACAGAAATAGAAAAATAAAAATGAGATAAGCTCCTTCCTGCTATCCTACAAAGCAGCAAGGTATGCCAGAGTCTGTGTGGCCTTAGCCAGGACCTCTGGGAGAGGAAATTACAGTAATTCCCTCTCAGTAGATAAAGACATGGACTAGAGCCAGTCCCTAACTAGGGAGGAATGAGCCACATCTTTGGTTAGCTGTGTCAGTTCCCAGGTCTCACTAAGAGCAGGGAAGAGGCAGACACACCTGTTCCATCTTCCTCAGATAGCATATGACCTCTGAGGAGATCCACATCTTCGGAATTATCATATCCCTCTGTAGTTGTTATTGCACATTTTTGCATAATAAAATAATGACAAGCAAATGAGTATAATTCTGTCTTCTTTAAAGTCATGAGACCAAGCTCAGAACCCTAGCATTTTGGGTTGAAATTACTAAAAGACACACAGCAGTTGCAGAACGCAACTCAGAAAAAAGCCAAGTCCAAATAAGCAAGAAAACAATCAAGAACTGGTGATTCAGAGCAGATGCAGTCCAGGTATGAGGTACAGAGCCTAAAAAAATACAGGCATATAAATGTGTTTTACTCAGTAGAGCACTGTAGATATATCAATGTAAAATAAAATAAAATAAAAATATTTCTCTCATGGAAACCAAAACAAACAGCTTGGAAAGATAAAAATAACATGTTCAAACCACAATGTCTTGCATTTGCCAGAGAATGTCTTTGCAACCTCTTTAGATCATTAGACATCTCTAAGGTTCATACTTTTTATAAACAAACATTCATATATTAATACAAAAGGTTTTGTGCATGACAAATCAGTTAATGAGCTTTCCACACCTACATCTCTATCTGTTTTTTTTTGTTTTGTTTTTGGGGGGGAGGGGAAGAGGGTGGGAGGGGAGGGGAAGGGCACGGAGATCAGTTTAATATGATCCTTAATATGACAGAACTGCTATCCATTAGGGTTAAAAAGTTCCTTCCAAGCTTGTGAATCACCCTAGCTTTATATCTGATGTTCTACTGCTGGTGGTGTGACACTTACCAAATCCAGTTCTTGTTTTTCTTTTAAAATAGAGCTGGAAAACAAAACATTCCTTATGTTGTAGGACTGCACGTCTTGCATACTGGGAACTTGTTGTATTGACTTGATACAGTTAAACCACACATGAATGTTATTTGAACTGCAGCACAAACTGCATATCATGACCTTAAACACCTTAATTATTCCATTCCTTGCCCTCAGAGGAATTCCCAATGGAGAAACATTTGACAAAACATCCATCAGAGCTAACAGTACAAAACATTACAATGCCCGTTTCTATTAACTAAGCCAGCAGTGAGTGCCTAAAGCTCTAATCTGTCTTCTGCATGATAACAAAACAACCGAGTCATCTGCTCCAGTCATGTCATTTTATCTCTACTGCTGCGACAGCCCTGCTCATCCTTCTCAGCTTTCCTTCCGGCTGTGCCAGAGCTGTCTTTGCAGTGAAAGAAATCCTGGCATCTATGAACAGTCTTAGCAGCAGAACAGAGACAGTTGTTTGAGGCTGAACTTGATGAAGAGCAGCACATGAACAACAAGGACATAAAAACCATATCCCACCAGCTGAGTGATATTTTCAAGATACAGGAATTATTAATCCATTTCTATGCACAGAGCTAGACTAGTACAAAAACAAAAAAAGAGTTAGAAAATGGGTTTGCAAATAGTTTTGATATAGCTGTCTCAAAGGACGTATTTTGGATTGGACTGTGCACCTTCAGAAAGGCTCTCAGGGAGGTCCCTTATTTTCTATGAAGCCCTCTCTGTGAGAGGGTGCTCCTTCCCCCAGACTTCTGCCTTCACTCCTCTTTACAGACAAACAGGATTGCATTGTCTCATTAACCCGATGCTCAGTGAAAACCATTAACCGCATCACCCAAAGAAAGCAGTCCTGTTAAACAGCACAGCTGCAAACACACAGTGATGCCAACAAGAACTTCGGACTGCCTTTTATACACACTCTGCCTGCACCTCCATGAACGAAAATGAAAAATTAATTCAAAAAATTCATTTGGCTGCCCTATGAAAATATTCATAAGCTTTCTATATATCAGCTTCATATCTGTCACAACATCTTCACCTTCTTTAATCATTTTCTTTTATCCATCCTTCACCAAGTTCATGTCTCTTCCATTCCAATATTCTTTTTTTCTTATTCTATTCCCTTTTATTCCACTTTCATTTTGATCTCATTGCCAGAGGGCAAGTACTGATAGTGAGTGTACAGAGAAAGAATTCAGGTTTTGGAAAACAGCAGAATGAACAAGTCTCTAGAACATATAATGGCAGACTTCATTCATATTCTGGAAGATCAAGGACCTCAAGTGCACAATCACTGTATTACTTTTAAGAATACAAAGAAAAAAAAAATGGCTTCCAACCTCAAATCCTTTATCAACTGTGAAATCACGCTGACATTCAAGCAAAGAAAGAAACCACGTCCATGCTAGTTTTTCCAGGTCAAAGAATGAGTTTGTTAGACAATAAAGAGAGAGGATCTCTCTGATCTGTAAACATCATTCCTTTTCAAAAATGTATTTTAAATAAATGTTAATCAGTGATAAGTATCACAATATCAAGCAAATGAAAACATTAATAAAAGCTCCACATAGTCTTTTATTTGTATCATGTTCTAGACACATGGTCATCATATAAAGTTACAATACCTCATAAGTTGACTGCTCTGGCTGGATATGCATGCAACTTAATAAAAAACTGACATGAATAACATGGGTATAAAAATGCTACAATTCACACGTATACAATTAAGAATGAAAGTGGCTTCCTCATACTTACATTTAGAAGGTGTCACTAAAGCATTAAAAAGTTATTCCTGTTCTGTGGTGGTCTGATAAAGCCTCATGCGAGCACACCGAGATCAATTAAGTTGTGTTGGACTGCCCAGACTTTTAAAATTTTTGGTTACAAGACTTAAGAACAGGTGGTAGAGACTTAGGGAATTCTTTGGTTTTTAAAAGGCAGATTTTTACATTCCTATTTTATGGATTTGTCAACGCCTTTTAAACAACTTATTTCTCACAATATCACAGGGGGAATGAGCATCATCTCTTACTACAAATATCTATTTTGCCCTTAGGAGGAATTAAGAACATTCATAAATTCAAATTAATCAACAACTATATTTTCCTGATAATATTAATAGACGTAGGACAAATGCCATCTCAGCTATCACTTCTTATTTCTAGTTTCAGCACTGCAAATGAACCAGACACAGAGAACATGCCTACACGGCAGAGAAACAGGGAGCCGCAGCCCCAGTGGACTATCTTGCTGATGCGGTTACTAGGCTTTCATTACCTACTCATTTTCAAATTATTCCAACTGTCACCATACAAAACCGTCTCCCAGCATGTTGAAGTGGTCAAAATATAGAACTGGACCAGAACTTTCTAACATTCATATTTTGGAAATGATTTTTTGTTTTGTCTCATCTGTATTTGAAATTATTACAAATATAAGTTTATACATAGTTTATAGATATACATATCTATATACACACTTGGATATATATATATATAAAATACTTGCATGCTATACAGGTTAGCATTGCATTGCTCAAACTGAGAATTAGATTGAATACTAATATGCTCCAAAAATATACAAATTAGGGATATATTCTTGACCTTTCATTTGATAACATTACTATATTATCTAAACTCCAGTCCAAGGCAGTACTAGCAGCTGCTTAACAGAATAGCAGCCTTATTAACATATGAGGAATTCTAGTTGCACGTCAGAGGACTTACATTTTCGACTCTGAGATAACCGTTTACTAGATTTTAAATACTCAAGTTGATTTTTATACATGTTCACTGAAATCTTGTAAATTCATTTCCTACTTTTGTTCCCTTAATGGTGAAATCAGTGTTTAACTATTTATTTTGTGAAAGCAACCTCAAAATTCATGGTTTTCCATTATACAAAAACATACTCAAGAATTTAGGTGATATTTACAGTTCAGTTCTCAAACCCATGCACAGTGTCACTATCCTTGAACTCTTAGCATCCCTTCAGAATCCATGCTACTAAGAGAAAATTAATGTAAGAAATTTATATGAATACAAATGCATTAAATCCTCAAGTATTACAGGACATAACATAAAATAAAAATGCTAATAAAGCAAAAAAGCAGGCATCCTTCCTCTTGCAGTTGTGAGGTGATGATCCAGCAAGGTTCAAAGCAAATCCAGTAACACAGAGTAAATATTTTTTATTTGCTTGTTCATGTTTCAAACTTTGTATTACTTATCTAAGTGGCAGAGTTGAATTAAAATATAGAACTATGGAAACACTGAAAAAATTTCATGAATACAAAATAACTTCATTAATATTATTGGCTATTGTAAACACAGCAGGGCTAACAGAACTCTCGCTAGGCTGTATATGCATGTTGTTCCACAGCAAAGAAACATTTTAGTTTGTGCTCACTGAAAGGAGCAAGCTTGGTTTTTTTTTTTTTACTTTTTGATTCATAGAATCACAGAATGCCTAAGGTTGAAGGGACCTCTCGAGGTCATCTAGTCCAAACCCCTTGCACATGCAGGGCCACCTAGAGCACATGGCACAGGGCAGCATCCAAGCGGGTCTTGAAGATCTCCAGGGAA
>JAWLRI010000640.1:1085015-1201451 GCA_034781795.1 Crypturellus tataupa
AGGAGAGGAAAAGGAGAGGAAAAGGAGAGGAAAAGGAGAGGAAAAGGAGAGGAAAAGGAGAGGAAAAGGAGAGGAAAGGAAATCTCTGTTACCTCTCCTCCAGGCCTCACATGGGTGCACAGCCTCATATGCCTGACCCCACAGGTGCTCCTTGCTGGGCAGCACTAATTACTGCAGCAGCACCGCCCCCCCCCAGCCCTGTGCAAAATGGGAAGCTCTCCAGTAAGCTCAGCTCCTTGCAAAGCATAAAGGAATCTTCCAGTAGATTGCTGCACCCATCTGAAATGGCATACTTGGACATTTCAACCAAGTATTTTGTTTTCTTTAACAAAGTCCCCTAAGTGTAAAATTTAAGCAACAGAGCAAAGGAAAAGCTTCAATATAAAAGTCTTGCAGACAAAACAACTCTTAGCACTATTTGTTTGAACTGATATGGGGATTTAAAACCTGGAGATAAGTCAATGCTGCAAAGCAAAATTTTATGAATATTCATTCAAATAGAGTTTGCAGGAAAGATCTACATTTTAACTTCCCAGCAGAAAAAAATCAAAGTACTTGACCCATCTCTCTGCTTGCGGCTTTGAAGAAGACTGGAGGGTAAAGCTGCCCATTATCACTATATTTATAAGAAAAAAACTCACAGTACATCATGGTACTTGCTGAAGGTAGTGGTAATTATTTGTGTTGTGTGCTCTCATCAAATCCTGGAACTAAAGTTTGTGTTAGACTGTGTAGGATGCAAACAGTCATCAGTCTTAACATAATTATCTTACTTGGGACAAAACTGTCAATGTAAACTTGTTGATTAAAGCAAAACTGCAAAAAGCAGAGAATTTATGCTTTTTTTTCTTTTTTTTTTTTAATAAGGAGCTTTTGTAAGCTATTGAGAAGCAAGGCTATACATTATATTGATTGTAAAATAACTACATCAAAATAGAACTATGGGCTTTTGAGCTATGATAACTTTTTATTTTATTTTCTGGTCATACTGAATTGCTCTCTCTTTTTTCATCTAAGAACTAACCTAGTTGAAAATGTGGCTTTTAAGCTTTCCCAATACTTTTACATGTTAACTCTCCTTCTTTTTTGACCTTTGTGTTATTGTTTTAGTTTCCTTGCCACATCAAACCAACTAAAGAACGCCTCCAGTTAGCTGAATTTTATACTGGTACTATCAAAGCGCATAAAGGCATTCTGGCAAATGCTCCTGAAGCTCCTTTGTTCAGGTCTAAACCTTTTTAACATCTTGCTGAATTCATTATTTGCCCACAAAAACATAAACCAACTATGTGCAGGGCTGGACACTGTGACAGCACAGCAATGTTAAGGCCAGTTGCACGCACACTGACAAAGACATTCACATTCTAAAACACTTTCCACAAAGGTACTTGATGTCTGTGTACACATTAGCCAAAATCTGTAAGGCCAGTAAATATTTATGCAAATATTATAAAAATGTATTTAGCTGGAGAAGGAAGACAGACTAAAACAACAAATGAAGATGCCCTCCCACAAGAGGATCATTTTGGCCAACTTTACAGTAGAAGATATTATTATATGGATCATATTTATTCCTAAGGAGACCAGTCTCCAGTTGCAGAATAAGCTGAGAACAGGATACACTTTGGAAATAAACCCTTATAAAATTATCGTGTCAGTTCCTAGTTATACAGTAAATATCTACCTATAAAAACATGTACTTGACAAGAGGAATAGAGAATTACTTAATGAAATCAGATCTTCTAGACATTGCTTTTATTCTTTCTTTCCAGAGTCATTATTTCAGTGATTCAAAACACTATGAAAATAACTTCTGTCTGTCACGTCTTAGGCACCGTATTTCTCTCTCTCCATCAAGACCCTGAAATCTAAGCAAAATCAAACATGTACAAGAGAATGGGGGTGCCTGAAGTACAGCAATCCTTAGGTAGATGGCTCTATAGAAAAAACAGGGGAACAAACCTTACTTAACGGGCCCTGAGTTTTAAGATCTAAGTCAGGGAAGCCTGTCTCAGCCTGGAACTTGAGATTTAAATGCTGGCTAGGGTAAAGGTTAAACCTTAGGTTCTGTGTGGTTCTGGTTCACAGTCATTTCAAGGGTGAAAAATGATGTTACAGAAATTAGTACTAATGTAGATTTATTTTTAGAGGTGCCTAAGGCATCCAGCACCCACTGTAATTCAATGGAAGGAGGAAGATGGCATCTAATTCCTTTAAGATTTCTTGAAAAATCTTATCTATACAGTGAGACAGCAGCTTGCAGTTTGGGAATTTTGCCAAGGCTGAGCAACACAGACTAGTTTAAGAAGGACCACCAATCTCTCTCTAAGGTTGGAGGTTGCATTAAATCAAAACCAGAGGCACTACTTCTGTCAGTTGAATTTCAAAGTGTGCATGACTCAAAGTAATTTGAAAATAGACAGTAATCCATTATTTCTAGGAGAAAATAAGCAGTCATAGGCAACAGATTACTTTTTCAAAGTGACTTTAACAACCTTCCTCTGACCAAAAAATACATCTAAGTTTTAAAAGAAAGCCTTATAGAAAAAGTTGTTTCTATTGTCAGGTATCCACACAGAAGTCTTAAAACTTAGAAATTTTGCTGTATGGAAGTGCAATAACAGGCGTTATTGCTGGATAAGCAACCAGAATTCTTATTCTCACTGTTCTAGAGGTAACAATCGGTGGCAGGCAAAAGCTGAAGAATCATTTTCTCAGTTAATTTTTATAAAATGTTTATTAATCTCTCTATTTTCCCTAATGAGTCCCTAGAATACCAGCTGTGTGTAGAGTGCTATGTACTCACGTATTGTACCTGTCTATATGAAGCCATCTGTTTACTCCTTAAAAGCCAGACAAAACAGAAAGCTTGAAACAGAGGAAAAGTGAAATTGTCAAACAAGATACAAATGAATTAATCATTTTCCTTTTGTTCACGTAACTGAATTCTCCAATGAGAAACTGTGGAATCTAGAATGCATATTAAATTAGATTCTTGATACACTTTTGGTATGATATCTGTCCCATTTTAGAGCCTTTGTTCCACTGAACAGTTGTAAATATGTCCAGTAATGTGAAATGAAGAGTCTGCCTAATTTAATGACCACATATTCCATTGTGCAACACAATACATAATTAGAGTAAAAAAAACAAGCCTTCTATAAGTATATGACTATTAATCTGACAAAGATAATTTCTAGTGATTGTAATCAACTGAAATATATCCATAATGATAAGGAAATATAGGTCAAGTGCCTCAGGTCTAAACACCCACATGTAAACACTTAAATCCATTTTTAAGCATCAAAACATATGGTCCTTTTTAAGCAAGAAATTCAAGTGCACGAACAGTCTTCATTGACTAAGGACTCGAAGGATTCAAAGGAAAACTGAAGTCAATATGGTTATTCACATACTTAAAGCTAGATATTGTCAAATACCTTGATGAAACAACTAGAAAGACTGTGACTGCCTTTGAATGCTAGGCTATTCATTTAGGTATCTAAATATGGGCTTGAAATGCTGACAACAGGCTTTCACAGTATAAAGCACTGCCATATTAATCATGGTATTGCAGAGCAAATTGTCTTCACTGTTTAGCAACTCGTCCAGAATATGTCAACTGCATGTCAACCATTACAGTTTTCACCACAATGTAACATTTTGTTAGTGTTCCACATATCACTGATCACACACAATTCTAAAAACTCATCGCTGACAAGCACAGAATTAAATAACTAGATATTGTAAAACAAATAAAAGTGCCTTGTCATCTTGCCTTCATTTAAAGAAGATGAAAATAAACCACTGGTCGTCTTTTATCAAACTCTTCTACTTTTGTGTCACTAACAATTCCAGTTCACATTTTTTCCCCATTTACTAATATTTTCTAATCAACCTGAAAACAGGACCTTCAATTGATCAAGAAGAAAGAGCAGTCACAGAGAAATGTTTATTTCCAGATATACTGGACCACTGAAGCAAATGTAACAGTAAATCCTGCCAAAGTAGAGAGATAAAAAGTAAAACTATGTTGTTATAATATTACCAGGCTTGTCTAGGTGTAAAAAAATATAAAAGTGCCTACTGTCATAGTCTGAAGAGAAACTAACAGGGAAATCAAAAGATAAAAATTCTGAGAAGCAAAAGGAAACATAAAATCTGGAAATTGTTAGAATCACTTATTTTATGACTTGACCCAAACAGTTCTAAAAGACTCAGTTTCCAGGCTCATCTAAAAAATAAAGAAAGAAAAATAAAGAAAAAAAAAAAGGCACCAATGTGGGACAAAGCAAGGGGAGACAATAAAGGATAAAAGTGAAAGACACAAAATTATGGTCGCTGATGTTCCCATTCAGAAGATGTGATGGTAGTTCCTATATGGTGAGTACTCCCCTATGTGAGCCGAACAGCTTAATACTATGTATCTCCTGGATCAATAATAGTGCAATTACTGCACAGCAGTTCAAAGATAGGGCTACAAAATTCATTATTCTCAGTAAGTTCTAGAATACTACCTAAATATTTGAAGGTCCATATAATTTAGAAAAATATAGGCTGGTAGCAATCAAGTGTTTGTAAAAACTATTCCTTCATTGAACATTTCAAAAACTACTGCCTTAAGTTTAAAAGCTCTGGATGTGTCCATCAGAACTCCAGAAAGCTTTTATATATTTATCTTTAAGCAGTATTTTCTACTGTGTATTTGTCTGCATGTGTAAATGACTGACTTGTTTGACAATGCAGTTGGTTACAGGTGTCAAACCGCATACAACAGAAGCACTGTGGCCATGTTAACAGCTGCCAACTTCAGAGTGTATAACTGGCTACCATCTGGTTGCCAATATTTATTTTTAAAAAGTGCAGGTCAGTAATTTTACTCAGTGGATTTTTAAAAGGTGACTGACATGCAAGAGGAGAAGAGTAAATCACAGGAGGAGGTAACAGAAACACAACTAAGCTATACAGAGAAAATAATAAAAAGTGAATGTTGTAGACAGTGAAACATAAAAATTATATAGTACTTATTTATCACTTATTTAGTTTTGATCTACTTTTGATCACTTATTTATATAAGACATATAAGCGATCAAAAGTCTAGTTAGGCACTTGGGATAGGAGCTATGGGGATATGAATGGTCTTCAAAAACAGAGAGAATGATTATCATAAAATATTGTAACATATGGCAAAGATGATTAAAACTACAGAGTGTAACTCTAAAAGAGATTATATTGAAAATGAAAATATACACCCTAAAACAAAGAGATAATGAACGAAAGAAATAGAAAAAGAAATTGCTAAAGAAACTGCAAATAAAGAATATAATAATGATAAATAGTAGGGCAAAAGACTGAAAACTCCCTAAGGAGACGACTCAAGGCAGCAAGCTGTTCAATTACTAGGAAAGCCAAAAGAAACATTGCAAAAAGATTAAGACAAAAAACAAAGAGAGGGTGAAGGTGAATAAGCTTTTCTGTAGCACATTTTCCATTCTTCTTTTCTCCATTGTTAATTTAGTCAGAGGCAGAAAAAAAAAACGAATTGCAGTTCATCTTGTTTAGAGTGTGATATGATTAGACAGTATGAAATTTAGAAACACATGAATCAAGTAAAAATATAGATTGCCTTTGGCAGCCAGAGCCTGTTGAGCCAAATTCTGGGCATGTGACCATGGGGTTCATATGATCCCTGAAGAAAAGGTCTTGCCAGCACTTATGTGGTACATACTCATTTACAAGCTGCAAACTGCATTTCAGGCAGACCTGGATGGTAACTTAGACCTTTATGCTAAAAAGAGCTGTGATCAAACTCGGGTAAATGTGGAAATGCTTGTGGAAACCAAAGCAAAATATGCTTCCTGCAAAACATTAAACATAAAACATTAAGGACTAAGTACATTTCGGTGCAATATCAGCTGAGGTTAAAGGTTTCAAACAAAAATAATCAAAGAAAGGGCTCGCTGATATTTTCAACTGCCATCTGTATATGTATGGTTACTTCAAGCATCAACATTTCTTTCCACTGTTAGTAAGAGCTGTAGTAAAAGGTGGCTTAGATCTTCCGAAATGTTGTGGAATAAACAAGACCAAATTTAAGGAAGAAGGTCCTCCTTCACCCTTTCCCCTCATTAAATCCATTGCTCAGATTGGCACTCAGTAGGTCAGAAGACTCAGTTAGACTCCTTATTGCTGGAAGATGGGGATTTTACTACTTCTTTGTTGTTCCAAAAATTCCTGTTTTTCAAAATTCCTGAGAATTTGGATACAAGAGATTACTAGAGTTCTACCTGATAAAAGAAAAAGCTTGTCTTCTCAAAAAGAGATTTAAAAATTGCTGACATTTAGATTTTATTTTTTTCCTGGGATGTGAAATCCATTTTATATTTTGGAACTTCCAGCTAATGCTAATGAGAATCACATTAAGCTAAGAAATACTCAGTGCTCATTATCCAGAGCACTGAAGGAAACATCTTTCTTGGTACTTTTGCAGTCTCATGAATTATCTCTTCTTTTCCATCTGCACCAAAACCCAGTAAACATTCCCATGCTCCCTCCTCCACTAGGAGGAAAATGTTCCATAAACTTTCAGCCATTTCATGGCAATTCAGCAGGCAATATAAGCAGAGTGCCAGCCAAATATTAGCAAGCCAACTGTCCTCAGATCAGACACAAAGAGCCTGGGTTCTACCAATGGTTTCTGGTTGTTGCAAAGCTCAGTTGTCCAGAAGGAAATCCAATTGGTTTTGTGTTGAGATAAAGAACTATAATATACTCCCAAGATTAGCTGCATTTGGTCTAAGCATTTTACAAATGTTTATGACCTTCCGCAGTATGTGGGATATTGCACATTTCATGACAAACACATCATTTTATAGGAACAAATCAATATACAAATGCAATAGCAATAAAAATGATAAACTCTTTCCAAATAGCCAATTTGATATATAACTAATGAAAATCATTTCCAAGGATCATAAAAACCAGTGAAATTTCACTGGATTGGCCTTGCTATAATTGAGGTAATAATATAATCTGCTCCACATTAAAGATGGTTCTAAATCTGGGAGCATAAGGTGACTACAGATTTGATATGCATTATATCAACGCAGAACTGCACCTCAGGGGAAAACATGGAAGTAAAGCTGAGACTAAAACATGACCAAGAATAAAAGGGTAGGATAAATCATGCATATATGAGGCCTCAAGGTCCAACAAGGTGCCTTTTGTAGGTCAAGTGAAAAATCATAAAATCAAAAAACACTTGAACTACAAGTCAATATAAAAGATTGCAGAACAGCAGTAACATGACTTGAGCTTTTCAAGCACGTAGTAACTACAACAGTGGCATTTTGTATTAATTGAAATATTTTCACAGTGTCTCACAGATCAGTTAGGAGAAAGTTACATTACTCAAGTACAGAAGTAATGAACCTGTAAATATCAATAGGCACAGAGGCAGGCCCTCAGCATTAGGAATAAGGTTTTAAGGGTCTTCAGTTATATCAGGAAAACCTGAGGCTGATGGCAGAGCTTTGTTAAAAATGTAAACTTTAAGAAAGAATAGTTTGAGTTGAGGAAGATACAAGTCACACACGGCTATTATATGAAGAAAAATGTAATTCTTTTACTTCATTTGGAGAAATTATGTTTGGAAATTGCTGAATCTCTTCCTCATTAGACAATGTTGAGCATAAATAGAGGTCAATAATTCTTGAATCTGTAATTATCACAATATTTAAATATTTTCATGAAATTGAGTAACAATCTCTCACCCTCCCAGGTTCTCTCTAAACTTCTACAGGAGCAGGAGATCAGCATACAGCATTCTGGGGAAGGTGATATTAATTAGATGTATACAAACTCGCTACTCCAAATTCGTTTACAAATGGGCTGAAATGAAAGATCCTGCCTCAAACTAGCAGCATCTGCTGGCAGCCTGTGATAAACCATCAAGCAGAGTTTCTGCCCTAGCTCCCCTGAAACAAACTTGGGCAAAATGCGTTGCAAATACTCTAAGAAGCCATGCAGGGTGAGGATTAATGTAATCATCCCTTTTTAACTTCCAAAAGGAGGTTAAAGACTGAAGGAAAGGTGACCATACTCAGGTTTTTTCCTCCTAATATAGAGAACTATTAGACAGGGAAGCCTGGGGTGCCCAATGGCTCATGGCAAGAGATAGATTGTATCTAGTTACCTTAACAGGATTAAGGGTCACTGTAGAGTTTATTGAAAAACAGTCATAAAAATAAATTATTGATTGAAGAATGGCAAAATTCATCAATCATTTATATGATTAAGATTTTTGCAGGTATTTTGCCAGCTCTATGGTGACATTTAGCTGCAGGTCAATAGTAGGAACCCAAACAGCCAGCCAGTGCCAGGAAGTGATTAATGTTTGATAGCCATGTGATGGCCTTTCTCTAGTTCCAGCAAAAATAATACCAACTAAAACTTAATCACACGTCCTAGATTCCCCTCACTTAAACCCACAGAAGTTTAATGTAGTGGTCCGTCTCTGAAGAGGCACAAATACACCATCTCTTTATAGACGGTGATGCATGAGATGGAAGAGTAAGTACCACATGTTTTACACAGACTCATTTGGGAAACAACTGGGTTTTACAGTAGGGTTTCATTTTAAAGCAATTATTGGACTAGTTCTGGGTACTGGTTCTTTTTTCTTTCTTCTTTTACTTCCTAGTCTCTTCCTCCGCCTAGCAGACTGCTTCTTTGCAGCCTCAGAATTACTGCTAATTTTATTCAGAATAGTTTCTGAAATGTAATTTACCATATCTGAGCGATACTTGTAGCAGCTGCTCACACTTCAGATTAGTACATAGCTATCTCTCTTCTCCCAACTAAAAAGTGCTACTAGTCTTCTAAAACAGCTGTGGAAGCTCCACCTTCATATGTTAAAAATAATAGGCCTTCTATGTATTCCCTCAGTACCCAACACCAGACAGTGCCCTTTAACAGACCGAAGTCCTATATTTTTCAATAACCTTTCTCATATTTGTGAATCAGAGCTGAATACGTTACAGAGGAAAAGAAAAAATTTAATTTAATTTAATTTTGATAAACAAAATGACAAGAATTTATTCCTGTCCATCATCTCTGTAACACTGTCAATATAGTCTTAATTTAAGAGGATACATTATGAATGACTAGGAGAGTTAGGATACCACTGCGTTTTTCATAGTTGTAAAACCTTAAAATAAGTATCGCTTTTAGCTACCTAGGTATGAACATATGCAGAAGGTATGAAGATATGCAGAAGAATAGCATCCCATGATAAGCCCAGCCATTCTGTCACAATTCCCAGGAATTTCAGAATTTCAAGGAAAATCATAATGTCCATATTAAAGTGTGACTTAAAAACAGAATCCTCTCTGTAACGTACCTGTACCTACATCCTGGAGCAAGATTTTTTTTTTTTTTTTTTTTGCTTCTGAAGGGGTTTTCACCTATTGCCACAGACAAGGAGGTTTAAGAGAAATTTCACTCTCATTTCATTGTAAATATCTCCTTTCTTAAAAATATCAATATCTTAACTGTTACACTTAAAATACTTTAAAAAGCACAATTTTTCCCCTATTACTGTCATCTTAAGTCAGTAATTCTGTTTGCTTGCACTTACTGTAGTTCATCTATGTAAAAAATGATTCACTTGTAATCTCCCAAATGCAGATGAGCCCTCTTACTGTGCTGCTA
This sequence comes from Crypturellus tataupa, assembly GCA_034781795.1. Lineage (NCBI taxonomy): Eukaryota > Metazoa > Chordata > Aves > Tinamiformes > Tinamidae > Crypturellus > Crypturellus tataupa. Next base: position 1,094,727 of record JAWLRI010000640.1, read on the forward strand.
GTGACTGCAACTATTTCATATGTAAATGTTTGCCCATCTTCCCTTTCAAACAAGTCTTTCAGTTTAAATATTGCCAAATGATTGCTTTCTGAAAGGCTTGGGTATCTTCCTTATTAAACTCCCACCAACTGCAGATTTCCTAGTGGTAGTAAACAAGGTGAATTAACATCTGTGCAGAATTTCTCATTTGGATGTTGATTATAATTGTGACAAAAGGTTAACATCACATCAGCTGACTGAGATGTTGTAAACAACAAAATAATTTCCTGGATCTTATTTATTCTAATAGCTGTATGCCTATCAGGGTTAGAAAAGGGAAAAGACAACAACAAAGTTTCATAACTTGATGTTAGTTTCTTCATTCCCTTAACCTTATTTCAGAACTCCAGAACTTCCATGTTATTGTTACTGAGGGCTCTGGTACTGATATTGCACAGCACTGTGTGCCAGAGAAAATGACAGGACCTGAGCTGCCTAGAGCTGCACTGAAGATGCTTTCCTCTGCATAAAACCCTCCCGCTAATTCCCTGACCACTCCTTATTAGCGTACGTTTGTGTATACACAAGAGATTTGTAAAAAGACTTCTTACCAATCTGCTTTCTCAGAAAAGCCCCACATTTCCACCACAAAGAGGACAAGAGCATTTCAGAAAAAGCAGACAAGCTTCAGGAAAAAAAAAAAAAAGAAGAAAAAAAAAAGCGGTAGACAGAATCTGCTACTATTTAAAGAATCTTCACCAAATACCATCTGGGACCATATGAAATCTCAGAAAAGTGGCTGAATTCCCATATTTTCCACAGTTTTGAGAAGGCCTAGATTTTTTCCATTCAAGGAAATCTCTAGGGAAGATCAAAAGCCTTTAAATTCATAAGAGATAAGTTTTAATAGATGACCCACTAAAATACCTACTTTTTGACTAGTGAAACTGCAAAGAAAGGAGGGAAGAAAGAACAATATGAATTATGAAGATGTATTCATTACTTCTATACTAAATACAGTCAAAATGTGACTCAGGGAAATTTGCACCTTAATTAGTATAACTCTTTACTGCTAGACAGGTCGCAGCATCAAAACACAGTCTTAACAAAGGGAGAAGCATACCAAGGAGAGGAAACTCTCCAGCGTGAATGAAGGGAGAGGTTTCAGAAGTGACTTTATCTCCATCAAATCATTTTTGATAATCCCCCTTCTAAAAAGTATTCCTCACCAGCCTGAATAAGACGTTTACAAACTGCTCTTATTTTGGAAGACAAGGGCATAAACAAATACCATGCAGTTGCCATGGAAGTATTCTTTAAAGGTAAATTCTGAAACTGATCTTCTGAAACTGTAAGATATGATTAAAATCTTTCCCCATGTAGGAATACTGTCTTCCTGCAAATTCCTTCCATGTCAGTTTGGGTAGTTATTTAATGGAGATTATCAAAACAGAAATAGACCTATTTAAAAATAAAACTTTGTGCATGTCACTTAAAGTCTAAGATAAATTAATTAAAATCTTAGTAACAAGTAAAGGCAATGTAATTATTTACAACTGGTCTGGGTAAAAGCAGAAACTTGTTAAGCGAATATGTGATTTATTCCAAATTACTGTGGCTTACTAAAGTAATAGGTAATTTATGCACTATTGCATACAATAATGAAGACTGTTAAGCCTATCACATATTTCCACACTATTCATGAGCTTGCTAATCAGCTGCAATTGATAATATGAAATATTTAATCATATAATGTTTTATTAATCTCTGCTCATGAAATGTTAATAGAAGATTTTTGCCAATACAGTACAGGCTTCTTATTGCATCTTGCAGCTTTGGTTCTTGATGGATTTTGATAATGCATATTTTGTGATGGTCATATTAGAACCAAAAAGGTAATACCATGAGAATTAAATGCCCACCAGAGAAACAAAATGCAAGTGACAGTCTGAAAAAAAAGAAGGATGAATACTATGCATCACACAGGCTCTCTCTAAGGAGCTGGGGGATGCCAAGATGATTAACTTTCTGCAGCAAACTCCCCAGCATTTACACTGGCTTAATGACATGACATGGAAGCTCCAAGGAATACACAGGGCGAAGCTGCAAGATGCTTAAAACCTCAATTAACGGAGCTACAGCATGCTGCATGGGGGAGGCTGGTGGACTGCAGTGCAAACATAACGGCATTAGCGAGGTGGATCGGAACAAAGCGTCCAAGCTCCGGCTCAAAGGAGCCCGGAAAGACTCCTACCTGAGCATGAACTTTCTCCTCTCCACTCCACATACTTGCCCTCCTCTTGGCCTTCAGAACTCCTACAGTCACTAAAAAAAAAAACAGAAGGTGATTGATCATTTTGCCATAGTAGATGACATTCCCTAGGCTATATATCTTCCTCCTACTGTTGTCATTCTGGCCTAACATGAACATTAAGGCCAATGACTCTAATCAAGTGCATTGCATTGCAAAACTTCCAAACCATCTCTACTATCTATAAAATTGTTCTTATTTTGAAGAATATCCAACAATTTTGGATATTCAAAGGTAACAGGCAATCTAGAAGGGTAAAATATTCCAACAAATATCCTGAGTCTGTAGTCACCCTGTGGAACCTAGTATGGATTATTAAGAAAAAGAGACAGATTTATGCAAAACAATATCTATGGAAATACACTGAAATTCCTGCAGTCACACAGAACACATTTTGGGAATGCATATTCACTTCTAGTTCTCCCAGACAGAAATATCCTTTTTACTGCTCATTATCAGAGAGTTCTAACACTGACAGGATTGTTGCTTTCTACACATGCAGTAGATCCAATATTTTCAGCAAGTGCCTGATTATTTGCAAGGACCCCAATTAGGCAATGCAAACTTGATAGATCTTCCCAGAACTTTGTGGGCTACCATATATTCAGAAGCCTGTGACAGATAAAGTCTGAAGAATTCACTGCACATGGCTCACTACTAATGGCACTGCAGGGTAATTATGGCTTGCTTGTTAAATGATTAGCTTATTTTGAATATTTATGCCACGCTAGCACAGAAATATTCTTCTTCTTTAAAGGTGGGAAATGTAAATATGCCCAGACTTGTTCTTAGGCGATACAGGAAGTCTGGAAGGGTTGAGAACTCATCCTGAGTGTCCTTCGTACAACTCCTCAGTAAAACCATTCCTTATTCTCCTTTTAGAAACATCAGTATGTGCATTAGTTGTGCATCAGTATGTGCATTAGTTATTAGCAGAGCCATTTTCATCACTGCAAGGACACTGATGAGATGCAACTGGCTTATTGCAAGCCCAGACAATAATCAAGTACTTTGTCTTTCCAAAAGTCATTTGTGTATAAGGAGAAGTAGTGAAAACACAAACTGGGAAACTATCAGGAAAAAGCTGTGGTTTCAGACTGACATTTCAGCTTCCTTGCTGAATGATCACTGGGTGCACCAAATCTTTAATTGGTGTTGACAGGTATTTGGAATGATGCCTCCAGTCTTACATCACTCCAGTCACTTCTGTTTACCACATTCTGAATGTTGCCAAATGTCTCAGTGAATGATAATTGTTCTGTATTTGTCTCATCAGCATAAACAATTGTGACAAGAGACCTTGGGCTGTGCTAATACCCTGACAAAACATACCATTTTTGTCCACAGTCCTAATCAGTCATCTACCCAGTATAAACATAAACTCCATCCTGTCGCCATCAGCAAAAATGACAAAAAAAGTGAAATGCTGGATACAATGATGGCATGAAAAACAGAGTACAGTTGTTCTACATTCTCAGCACTTATTATTCGACGGAATCGCTCACATCCCTTTTGGTCAGGTTACAACCTGAAAACCATCAGGAGTATAAATAATAGGTAATGTGCTGTTCCTTGTTGAACATTCTCTACAAATCTGATAAAATGCACACTTTTTTAAGTTTGTCATTTTTTAGCTTTTATCAAATTAAAAAGAAGTTTCTTCTCCATTTTCCTTAGAAAATGATAGGAACATGGTCTATGCTAAAATCCTAACTACTCTTCTAAGAAACCACCACTGTGACAGCGAACTGCACTGAAGGTAAAGATGATAATACCCAAAGAGGGCCACCACATGCTAAAACAGTATACAGCCTAAGCTTGCATAGGAAATCTAACTGAATTATTTAATTGCTCCTAAGAAACTCCTAAAATTGAATTTGAGGAAACTGATCAATCTTGTTTTCAACATCTATACAAAGACTGACATTCCTAACAGTCCTGTTTCAAAAGACAGTATGCAACAGACTGTAAAAATACCAAAAACTAATGGCTTTCACAATAAGTTATGCTTTGCTAAAGGTATAGAGAAATGTTTTTCCTTGCTCTGTACTGTTTGGATAACATGAGTTAATCCAGGATAAAGGAAAATCTAGATAAAAGTATTTTATGCTGATTTAGCCACTTTCAAGTATACTGCATGCTTTCTCTAGATTGCTGAGATATACATCTGTGACTTAAAATATACTAAATTTTCTGAAGATGAAACCCTTAAAATCCCACAGTATGTACTTAAGAACATTAGCATCTTTCTTGAGGACTTTCCCTGCACCACAAGTACAAAGCCAATGCTTCAAAGGCTTCTGTTCCAATCCTGTAAAGGATCTGCTTCCATATGGAAATGCTACAATTTGTGTTATAACATAAGATACTGTATGAGGCTGTCTAGCCTTTAGTAATCCCCTGAGGGGACAAACCATGTTTCCACTGTGTCTGAAGTGGATCAGAAAGTAATCATCAGTGCATCGGGACAACCTAGGAGGCTACATGCCCATAGGTTGCACAAGAATGGGCACAGTCCTGCAGTCCATACTGGGTGTGCAGTGCTGGGGCTGGGTTTCAAAATAGGAACAGCTCCTGAGATGTCACTGAGGGGTTTTCTCATCCCTCTGCCCTCCTGTTACTTTGGCATCAAGTTTGCTGGGAATTCAGTATATTCACATTGGTAAATACTACTTATCTTACCTGCTGGTACTAGCAGGCTCTCCTTTACCATCTTCCACCTTCTCAGAAGTTATCTGTCCCTTTCTCTTCTGTGCAGTGATGCTATTTTCATGGCTGGTTTCTAGGGGAGATCAATTTAATATTTTCATCTGAACACCAGAAGCAATTAAATTAAAAAGACACTAATCACCAGATGAATTTAATTTTTAATCAGGAAAGCATTTAAGTCATGGGAATATAAAAATACAACTTTGTTTTACTTCATAGACTAAAACTGTGAAATTTAAGGTCAAAGAAACTACTGTCCCAGGCTCCTAAACTTGGAAAAGGGTATCTAGAAAGGCTGCTCTTTATTATCAGTGTTGTCTGTAGTAGTTTTGGAAAAAATTGCTAAAATAATGATATTAGGCATATTGCTGGCACTGTAACAGAGGGAGGGAGACATAAAGCATTTTATTTCTTGAATTTATTTTTATTTTAATACAGTCACAGGAATCCATGGCTCATTTGATAGAGCCCAATTAACATACATCAAAATGTTCTAGCTATAAAATGAAATGGATTCACTTCAAAACTAATAAGCTTCTAATAAACTTCTACCCAACAGAACTTTGAAAATGAAACACATGAGCATTTCAAGGCAAAAGTCAATGCAGTAATTCATTTAATGCAAGCCTACTTCATGTTCCAAAGTAAAACAGTACTCTTACTGCAGGGATAAGCTGAGTAAGAGTATTTCTGAAGCTAAATTTCAGACAATCACTTTCGAACAGGCAAACTCTATGAGAAGGCAAATGGTTCCTCAAGGAAATTTAGAATCTCCTAAAGCAAAACGTATACTAAAATATACTAAAAGAAATATACTAAAATGCCAACCACGAGAGCAACCACGTCTGTCAGATGTTGCTTGCTTATTTCAATAACCAGAGAGGCTGCAAGTTTGTAGCTTCTACAGTTCAAGCGTGCCTTAAGAATAAATGAAAATTAAAAGATTGTTTTTTAAAAAGACTGACACTATTCACATAGCTTTTCAAAGTTATGCCAGCCTCTCCATTGCTTTGTGCTTCTAGGAACAAATTCTAGGCAAGTGGCAATTTTCTGTTTGTAAAGGCTCACCTTGGCCTATAGAACTCAGTGCAAGGACTAACAAGAAGGAAAACTTCAAACGCTTCATGAAATGCAAAAGTTCAAATCAGAAATGTCAAAAGCTTAATCAGGAACCTTTAGAGAATGACATTTCTAATGATACTGCTAATACACTAGCCCTATCCACAAAAACACATCTCTACAAACAGGTTAACAACATCCTCAGAGTCTTATAATAGTCTCATGAGCAATATTTATTTAGCATGTCAGAGTTTTTATGAGCTTTTCTTGACAGAAATGAGCTGTACTCTTTAAGATGCCCCCTTGGGAATGCAAGAAAGTGATGTATTCCATCTCTCCTGCAAAAAACTAACCACATCTCGTCTGAAGTGTGTCTAGGCTCCTTTGTGCCAGCGCTGGGGGATCAGGTCTTTAGAGCACAGTGACTTTCCCCTACACTACTTCACTGATTCCCTTTGTATTCTTTGACTACGTCCTTGTAAAATTTCTGTGTGTGAACAATCCATTTGCTTACAACAATTTCTACATAAAGACATATTAGAGACAGCATCGATGCTTTCAGAGCTCACAAGAGCTCTTCATACTCTGCCTCACATTATATGTTTACTGCACCTGTGCAGTAGAAAGCAAGGACATAGCTGTGACAGGATCTCTGTCTGCACATGATGCTGCTACACTTCTTTATAACAATTTGAGCACATTATTTCCAGCAATGTAGTCCTCTTGCCCTACTCTCAGAATAGGGCTCAGGACCTGCAGCACTAACTGAAGAGGAGCACAGAAAATATAAATGTAACAGTGATACCTGCAAGTGGATGAGAGCCATAACCTCAGGCAGCTTGGCTTTGTGCTGTCTGGGGGAATCAGAGTCCCCTTGGCACTAATACAGATACAATCAGCTAGGGTGTCACAAACAGGTGTGTTCTACTTTATAACTTACGCGTCTATCAAAAAAATTTACACTGTCCACTAAACCATGTTATATAATCATCATATATATAACTAGAAGCAAGTGTGATCCATTATCTCAAAGGCAGGAGTTGACAGAAAATGTACTTGATTCAGTGGGGAATTATCTGATAAAGGGATAGAGCAGATCAAATGGCCTGAGTGGTAATCCAGGCTAGGTGCACAGTGCATTGCCTCAGCAAGTGACTCTGCTATCAGCCATGATACCAGCTGTGTAAAACACATTACACAATGAACTCTTTTCAATATGTCATGTCTTTTGTGCCACGTTTATTTTTGTTCATTCTCATGAAAAGTGCCAGGCTGGAAATATTGGAATTTAAATTCTTCTTTTATCAGCAAATCAGCAAACAATGACAGCAATTCCTGTGGACAGGTATGTTTCAGTCCAGCAACTCCCAGGGCAGGGAAAACCTCTTCATTATCTAATTCTTCTATCTTCTATCTAATGAAGAAGTATCTTCATTATCTATTTGATTAAATACTACTTGTCATTATTATTCTTAACTTATTAATGTCTTAACTTACTACTGTCACAGTTGGTTGAGACTAATAAGAAAAACTGATGAAGATTTTTGGTCATTTAACACCTGAAACCATTTTATACATATTGTGCAGAGCAATCAGAAGACATCAAAAACTTCAGCTGTCACTAAACTGGGGAAAATTCAGCTGTGCAATCTATATGGAAGAGATCAATATCCCATTTATCACTTTCTAAACCAGTACTGGCCCTAGATACAAGTACTAACTATTATATGCAAATAATTTTGTGAATTATTATAAGAATGCAATTAAAACAGATTCTTCCTACCTGTCTGCCTTAATTTAGTGATTAAGTATTACCCCTCTGGCAGATCAGACAGCTTATCAGACACTCAGCAATGCTACTGCAACACTTATTCTTTGAGAATTCATTGGAGCAATTTAAGATGAAAAGTTCACAACAGTCTCTGACCTCAGGCAAGGTGAATAGCTCTTAGTAAAAGAGAATACATAACAATACACAAAAGGTGGGGAAACAAATGAATTTCAGGCATAAATCTTGTCATCAAATGATTTAAGCAGAAATGCTTTATTTAGAAGATGCCAATCACAGCAGCTCTGGCAAAAAAAAAGTTAGCAAAAACCTCTAAAAAAAAAAGACTAAACAATGTAGAGATGTCAGAGGAGAAAACGACCTCAGCCTCAGCTTCATCTATTTCAAATGCTAATGCAGGCTTCTGAGAAAATTGCTTCATGAGTCAAAATACGATCCCAGTGAGCTCCAGAAGACACACACATCATACCTGCATACAAAAATATGTGTCTGCATAGAGCAGACTGGTACTTGCCCTTTCTCATTTAAATTCTTCAAGAAAGGGAAAAAAAATAACTAAGAGCCAGTCTATATCTCACAGCTTCACAGTCAACTTGAGAGAGAAAAGTACATTTAAAGCATCCTGTAACAAACTGCTGTAACTAGAAATGCAAACAAAACAAAGGTGCTAATATTTCTCATATTTTTGCTCTGAAACGCTTACTGTTTGATCAGCTTTGCAGTTGCAGCAGTGAATTACAAACCTGTTATTCCAATTTCCCGCACAGTTTGTTATTACAGATCCATGGACTCAGTGGAGCGGGACAGGTGCAGCCAAGGGAAGCATTGCTCATTAACAGCTAAGGCCACAGTCACAGGCCACTTCGAGCCCTGCAGCACATCACAAATCATAGTCATATCAGCTGCTCATGGCATCTCCCTCTCCATTTTAAACACCAGGAATGAATGAAGCAGAACACACAGTTTCCAGAGCACCTAGCGGAACACATGGATCTTTTCTAGCAGAATTTTAAGGGTATAGTTGCTAGCTTCATTTGCCAACTTGTCAACTTCTTAGTTGCCAATTCTCTGCAATTTTGCAGAGATCTTCCTGATCATGGTTGCTGAAACTTGAGCTGACACCAATATGCACTGCTGCTCTGCAATGCAACCTACTCCGTTCCCAATCCAAGAATACCGCCCATGTCCAAAGACTGCAACATGGGGCCCTCATCCCAGCTCTTGGAGAAGCTAGCAGGTGCCTTTAATGATTTTCAACTCAATTACAAATAATTTGATTTTAAAGAGAAGGGATTCCCACTCTAGGAATGAATTCAAAACATAAATTGCCCAGCTGTGTAACCTGCATAATTTTAGTGAATCCAACAGAGCTGCACCATTTTTAGATGATCTAAGAAACTAGATTCAAAATGCAACCCTTTCCTTTGATTAACTACTTGGCAAACACTTCAGTCATGTTCAGTTTATACAGGATACAAAATCCTTGATGTTCTCTAGCATTATCAGAAGTTCTCTAGCATTATCAGAAGTTTTAAATTAAGATAATATACAGTGAGATGGTCACTGACCTAGCTGAATAATGAGATAGAGTCACTGAGCTTTAGATTATATCTCAAGCAGGCTAAACTGTCACTCCTACGGAGAGACACATCTCCAGTAATTTATTCAACACTGCCACCTGCACTTCTCATATTGGAAACACATTTTACCACAATACAACAAGAAAAGTTAGTGAAAGATAAGTAAAGACTAATGTTTTGCTTAGACTTGCCTCAGAAAGTTGTGAAAATAAAGCATAATAAAGCACAGGGTTTTCCAATGGAATGAAGATTACATACACCCCTTTTCCTTCACAGAATTGCAACACCTGCACATGTATTCCCTTTTGGAAGGACTGCCATTAGAATAGATGACTATTTAAAATAATCATTTGTTTCAAAAACTCTTAGAAGATAAATATACTTTTGAAGAAGCCTCTAAGGATAGTTGGATGGACTAAAAGGACTATATGTGAATTATATAAGCCCTACATATAAATCCATTTGTGCACTTTAATACCTCTTTTTATTACAGAAATGTTTTTTTCTCAAAATTCTTGTCCACAAATAAATAGAAAAGATGGGAGTTTTTGAAATAGTTACACTTTGTAGTGCGTCTGTAGCTCATCCACAACTTGTTAGTGGCAGTGTGATTTTTCACTGAGCAGGATGAAACTTTGTGCCATACACACCGTAAAAGTGAAAAATACATCAGGTTTTAAAGTTTCATAAAGGATGTATAATAGAAATAGTGTAAGCTGGTGAATTTGTTCTTACCTGTTATGCTACAAGAATTAAAAAAAAAAAAGAAACAGAAACAGAACAAACTGGTATCTATGCAAATACTTGCCTCTTATTTGACATAAGCAGAAAGTTAGAGGTAAATCTATTTTCACTTACAGGCCAGAGGACCTACAGGCATCATAACCAATCCTAGCCTGAAATATTATTTGTATGAGCTACAACAGAGCTTGTATTTCAGCAACAGCCCTAACATGAGGTACAAGTCTTAGAACTTCCTTCCTGAAGCATTTAGCTCCAGATTTGTGGTTTGGATCTCAGCCTCACTGAGCAGCCTAGGAATCCCAGGCATCATCTAAAAGCACAAGCATGGCCACAGCAACCATGATCCTATACTGGCAATATCAGTCTTTAGAGCAAATACCAAAGTATTTACTGTTTAGAAAGGTCTTAGTATTGAAACCCTAGTTATTAAGCACTTTTAATCAACTGTAAAATCTATTAAAATATGCAAAAGTTTATTTAAAATGGGCTTGTTTGGAATATATATGTATATATGTTTTGCATTCAGCTTTGCTTTTACAGAAAATATGTCTTCTTCTTACAAAACTAAATAAATCCTTAAATCCAATCCCTATTAAATTAGCTCAATAGAAGATGAACCCCAAAAGACTACTGGTATCTCTGAATTTTCCACTGTCAAAAGCAGTGATTTGCCTCATTTGTCCCACCCAGTGTGCTCTGCTAACTGGAGTCATGGCTTTCACCTGTCTTCCCTAAGCAAGTTTTGGGCCAATAACAAAGCAAGATTCACACTACAGTTCGGTGATTCCTTCAGTTGCAAATATGCCCCAAGCAATGTTTAAATTTATATACATAAAGGGAACCAAAGGGAAATGGGGAATAACTGGATTAGTCAGACTAGTCTCAGAATATTCTTCACTTCAGAACACGGGTGGGAGAAGTGGAAGATCCATGGTCAAGACCTCGCTCCAAAGCAGGCACAGGACATACTGTTCTCATCTATTTTTCCAGACAGTCTCATGTATACAAGCTGGGAATAGTAACAGCACAACAAACAGCCTCTGGATACAGATGCTATACACTAAGACTCACAGGTCTTAGGTCTTAGACTATATGCACAGTGTTGGACAGTGTCATCATACACAAATATCCAGCAGGAAAAATTGTAGAGGGATTGGACCAAAACCTGCAGCACAGAGACAGCTGCTTACGTGGCCATTCAACAACGAATACAGATTTTGGTGAGCACTAGTGGCATCTAAAAACTGGCATCTAAAGGAGGATTTAGTTCTTGTATGTACCTGCAAATCAATCCTACAAAGACTTTTCCTATCCTACATTTTCAAAAAGAAAAAGATTACTGATCCTCAGAAACGTTCTGAATCATTCTGGCAAGTCTTGCTGGCTGTAAAATGCAGCTAATCGTGTCAATCCATTTTCTTCTCCTGTTGACATGATATATGTGATACCTCTAGGCTGGAAATGTTTCGCCATTTTTGGTTTTGGGATAGTTTCAGGCAGCTGAAGTAACCACCAGGCTTCAACATTTTCAGCTGATAAAATAGCTGAGAACAGTGCAGGAGTACAACTGCCATTTTGCAAGCAATTCATCATCACTCTTTGATCTCTGGAAATGTAGCCTTATTATGATCTACGCTTAGGTTTTATGTTTTGTTTCTTCAGAGAGAAATGATTCAGAAAGTTTAATACCTAGCAGCAAATCTTTGAAAGATGCTGACCTTAAAAACAAAACTCAAAGCACCATCAGGAAAAGAGTGAATAGACAATATTCCAATGTGGCGAAACTGCTGTTGAAAATCTACTGAATGATTTAAAATTATCACATTGAAAATAGAGCCACTCTGCAATCATCCTTTTCAGCTGAAACCTCATGAAGTCAGTTCTCCTGGAGATGTATTAATATTTCTGCATTACTGGATCATTACTGCTGGCAGACTTTATATGTACATATCAAAAAGAAGGGCAAAAAAAAGGAGGGTATAGCAATTTCTTTAAGCTTTTGCGATCAAAGTTAGCACAGCTTTGGTAATATGCAGATCTATGTGACAAGACTAGCTGCAGTCATTAAAGCTACGCTGGTTCTAACCAACAGCACCCTGTTTTTTTGACCAGTGTTTCAGAACCTCTCAGAAATGGTGGCCAACACTGACCTCCTGCCATAGTACCATCTACTGGCTTAACACAAGTTTTCAGTAAAAGGATTGGAGCATCCTGTCAAAAGTGCATCAAACCATTATCACCTGAGGGTAAAATATTCCACCATGCTTACAAGGTCCTGCAGAAAGGGACAAGTTCCTCAAATGTTCTTGGAGAGGGTTAATCTTAAGTACAGAAGCTAAATAAATTATTTCCCTCACGTTATTTCACAATGGTAATTCAAAAAAAATATGCATTTTTTGAGGAGGGATTAAAACAATTTTCTGTACAATATAGATCATCCTTGTTAGATTCTGTGTCCAAATCCTTCTTTCAGCTCAAAAAAATTGCCAAGTTTCTATCTGAGCACTTCTACATGTCATGGGAAGAAACTAGACCAATGTGGCAGACCCCACATGCTGTACTACATTAGTCTCATTTACACTCAGCATGGTACCACCTTGAACAAACGTTCACTTCTGCAAATCCAACAATACAATTTTGTTTTCTTCTGAAGAATATTATCACTGCTATAAAAATTGCAATTATGCATAAGAAACATAATTTTTGCCATAGTTTTATTTCTGGATTGTTCTAGTATGCTAGTTTTATGAACATAAGAGTTTGCAACACAGGAAAAACAGGTATAAGAATGTTTTAAAACAGACATGCCTTCTCAGAGAAAACTGAGATGAGGATATTCAGACTTGGCACTTCTTGATATTGCAGAATTGCCTCTGTAAAAATGGAAAGGTTTCTGATGACAAACGTGGTTTAGGCAGGTTAAAAACTTTGCTTCTGCTCCTACCTAGACAGGGTATCATTCCACTAGAGGAAATGCAAGTCTGTGACTATTAGTGTGCCAGACACAGTGTCGCATACCTTCCACAGAGCTAAAGAAATGTGGGTATCGCTGGGACAAACCATAGAGAACATGGGAAAAGGGGCTCCCAGTTACGGCCAGTAGCCGTTGTGAGGTTTTTGTTCAGACGCTGTGGATCTGTGAAGTTGTACCCTCCGGACAGAGAATGACAGCAAACATCCTAGAAAGCTAAAACTACTCCACATAGAAAAGGTGGGCTGTTTGAGATTTAACTTGAGAAGTAATGAAAGTAGGTTTTGCACATATTTTAAATTTTTGTTTAAATATGAACATTTACTGGATGTTAAATTTCTAAGACAGTCAAACGCTACGTGTGACATTTACTGTGACTGAAAAAATTCAGCCATCAGAGCCTTCCTCGAATATGTATGCAAAGCATTCAGACTGCAACCTTTACTTAGGACACACAGGAGAAGAGGAACTTCACGTGTCTTCCTAGTTCTCCATGTTGTATGAGGCACATGGTTAGGACCAAAATGATAAAATTTTCCTACATTGTTTTAGTGCCCTTTAAATAAAAGAAAACTGTTATAATTTTCTGTTGCTATTATTTGATCATTACAAGAATTTAACATTTAAAAAATTTTCAGTAATAGAAGAAAACATGGAACAAATCCAGTGCAGGGTCTCTAAAAGGGATTTATGCTGAAGTTTGTGAAACAATTAAGATTTTTTGATAAATAAGTACTAGGGGTTAATGAAATGCCACATCTCAGATCCATATCAGCCTGTGCAGCTAAGAAACTAAAGAAAATAGCTGTTGATCTATTTGGTTTTAATGATATACAATAATGACACACTGCAGTTAGATACATATTTAAGGAAAGTTATTGCATTTTAATTGAATAGTGACTCTCTCCTCAGAAGTGTTCATTTCATCAATATTACACAGTTGCCTCATAGCCTAATTTTTGTCTTTGCATCTTCGAATACAATATCTGTATCTCTAATAGGAAGTGGTAACATACATGCCAAAGCTACCTGTATCTCCCTTAAAATGCCAAAGACAGTTTTTTATGCAAGACCTAACTAAGGCACAGACTCTGTGTGTGCACAAGAGTGGACATGTTACCACATACAAGGTTTAGCTCTGATCATGTTACTTACCTGATGCTTGAAGCAACAAATTAAGAGAACTTTTTACATGAGATAACTCCTTATCAGGTTCAGGTTCTTGCAAAGACTGCTGGACCCTCAGGGTTTACCCAGTCCCTGTGCAGATCTTCCCAGCTACAGGTCACAGTGCCACAGGCTACTCTTTCATCTGCTACTGAAACCATGCCCGAATTACTGTGTGTATTTGTCCTTTGAGAGTAAAAATTACACTCTGTATTTTATTGAGAACAAAAATAATTTTCTTCATTTACAACTTGTGTAGAAATTCAATCTCATGTCCTGTAACGCACTGGCCAAATGACTGAATTGCTTGTGCCCACAACATGAGTTCTGCGTTTTGGCATTTTTAACCACATATCAATAAATATTCCACTCTGTAAACTAACAGAAAGCTCTTGCATCTTTTTTTTTTTTTTCCTTTGGTACAGACTATAATCCAGATTCCAGAAATGCATCTCTTTACAAGTTGGATCTCAAAGGACACACAGGAGATGTGCCAGAGCAAGTAACTAGATATGATGTGATTGCAGCTGCCAATAGCTGGCATAGAATTAATCTTGTAGAAACAAGGTCTGTGATAAATCAGCTAAGAGCCAAACTTGCTTGCTCTTACTTAGGACACTCTCAGGCCTATGAAAGGAATCTATGAAAGGATACATTAGGGAGCCTTGAGGCACTATATCCAAGGGAAGATTAAGCCACAAGATAGGCATACATTGATGGATTTATTCCATTAACCTGCAGAGAAGAGGGTCATTAATGCAGAGAAGTTCTATTTCGCCTGTAACTGAGTTAGAGCTCTATAGAGCTACAAACAAAATAAATTTGTCCTCTGGGACTGATGTTTTGATTCTGTGACTTAAATATTTGTTTATTTACCCTGCGGATAAGTTAATTTTACCTTAGACTACCTTTCTAGTCTAAAGTGACGAGACCAACTTCTATTCTTATGGTCAAAGTCATTCTCTTTAGAACAGTTATTCAGATTGGATATTTCACTTTAAATTTGATTCTAGCTCCAACTGTATTGTTTTCTAATTACATTTCTGGTAGAAGTTTCACATTGGTATCTCTATGAGCTGAATTATTCACAGTTAGAATTTTATTGCACCTAAATTACAAATTTGGAATGTTGCTTCACATGTGATTAGTTTGAGTAATTGTCAAGAGTCTTCCAAACAGCCTGTGATTGCTGAGATGAGGCTCATATAAATTAGGCAGGCAGTGGATCTACCAAGAGAGTTTGTGCATTAGATAAAGACTCTCCAGTAGTAAGTGATGTTTTCATGTGTAATTAGAAATACATTGTCCTCCAATTAAGGAAATTAATTGAAACCATGCAGATGGTAATCAAGGCATATTGCAATATAATCTTCTCTGGCATCTGCATTACTCTTAGGTGCTATCAATGTACTGTATTGGTTTTACATTTAGCTCCAGGATACTTTATCCTGACTATCTCTTTCTTAACATATCCTTCTCACTCATTCTTTCAATTTGCTACTGCAATGCAAGTACAGAACTTATCCTGTGGTAAACATAAGAGGCACTGGCTGTAAAACAGAATTTATTGTAAGATTTTTTTTTCTTCTACTCCTCAACAGTCTTGGTCAAATTAAACAGCCAGACTAACAAATAATGAAAACTGCAGATTAATTTTATTATGAGTGGTGCAATGTTACTTTTCATTTAATATAATGACAATGACCATAGTATCATTGAGATTGAATATGCATTCAATGCTTAAGAACTGAAAATGTTGTTCAGTTTTTCAGAAATATAACACACTAAAATTACCTGAATCAGAAATTGTATCATTTGTTCATTCCTTTTTAGCACTTCAGATTTCCTAAGAGAAAGTAGGAAAGTGAGATATTTAGACCTTATATACCTGTTTGGAAAATAGATATGGGAGATGAATAGACCTCTGGAATGAAAAAAAATGACAAAAAAGAAATAGTCAAAACAACTAGTCCATGTTTCCCTCATTTATCAGTAAATACTTATGAATAACAGAGATACTTAGAAAACTCAGGATCAATACTCCCAATTATCAGAGTTGAATTCCCCCCAAAATCAGCCCTTCCACCTCAAGTCACACTGAAGCACTTGGTTATTCTACACCTGAACATTAAGAAAAAAATCCTCACTGTGAGAATGGTTGAATCCTGCAAGAATTTGCCAAGAGAGGTTGTGGAGTCTCCACCCTTGGAAATGTTCAAAACTCAACTACACACAGTAGTGTTAATCATATTTTTTTCCCAGTGAAGATACCATAAGTTTTTGATACCATATAAATTAGCAAGTATTTATCCTGAGTGTTAGAACCCTAAATTGTTCTTCACAAACATTTTTCAAAATATAAATAGGGAAATTCACAGGAAAAATATGGAGGAAAGCCTGGATTTTTTTCCAAATGTCAGGTTAGTCTCTTTTCACCAATTTGTAACTATAATTTTCACCTCTTACATGAATCTGTCATTATCTGCTTTGAACACTGAACATACGTTCAGTTAACAAAATTCTCTTTGTATATCGCAAAATAATTATTCATTTTAACTTGCTCAGCAGTCATGCTGCTCTCTTAAGAGACTTGGAGAAAGTAAGTGTGGTTTCCTTTTAGATTTTTTTTTAATGATGACTAATTCAAACTAATCCCAGATATTTTATATCATTTTATACTTTTAGATATTTTTACAAAAAACAGCAAGGTACAGGACTTTTCACTGAAAAATATTATATTCAGACTAAATCAAACTGTGAGTGGATTACATGGATCTATGGTCCTGTGGTTTAAAAATAAGATTCATCCAGTCCCTTAGTGCAACTCTGACGAAATTATCACCCTTGGTGCCAAAGTTTAAACCTACAGAGAATGACAGAGAAAAATAAACAAACCTAGCAAAATTTCCATCAAGTACTATAATTAATTTTAGGGTACATAAATATCTCCTTAATTATAATATCAAGTTTCCAATATTATTGGAAGTGCTTAAAAGGGGAGGCATACACTGTGAAAAATGAAAAGCTATTATACATATAAAAAGTTAATTGCTTTATTATCTAATATCCTGGCCTAGCTTTCACCCTCAGGAAAGCTATTTAACCAGCATGTGTTTCAGACACTTATCTGCAGAATGAAATTAATTTCCATCACTGAAGATGACCATAACTTAACCAGAAAATGTTTCTAAAAGCTTTTCAAATGCTTGTATTGCTAGATAATGCTGAAGTGATCTTTTTAAATTAAAAAAAAAAAAAAAAAGAAAACCCTATGAATTCAGATTGTAAGGGAATTCAGCAACTCTTAGCAAAGTAAAGTACAAATAGTAAAGATTAGTAAAAATCAGACTTTGCTGTGCCCTAGAATGCTTTGCCTCGGTGCTTTTGTGAGTTAAATGAAGTTTCCTAATAATCCGCACAAGTTTTTTAACTGCTCAAGCAATACTACTTAGTCATCGAACAGTGTTCTATAATAACGAAATTCTCTTTCTACTCTTCAAATTGAAGTCAGTTTATCACATTTATTAAAGATTATCAACAACTCAGAGCACACACTTCTCAGAATGTCGCAAAGATAACAGATGTTTCTAATAACAACAGGGTCTGAAAATAATAAGCCTTTGACAGGAATCAGTTCATAGACCCAGCTTTGCCTGTACTAGAGGAAATAAAAATTACATAATAAATCAAAATGGAAATAGTGATTTGAGCAGCAAATCTGACCCTTACCCTCCCCCACACTATATGTATCTCTATCACTTTGTGGCCAAATGAATTTCCTGTAGATATTTACATGTTGCTGCACGTCACTTGCCAGAACATCTAGAAAAAAATATGTCAGAAAGAAAACTGAGAACAATGAACCAGTTTCCAGGCAGAACTAAGAGGATAATTTTATTTTAAAAAGGCTAACAGGTGCTCTTCCGCTACTTTTTCCTCATTTCTTGTGTGCTCTCTAAATGTTTAACATGAACTCAGCAAAAGGAATGGCTCAGTGGAGATCTGGGTAAACAGGATATTGACAATAATAAAACAGGAGGAGAATCATTTTTGTTCCTCAGTATCTTGATGCAACTAAACAGTGGTGCAGCTGAGCAATTCAGCGCAGTCCCTTAATTTTAGACTAGAAACGAGATTTTTGTGAAAAGTGAAGAGTGCCATATTATCATCCATACACCAGTAGCACGATTCAGAGTTTGCCTAGTTATTTGGTGCTTAATAATATTCTCTTGACATGCCAAAAAACTATCTTCCCCACTGTAACTTAGGGAATATATTGCCTAGTCTTATTACAATCAAATGAGTTTTCAGACCTCTACCAAGGTCTTCTAAATTACTAGAGGAAATAAAAGCGGTTACTAAGCATTTTAATTCACTCTTTGCCTTACAGAGCTTTCTATTTGCCATCTGTTAAACAAATCAGAGACCATAAATGCTGCCATAGATTCAGGGTAACTTTCTACCGCTCCCAGATGTCTATTTGAAAAGATGCCACCAATTAAAGACTTGTTTTAGTTTCATCTATTTTTTTTTATCTTACTGACTGCAGATTCCTTCAGCTTAGTTACTAGTACACTATTACTGTGCAAATCCAAAAGCAACAGCTTTTTTGACTCAAGGTTGCAACCTGGCTAATGGCAAACCTTTGTATAGGAGTTGGCATCTCAGCATTGCATGGTCACATCTTGGGCTGCTGATACTACCAGCTTCACCAACACAGAGCAGCAGAGCATTGTGGAAAAAAAAAACTGCTGAGTTACCACTGAAGCCAGAAATGTTCTAGTGATTTTGATTTAAACCCGAAGATTTAAACCAACTATATGTCTAATGTATCTCTTCTTGAAAACATGAAATTCTTGACCTTACTCAATAGGAAAATCTCACTTCATTGGGTAGAATACCTGTTGCTACTAATGAACATTTTCAAACAACAGGGACAAAGATGTTTTCTTGTCCTTTATCTTCTCATTTCACTCCATTAAAAGCAGAATGAAAAACACTTTCCTTTCTCGGAAGGGAGATGTTTTCACCATCCTTCCGTTGCCACCTGGTGTCTGTAGCACACAACAGCAAGCATTTATGTTCAGAAAAGTGGTTCTCAATCCAGGCCTTCAAGTGTCTCCGGGTCCATGGACTATTTCTACAAGGACTACAAAATGTTAACTATTAATTATATTAATTGTGTGTATTGTAAAATTTACTATTTAGCAATCTATCCCTCTGGATATTTTTTACAGGACAATACATAATAATGACTATTTATATTAGAAGTATGAATTGAGAAAGAAGAAAAATGATGGAAAGTCCAAGCTGCTCATTATAAACATGTCATCTAAAGAACCAAGAAATGAAACATCTCTTGGCACTATGGACAGTCCTTTCATTCTAATTTATTCAGCCATAAATTTTTCAGATAACATTTAGTGGATTTGTCTGCAGCTCTTTTCCATAGTATAAATATCACAAAAGTCACTTTGAGGGGGAGGATTTACCACTTTCTGCTCTCCTGCAACCCTAATATAAAAACAGGGAATGAGGTTTCCATACAAGCAGGAAAAAAAATGGTATAGCAAGAACTTTTTCTATTACACACCCCAATATTCAAATAACACGAATCAAGCTACAGAGAGCATGGAGTTTTTTTGTTTCATTTGTTTTGCTTTCCAGTATATTTCAGGTGTCTTTTCAGTTCTAAATACATCAAGTTCATAGTTTTTGAAGTTCTTTCTGATACCTTCAAATCAACCACCTCATGATGCTGGAGCATTAAGAAAACTCTTTTATTTTGGGAGACGTAGTGCTCCCCAACCTTGTAGCATTGCTGTGCCTTATTTCTCAAGTTTAATTCTTTAGAAATTGCTCCAAAAAATGTAGTTAATGATTCCTTCAGTTTAAGAAACGATGGATTATTAGTCTCAA
Source organism: Crypturellus tataupa (assembly GCA_034781795.1). NCBI lineage: Eukaryota > Metazoa > Chordata > Aves > Tinamiformes > Tinamidae > Crypturellus > Crypturellus tataupa. The sequence continues at coordinate 1,114,955 of JAWLRI010000640.1, forward strand.
TAAATTGCACGTTTTGATAACATCAGACTTTTAAAACTAGCACTCAAGAGTGTAACAGAAACTGATCTCCAGAACTAGAAGGTGGACAAAGCCAAGCAGACGTGTAGCACAGCTCTTTAAACATGGGAATGCTTTAAACACTTCATCGAGAGTCATGTAAATCTGCCACCACTGGCTAATTTTTCTGTTCTAAAACACTCCATTATAATCTGAACAAGGACATTCACAGCAAAAAAACTCCAAATATACTATATCCAGACTTGGATTACCCTTCTGGCCTTACACTCACTCACAAGTGACTCGTACTCACTACTTGACACAGTGGAAAAAGGTGGTTCCAGCCATACATGAGCCTGGGACCTGGAAAACCTTCCCTTATTAACATATCCTCTAGCACAAACCCATGAATTAACACTGTGTTCAGCCAGTGTAAAGATCTTTTTACAGTGAAATCCTCAAAGAGATTTTTTGCTATTTTGCACTGTGCTTTATGTCTCCAGCCAAAGTTTTTAAAACTAACACTAGATGGTGCTTTCTGATGAGAAAGCCCTATGTCTTTGAAGTATCACAATCATGATGGGTTTTGAAAAACCATGGCATCAGATTCCCTACATTCATTCTCTTTCTGACAAAAGCAACCTCATTACAGAATAGTTTACATGTAAGCAGCATTATAAAATTAAATTCCCTAGTGCTTCTTTTTTCTTTATAAGTATCTGGAGTGTTAGGAAGTTAATATATTTTTTGTAAATTCAACCTACCAAAACAGTGATTATAACTTCTGTAAAACTGACATTTTTTTACACTAACACTTTGATTTTGTTAACTATTCTTATTCCATTTTGTTTTTTTCTCCTTCATGAGAATCTACCCAAGGTCTCATTACTCATGCAAAATTTTTAAAAACTACGGACCTTTGCAAAATTATTTTTCTTAATCATAAATTGGACCAAGGATAAATGCCGAAATATCCTGTGAGATCAGAATTCTGCAATTAGACCATCAAAAGGTAATATACCAAAAGGAAGTCCTACATGCAGAATACACCACCCTATTTCATTTGGTTTTCTCCTAGATTTTTTGTTTCCTAGACAGAGATGCAGGCTGATGAAGTCATGGTAGTTTCACAGTTTTAGAACTTTTCTACAAAACAGCTTTTGCCGTACTCTGTTATTTTATTTGATAGCATTAACACTGGAAAAAATATTGGAAACATTGGAAATAGAAAAATTAATAAAAATTTATTCAGTCCAAGAGCACAGGCTACCTTTGGAACCTCTCAAAATATGAGGTTTTCCAAGTAGTGCCTTTCAGCTGCTGCATCTCCAAAGGAAAAAGAAAAAGCAATTGCTCTTTTTTATTTCTGATTTCATTTATACTGGTGTAAATCAGGAGTGTCAAATAACAATGCACAGATTTGAGAGCAACGTGTGTAATGTGTAATTTACAACAGCTTGTAAGCAGGATGGGGCAGCCCTGAACCTGCCCCACCTAAATAGAGCAAAAAAGAAAAAAAAAAGTAGCATAGATACAATCCAGAACGATGCTTTCTTCTTCCACCTTAGGTTACATAAATCAAACAAGCCAGAGAAACATCATGGGTATTGTTATCCAGAATTAAAGATTAATGTTGATTAGTAATAACTCCTTGAAGAATCAGTGAGGTTGAACGGTTACTTTACATTCCCAGACAGTTACATGAACAAACACCATGTAACATTCCCACTCAATTTCATAAAACTATAGAGAGGTTTTGGAAATGGAAATTCATTTGTAACTTTGAAGTGGATGCATGACCTAAAGGGGCATAATAAAACTTTAGGGTAATTTTCTCCAATTTTTTCTTACTTTTCCTAATCTCATACATTACACAGAAAATCCAGCTCATTCCTCAGCTGTCCTGTACTCTTTCCCACTTTGACTGGTAGACAGCCTAAATGGGATAACACAGGCACAAGGTGCCTGGAACATGCTCTTCCCAATGGCAACATCATCTTTGGTGTCTAAAAGCAATATTGCAGGCAACTCTTTGCCCTTTTCTCAGAAGCCTGTCTTAACCAACTGATGTCCCCAATCTCACGTTCTTCAACTCATGCATAGCAGAACTGAAGAAAAAGCAAGAAAAACTAGCAAAAAAAAAAAAAATCTTTAAAATACATATTTCTTGGTTTGCTTGTTTTTCATGAGGACAGAACTGCTATCCTCCAAAGGGTTCATATAGCCTATTCTTGCCCTTGCTATCTAAGCCAGGACATACAGGCTTATCAGCATTTAAATATTCTTATTTTTCAGACTTCCATAGAGAATACACACAAAAAAAAAGCCCAACAGCAGCAGGTTGAAACATCTGTTAAAAATCTGTGTGGTAGCAGAAACATTAAAGAAAACAGTTTCTAAAAATGAGTGCCTTTCTACATGGAATTACTACCCAGAACAAAGACAGGGAAGTCAGGGGCTCTACCCCATGAGCTCTTCTATCCAGTTCTAAATCTCAAAAACTAATTTGGAAACATCCCTCTGCTGGTTGGCAGAGGAATTTGCCAGGACAAAATAAAGACAGATTTGCAAAGGTCCTTTTCAGCAAGCTATGGGATTGTCAGATTTCAGGCAGTGACCTTGAGATTCCAAGATCTGTTGTCCTGTGTGCTTCCCAGCCACATCGCTAGCCCATCTGCCTAGCACTGTGAATTGAGGTGTATGAAGCCCAAGCCAGCCAAATCCTCCAGTTCTGCAGCTGTGAGTTCATGGGAAGTGTTTCAGCTCCTTATCCTTTACATGATCACAACATATATCCTCAGAGAACAGAAACAACTGTAAGCTCTCATATCTGATCTGGAAAATGTAGTTTCACAGGTCAAGTCTACAGATGGGCAGATGGTAAAGAATGTTCCTGAATGCCTGCAAAGTGCAAATGCTAATTTTTGGAGCCTGTCTGCCTTCACTCTGCACCATTTAATTTTATACATTGTCTTACTCCACCCTTTTTAGTCAGATCAAGGAAAACTGACCTTAAGGGCTTGAAAAGTCACAGGTTTCAGAGGGACTGTGCAAGCCTGAATGCTGTCAGGTGGCCTTCTCTTTATCCCTCACTGTCCACACAGCATGTTCAGCTAAAAAATCCTTATATTGCAATGTCAAAGGAGTTGGATCATTTCTCCTGATTTATTCTTTATCTCCAACCAACATTACTTTTAAAAAATGATCACCTAACTTAGCAATTCACATCTCCTTCTCGAAATCTCCTCCTTCTCAATAGATCAATTTTGCTACAGAGCAACTGAGTTCTAGTTTGATTTAATATTTCTAAGATTTGTTCTTTTATTCTTTAAAGCCTTTATTCTAATAATTCAGGGGAAAGTCAGCCAGAAATCTATTAGTCTTTGCTTTAGTTAAATCACAGTTAGATCCACAAGAAGATGCACATTTTGCTCACTACTTTTCAAGTCTCTATTACACACTATGATTATTATACTCAATAAAGGATATTTTTCTCCTAGAGTCAGGATTTTCTGTGCCAAAACTTCAACATACATGAGGAGAGACATGCAGACTACAGTAACTGACCTTAATGAGCCACAGTGGCCACCAAGCCACTGCAATGAATATCTTAAAAGAAACTAATTCAGTAATGAATTTCAGTGAAGACCATAGTCACAAGAATAGTTTATTCTGGAGGATTTGGCTAAGATAACAGAAAGCCCAAAGGAATAAAGCTCAATCACAAAACTGGAAATCACAAAGTGACTCCATATTATTATAGAAATAGAAGTAGAAAAGTAGTTCATCAGCTTTCAGTAGAGAGCTTCCTTATGCTACATCATCAATGCAAAATGAAAAGTTATTACATTCGAGTACAGAAAGAAATCACCTATCATCTCTTTGGAAACCACTGAATCAGCTAGTCTGTAGTCTGCACTTGAGGTAAGTAAAAGACTGATATTCTCATCAAAGTTCAGGAAAAGAAGCTATAACTCAAAATAAAGTGAAATGTGATTTCATAAATCCACACTATATATCCCTATTGCATATAATGACACAAGGGATTATGCCCCTTGATCTAACAGATTTTGATCTTCTTGCATGCTCTGAAGTATTTGTTCTGCTTTACTCTAAGTACAAAAGATTGAAAGTACTGAAGGGAAAACTAAATTTCATGCCAGATATAGGGGTCAGCTGGGGCCAGGAGCACACAGGGCAATTATTTTTGGAGTCACTTTTAGGATGGTGTGAATTAAGTTTAGCATTGTAAAAGGTACTAATGTATACAGTTGGGGCCCCTTAGAATATGAAAAAGTTCACTGGAAAATCTTTACAGAGCAATGTCAAATATCACTTATTTCTAATGATGAACATCTAGTTCCTTACATCATTCATATGTGTCCCTGCACTCTCAATAGCCCATTCAAATCTGAGATGCAGAGGAACTGGTTGCAGATTGATAACGACACAGTCTGCATCCTGAATTTACCCTGCCAGCAGTTACTAGAAAGACCCCAGTCTACCCCACTGCTGAGCTACCTGTCCCTAGCAGTGCTGAACCTCAACCACATCGGCCCCTCTGGCCACAGGGAGCAAGTGTTGTTTAAAAAATGTTTTATTCAGTGTGGCAAGGGATGTAGGATGGCAGCAGGAAGAGGCCTTTGCAAAAAATAAATTCGGTAGCTATCAAAAAAACAACAAAGCCTCTAGCACATACAGGAACATACAGGAAAACATGCTCCAGACAAAGCTGACTGGCCTAGATCACAAATGTCCTGGGAGAACTATTCAGAGGACAGATGAGACTCACCTTTGCCGAAGCAGGACACTGCTACGTCCCCCCAGTTGGGCATTCTGCCAGGAACATCACTGATACAGGGACGTGCTGCCCGCAGCTCCCCAGAGAACTCACATCCAACTCACCTAGGAACTATTTGTTGTAACTGAAATTGAGAGAGCTGGACAGGGTCCAGCTGTCTCTGGCTCTGACCCACAGTGGTGTCAAATGCTGCTCTGAGTAAACAACACCCCAGTCCTGCTTCCATGGGCAGAGCCGCCAGAGCTGCCTTTCTGACTACTTTCCTATACAAATCATGCAACTATTCTCCCTACAAGACAGAGGTTACCAATCCTAAACCATTCTCATCTTAAGTGTCACACCTACCTGCCTCTGGAAGGGGGAAAAAAAAAAAAGGCAAAACAAAACAATGAACCAGCTGGATATCATCATGCTGAAAAGCAGTGAGTGACTTGTGCAGGTTATAGACTAAATCCAATGGTAGATAGGTAGATTGTTACTAAGATATATATTTTGGGGGATGCGAGGAAAGTGGTATTTTGCTTTCTTTGTATAAAGAGTTTGTACAGATACAGATAAAGAGTACAAACTCTGTAGCAGTGATGCTGCTACAGCTGAAGAATGTCTCTCTGACGACTTATTTTAACTACATATTGACATATGAAGATTGTCTAGAAAAGAATAACTCATTTGTTTCATGGAGACTTATAATTCCTCGTACAGTAGTATCTGAGCACCACAAAGTATTTATCTTCAGAACACTTCCTTGAAATAGATGGGAAAGGGAACTGAAGTAGAATATAAGTGAACTTGATTTGCTCATGCACATTTTCGTAGACAGTATATTTTACCAAAGGTCACAAACAAAACTTTTGCTAAAGCAAGAAATAGAAGCTTGGTATCGTTAAACCAGCTCAGTCTTTTTAGCAGGTCATCATCCATCTGAAAATAAAAATCTACCACAAACCTAAGTACAAAATAATATCCAGATACAAAAAGAAAAAAAAGGTACAAGAATTGATTTAAATGAAAACGTGGAAACACTAAAGCTGTCTACCCCAACCTCCTCTATCAAACTGCATTCATAAAGAAGTTACAGGGGATAATTTGCATAGGAAGTTTTCACAGGAAGGCAATAGTTTAAATCCTTGCCAAGCTCTTTCTAAGTTGTGGTTAAGATTTCACTGTGTGAAATCAAACCTTTCTAAACTAATGATGTTTCACAGCAAAAGAGTTAATTTCTTTCGAGTCAGAAATTATTTTTTCAGATACATGTTCATGTACAACTTGCACCTGCTAAGTTACCTATAAAGAAACACAACAGGAATCCTGGGCCACTCCATAAGTGCAGGCAACTCATCAGGGAATAAAAGTTCTTCTACAGAACATAAAAATGGGAGAAAGTGACACTGTAAATGAGCATACCACAAAATTGATTCTATACTCTATGTTATTTTCTATATTGATTTCAGTAAGAGCAACACAATTAAAATGTAAGCCAATTATTTCTGGTCTTTTTTTTTTTTTTTTTAGTTTGGGTTGGTATCTCTGAAAAACAAATACTATTAACCATTTACTTGTTTTAAGCCTCCTTGCCTCCTTCCTGTCCAAAATTCAAGGATCAGCCTTCCCCATGAGTCCTCACACACAAAAAATCAGGCTTTAATTCAGAATTAGTTTGTAATGGAATTAAATAACATATAAATACATGAATAAGGACTCTATTATATAGGTAGATGCACATTCCACTTATGTAAGACTAACACTATATTCTGCTATTTTCTACTACCATTGCTATTCCACTCCTTGTTATATTTACTGAATATTTATTCTACAGGCATACTATGAACACTACAACTCATAAATTATTAGAATGTAAATAGATTTCTAACAAAAAGGTTGCTATATTTGCATAAATTTGTTTTTTGATTGGCACAGCCTTTAGCAAACACTAATCTAAATTATTTAAGGCAATCTCTATCAGTCATGAACATAATAGCTTATTCAGGAATATACATTAGCACTTAAAATTCATGCAAAGTTTGTATAACTGCTTTCCACAGTCTTAAAGAGCATCTCCTTCCATGCTGTTATCCCTTAGTCTCTCTTCCCTTAGGCAATGTGAAGTTCACTTCAATTTGCTTCAGAATGCAACACTTAGAGCTTTCAGTTATTTAAATACCAAAGACTTTTTTGAACAAATGATAATCGAGGAGTGGAAATTCATTTGTACCTACGAGGTAGGCAGGTACAAATCAGCTTGGCCTCCTATCTTACTGTTGTTGGTATAAAACAGTATTTGAAAGAACATTCCTGCGCTCACTCCTTTCAGGCTCAGTGCTGGACACCAAGCAGCACAAGTACAGCAAGAAGCTGTTCTTGGCTTGGCCCTGGTAGGGTGGCTTGGGGAAGGCAATTAGCCAAAATATCACCAATTACCTAATGCATATGTAATATCTTGAAAAGTACTTTCAACTCCACCAATAAAAAACTGCTGCACGAGAATGAGCATCAGTATTTGCCATTCCTTCATATGAACTGACATGTCTGAAAGATCCTTAATCTTTATTGGCATCATTTTGATGGTGGGTTGCAAAGGATATAATAATGGGAGACTACTAATCAAGACAAAGGTCTTGCTACCGGAGAGCAGAACATTGCCCTTCATAAAACACTGGAGTTATTTTTTTAAAGCAATTACATTGGTATAATTTGTTCTCATTGAGTTAATGAACATCCCTTGCGAGCATTTTTCAAGCAACATCTCTCATAAAGCATCCTCTCTCTTTTTTTCTGTCTGACATATAACCCAAAAGCACCGCACGCAGCTTTTGAACAGCAGCAAGAGGGTTAAAGGTTTCCTGCCTACTTTTAATTCAACCTACTGAGCTTCTGAGTAAGAGCTGCAACACATTTTAATAATTTATGTGCTTGTGTGTGGTTCTGTGAAATGCTGTTTTAGTTTATTCTTTGCTCATAGAAATAGGCTGCTATCTCCTGCTTAGTATTTAACGTATACCTTGGCATAATAATGTTTATTTGCCCTGAACATTTAGTATGGATTTTATGATGAATTTCTTTCAAACTTGGTTCTTTCAGAAGTGTAATCTGACAAGAGAATTTTGTACATCTGTATCAAGCTCATCTTTTACTTCTTCAGACCCAGTATTTGACAGATGGATCATTCTTATCCAAAAAAAACCCTTTGAAAATGCAGATGCTGCCTGGTGCCAGCTGCACTACGGTTACAGAATCACTGGGATGGCACACAGACATTTGGTTACGCTAGTGCAATCTTCTGCTGTTCTTTGCTGGCTTGTATGAGCAATGCTCACACATTGCCTTTCTACTTAAAAATCTTTATTTTCCCTTAACTGCAAAATAAGTTGGAAAAGCCCACTGTATCCAAGTTGTTAACAATTAAAAATATCCCCCCAAAATACAGGTTTCTGGTCTGTATTGAAAAGAATGACACTTGTGGTTTAAATATCTTTATTTTTTATAGTATAGAAAAATAGAGCATGCCATCAGCAACTGAGAGGGTGCCTTATGGTCCTTGTTGGGTCACTTACACTGTGTTGACCTGCTAAAACTATCAGAGAGAGTGCTTATTTACCTCCCAGGTACCTTTAGCTATTTATTTACAGCAAACACCAAAAGATGCTTTCAACAAGCACCAACAGATGCTTGCAACAAACACCTGGTTCTTAACCAGAGCCACTGTGCTTTTGATGGCACATCAAAAATTCAGGTTTCTAAAGAGAAAGTGTGAATAAAATAATTCCCACTTTCCCATTTCAGCCACCATAAAGCTGTTAACACCTACTTACTGAAAATTCTGTGTGCCTTGATGGATAGTGTTATTCTAAATCATATTCTACGAAGTATAGGTTTTAAACAAATAAACATTTGAGCAGAAACGTAAATATTTTTCTACGGACGCACTTTTTTTTCTCCAGACAAAGAACAGCCACGCACCTTTGCTGATCCATGATTCAGCAGAGCAGCTTGTCAGATGGCAGTCTCTGTGCCTCTTCAGAAATCAGCTATCTGAAATTGAAAACAAAAACGTCCTAGACTGATTTAACTTTGGTATAAGACCACTCCAGGCTCTCGGATTGACCTCACATTGCTCATTTCTGGATTTGTTCCCACAAAATCTGTGGCGCATGCAAGACCAGAGTTAGGTGCTCTATTCTCATAAGGGGAAAAATTAATTTACTTCTGAGATTTAAAACTGAAACTAATCCATAGGAAGAAACCGGCAAATTGTTGAAAAAGCACTTCCACAAGGAAGGGCTGTAATTTCATTAGAGACTTTTCTTTACATGGCAGATCTTGCTGCAACCCAGAGCCTTTAGCATTCCCATTAACTGATGTTAACTAATTAGAGAAAGTGTTGACAGAAAATTGTCATCCTGGAATAGATGTGGTAAAACTGGAGGGCATTTTGAAACATGGAATTTTTGCAAATAAACTATTTCCTTCTGTCATAAATAAACTATTTGCACCCCTTTGTTTTAAGAAAATAAAATAAATGAAATAAAAACAAACTGCAACTTCCCTTATTTTTGGAATGTTTGGGAACTTAGAAATACTCCAGTTGTCATCTGTTAATTCATGCAGCTGATATAAGCAATAAGTGTGTGTTTCTTATAGAACTGCAAGACACTAGCATCTGGACGTGTTTCACTCCTCATACACTTCAAACAAGAGGTTACCATCAAGTACAACAAAAAATTGTGTGGGCTTTGAGAGATGCCAACAGCCATAAAGAGCGGGAAAAAGACACCAATTTGGTTTCACATGAGGAACAGAACAGCCAGAAGAATTTATTGAAAGATCAAAATGGTCATAATCAGGGAACTTACTGCCAGAGATGTTTGTTTGTTGATGGCTTAATCAAGAAAGCATTTTTTAAAATTAATGGTTAATCTTTTCATTTTAACTTTATAATATGAACAAGTTTTTTATCTAAGATGATACAGAGATTGTGAAGTGTAACGAAAGGTCTGGAAAATGCAGCTTTTGCCCTGCGGAAGATTAATTCTAGGCAGCTGTTCTCCTGGAATATCTTCAAATGTGTTCATTAAACCTTAAAGATTTGTTACAGAGTGGTGACAGAATTTTTTTGCGTGACCGACTTCACATTTTCATGAACTGTGAAAGCTTAAACTTTGAGATAAGATAGCATGTGGCATTTGAATGATTAATGGACACAAGAAGTTTTTAACAGAGAGCATCACCTAAATTCTAAGACTGTTCTTATTCACCACTATTAGTTATTGTTGTATCAAGCAGCTTATTTTCCTCCTACATACCACTCATTTTCCTCAGGACCTGTGCATTTCCCATCTCATAGGTGCAAAACTTGGCTTTTTTACAGCTGTTCATGATACATTAGAAATTGTAAAGAAAAAAAAGCTCAAGTTAGCACACTTTGTTGATTTTAATATAATCTTTATCAACCTGGTTTAAAAGTGTCTTCCTGATTTTCACTCTCCTCCTCTCAAAACAAATTTTAGATGTTTTCAACAAATTTATATTTGCTTCAGCTGTTTCCTCCCACAAAGTTAGGCCCTAATTCAAAAGGTTGTTTAGTTGTCTTTAAATTTAAACATGCTCTTAAGCTTTAAGAAAAAATCAATTTGTCATGGAGGTAACACTATCAGTCCTAATCCAGAAAAGCACACAAATCTGTGTGTAAACTCTCTCTTTGCTAGGGATGTTTCCCTGAATCAGTGCTTTAGTGTTACAGTGTGACATTTTCAAGAACACTCGAGTAATACAGCAGAACAAGTTTTGTTTCCTTGGAGGTTGGCATTTTTGGAAAACTATATTGTTGCTGAATAAGCCTGGATTCAGAGACTGTTTTGAAAAGCTTTTGCTGAATTGCAGCCTCTTTCAGTTCATTTATTTCAGCGTAGAAATATGTTGTCCAAGTGTTTTATTTATTTCTGGCTCTGGTGTCTTTTCTGTCACACTTCCATTGGTAGCCACCATAAACCATCTGCTTCCACCTGCTTCAGACTATTCTGAAGAATATTGTCTAGCTATGTCTGGAAAGAAATAATAAATAAAAATAATAAAACTCCCACTCTTTTAAGCATTCTTTTAATTTGATATCTGGGAATTGGGTTTAATCCTAACTGCTACACACCACTGTCTGTACCAGATAATATCCTTCCTCTGGGAAGTAGCCAGAAATGCAGAACGGTCCTTGCAAATGCGCACCACAGCTAAATTCTGCCTCCTGTGCTAGTATTCTGCACCCATGATTTAATACAGCATGCTTTCTTCCTCCTTTTTTCCCTCCTTTCTATGAGTGTTATAGTATTTTAGGCTAATAACATACATTTTTTTTTCTACAACAAACTGAATTATTTCCAGATCACAGTAGGTGATGGTCGCTGTACTCTTGGGCCAGTCCGAGAGTCTCCTGCAGTCAAATGTGCTTATTTTCACAGACATCCTTATCTGCAGGGAACTTTATAGCAATGCATGTTGCATTGCCAAGTTATTTAACTAATAATTTAGATGCTGTAAGATGTGTACATGATTATCTAAATGGAGTTTAGAAAGATGACTTCATGAAATTTAGATAATCACAGAACATGAATTTAGGCAATCAAATGCAGAAATCTCAATGACTCTGAAGCCCAGGAATACAAAAATATTTTCAGCTCGAAAAATCTCATCACTCACATGTCTCATTTACCCCCTTATACATTCTAGAAAAGCTTCAGGATTGCCTCATTTGTAATTTCTTCCATGAAACTGAATTGTTCTTTTGTAAGAGGCTGAAAAATATCTGCTACACAGCAAGTATCCATTGAACATGAAAACATATGAAAACATTCAGGAAAACAAAGTAGTTTTTTTCTACTTACTTGTTACTTGATCAAAACTACTCACCATTTTGCAACGCATTTAACCCTAAATTAAAACAGCTACAGAACATTAGAATTGAAATAAAGTATCATTAAAAATAGTATTTTGCATTCAAATACATTGAATTCACTGAACGCAATTAAATTGTTCTTAAATTTTAAAATATGAGAATGAAAAATGCTTCATTTCACCTCTCAAACATCCTGCATTCTCATTTTGCTGGAATTAGTTCAGGCTGGGACAAGTTGTTCGATGGATCTTCACATCTTTTCACTGGCCTCGAAGCAGATCAACTGTAAATTAGACAAGATCTCCTGATTTTCATACATAATATTAACATGGGAGAGAAAAAAAAAAAAAAAAGCACCAGCAAGACTATTTGCTTTTACTCAATTCTCACGTTTCTCTAAACGGGAGGGTAATCTTGTTTCTCTTTGTCAAAAGAACAGCATTTTCTTGGCACAAGATTCAGTTTCTTCGCCTGAAAACTTGTGGTTAAACAAATTTTGATCTGGAGACATAGCAAGGCTTACTCTGAATGCTGCGACTTAGTTCCAGTGTAACACTACCATGAAAAGAAGACCTCCCAAAACAAAAAGCTGAACTTTTGGGAGAGCAATTTTTAAACCATCAAAGAAGCTGGAATCTCTGCATGACACAAAACTACTGACCACTGCGTGGCAGTGTAAGGAGAACCAAATAAGCCAAAAATGAGCAATTATTCATGTGGTCTTTTGATGAATTCTTCTCATCACAAGAGCTATCTGAACATTGAAAATATTCCCATTAGGACATAAACTATTTATGAGGAACCACCAACTTTTGTACCACAGTGAAATTCTGGTCTTGATGACTGTTTAGTATATTTCAAATATATGAAGCAAATTATTTATTAGAATACTCTACCTGCATCTCAAACAAATGCAACATTTAAGAGAGAATTATAGGATCTTCAAGCTGCTATACAAAAATGCAGAGGAAGCTTGTGGTTGTCTGCTACAGCATATAGAACTTCACCTTTAAAATTGAAAGGAGCAGAAATCAATGTGCCAGTGAGATGCATATTGAGGGGAGAAGAAGGAAGACAGCATTCAAGTACATATTCAAAAAATAATGAAAATAAACTTTCCTTAGGAAAGGCTTGGGGCTAAATAAGATCTACAACACATACAGTGAGACATACAGCTCGAAAAGGAGTTATTTCCTAAAATAGTAATTGTCAGTGGCTTTCAAATAGCAACAACAACAACAAAACGCTGAAACAAAGAAGTCAAAAAGGAAGGGGAAAAAATGATAAGTAAGTATTTTCACTAAAATTTATTTATCAGGTCCTGAAACAGACAAATGGGCTACAATCACTGAAGAAAAGAAAAATTGCTAGGACAAAATATTAGTTTTACTGAAATGGAGACTAAAGATTTCATGTATCAGTTTCCTTAACTAGCCAACCTTCCCTCTGCTCAGTAAATACTCCACTGAGGAACACTAGGGAAGAAAGACTACGGGAGGCTTTTAAAAACTAGATTTGGAAACTGAGAAAAAGCTTCTTATTTGCAAGTAGCTAAACAAGAAAAAAAAGTAAAATGTGAGAGGAAGAGAGAATGCCTTGCCCTGCATACAGAAAGACACCTGATGAACCAGTCTATAGGCTAGAAAGATGAAAGTGGCACAGAGGTTTCTTTCGAGAGGTCTCGCTCTCTTTTCTTTTCTTTTTTAAATTGCTTCTTAAGTTGCAGTTTCACGTCAGCTCAAGCCCAGCTGAGCCCGCACTCACATCCGTACGTTCCTGCCTGTGTCGGTGTCACCACGAGCGGTCACTGGAACTCGGCGCGCCACAGCAGCACCCGGAGGCGGCTGGAAGTTTATGTTTTTGGCTGTTATTTTTTGATTCCTCCTCCAGCTCCCGCCGATCGCTCCGTGGTGCAGCACCCGTGCGAGGAAGGCCGGGCATCGGTGTCCCTGGAAGCACAGGGGAAGGCAGCATCACCCTTTCCCGCAGCAGCTCTTAGGGTATTTTATAACAGTAAATATGGGAAACTAAGATCACAGGATAACCACATTTTCCTATTCTTTCCCATTACTCCGAATTATGGGAAATCTGAAATAAATTATGTGAAGCCTGAAACACTCTTTTAAAGTGCAACTCCGAGGTACCAGGCATCGAAGGTACCACTTCTGTGACAAGCAGCTCGATGCCTTCATAAACCCTCCTGGCAGCGAGTGCCAAATAAACGTTGTATTTCAGTCCTTGCAGTTAATTCAGGAACGGACTTAGCAGGACATGAATTATTATGCAATAATTTAAACACAGGGTTGTAAAACACGAAGCCAAATACAGGATATTGATGCAATTAAGCAAAAACCTGCATTACATAGTAATCATAGCATAGTTATCTTAAGTGAAATTAGAAAAATAAAGGATGCCATAAAAATAAAAATATATAAGTACATATTGATATGAAATATATTAGTGATATGAAACATATTCCTATAATATGAAATACATTAATATATAAATTACATTAATACTTGCATTATTAAGTAGGGTTTATATTTATTGATACACAGTATAAGCATCTGTTAGTCTGCCCAGCTCGGCGGGCTGTTCTGGATTACCCAAACCGAGGCGCCCCCTGCGCTAACAGCACATCACCCTGAACTCCAATTGCTCCAGCGCTTACGAACAGCAGCGGATCCACATGCGCCTGTAGAGTGGCTGGAAATCCCTTCGGGAACGGAATCCCGAGGAATCCCGCAGGAGGCGCCCGCCCGCTGCGCACCCCGGCGCGCTGGAAACGCCGCTGCGCCGCGAGGGCGGCGGCGCCGCGCTCCGCTACCTCAGCGCCGCGCGCGGTCACCTCAGCGCTGCGCTCCGCTACCTCAGCGCTGCGCACGGTCCAGCGCTGCGCTCCGCTACCTCAGCGCTGCGCGCGGTCACCTCAGCGCTGCGCACGGTCCAGCGCTGCGCACGCGCCTCCCCAGGGCGCGCGGACGCTGCCCGCACGGGGACGCGGGAGCCGCTTCCAGAAGCTTCTGCACGGGCACTCAGGGGCCCAAGGCTTCACCCCCAGCCAGGGCGGGCTGGTGCCAGGACGTGTTAACAAAGCGCCTGATAACGCGCCAATTTGTGTAAATTCCCGCCCCAACACCTGCAAGGCTGCGGAGCGCTAAGGCTTGGAGCGAAGCATCACCTGGTAACCCGCACGCACCAAATTCAGCCGCAGCGTCCTGCCAATAAACCAACAAAACCTCCTGCTACAGCATCATTACTATAAATCCACAGCCTGGTGGGATCATCCCTTGTAGGCACAAGTGTGTGATGCTTAACGGAAGCTACCCCAGCAGGTAACTCCGAGCACATCATCATGGACCCCCGTCTGAATCAGAGCTCACTCTGGGAGCATCAGAGGTCAGTACACATTCAGAAAATCACTTTCACCAGTTAATTCCTAGAAAGAAGAAACAGTGCCTGAGTATCAGCATCTCTTACTCAGGAGTAAGCAGTGCTTGAGGCAGGTACAAGAAGGCTGTGGTAGAACTGGAAAGAGAAACCCTCTCGCCCTGTTTTTAGCAAACAACTAATGTGTTTTCTGCACAACGCGCTGCAGCGGCTGCCTCTCGCCTTCCCCGGGTGCGCTGCTGCTTCGGAGGCAACCACTCACACAGCAAGAAAGCTTAGGAGGTACCTGCATAACCACAGCTCTAACCTACAGCACCATCTACGCGTTCAGTAATATATAGTGTTACAAAGATGGGACAAACTAACACTATTTTTGTGCAGTGTTTGCAAGTATGCTCACTACATAAAACCAAGCAGAAGTTGATTGAAACTGCATCGTCGTTTTAGAAAACATACACACACGATGAAAATGAAGTAATGCAATGGGCAGCACTGGAGATGCAGTATAGCAGCATGATCATAATCAGAAAAAAAAAGCAGTTTGTGAAAGACTAGGAATGCACAATTTAAAGTCTCCCATTTAGCCTCTAAAACTATTTGCAGCTCCGTATTTTCAGAGATTTTTACAATGACTCTATTAATCTATTGGATCAGTTAGCAGACTTTGCTACACTGATGAGTAATAAAAGGTTTCTTTTTCTTACCTCCTGTTCACCTTTGGTTCTCCATCTCAACTATACATTTCCCCCACCGCAGTCTCACCTCTCCCTCACGTTCCTCTTGTGTATTTCATCTTAGGCTGCTAAAGAGAAGGTGCTATTCTTCCTTTGGTGAATAACTCGGTGCAGTACATGACGTCCTACTTTAGGAGGTGAGGGCACCTTCAGCAAAGCACACCCCAAGCGGACGAGCTCCGGTGCTGACAGCCCCCAAAGAGGTTATCCGCAGGCTATTGCTACTGGAGAGGGTTTCCAGTTGATTTAGGTGCTGTGTGAAGTTTCCTTGGTGATTTGCTTACAGCTATCAAATCATGGCTCGTCAGTTTTACAGATGACAGAAGGACTAATGGGCTGATGGAGGGTAAGGGGGAACAACACAGTTTTACCGAGTGATCTGGCTCACTTGGTGAAGAAACAAAGTTAGATATCAAAGAACAAGAAACTGGGGTTTACTAGCGAGAGAAGAGTCTATCTTGAAAAGGAGCAGCTAAAAATATGAAGAGTCACAATAAATATACCAATTTGCAAAGCAATGGTAAAAGTACAAAAAAAGGAAAAAGTGAGAAAGATAATGTGTTTCCTCACATAAATAATGAAGTGGGAAACAGGACCAGAGACGCAATTTGCACAATCAGTATTAAGAATTAGGTACAACCTGGCACATAGGAAAGAGAACTATATCAGAAGTTTGAGGTGGTTCCTTAAAATGAGAAAACATCCATATGGTTGGCATATCTAAAGATGACCAAGTGGTGGCTTGATTGCCATAGGTATCACCTTGGGAAGAAAATACCGAGTGCTAAAGTGTTCTTTATGTTCATAAAAGACAACAAAAGAAGCAGCAGCAGCACCTAGCACCTCATGGTAGATAAAGGCAAGAAAAATGCCTTACTCGCAGCCCCATGTGTTGTTACTGTGCACAGCTGGAAACGCTGTAATGAGAAATGGTCAATGAGAAACACTTGTTATCTTCCCACTAGGCATCTGAGTCAAAGAGAAGGGTTTTGGCTCACTGAAGTGTAATATTATGACCTTTTAATAAATGAGCTCAGAGTTTCTTCTGGATTTAGAAATTTGTGAAAAGTCTTTTTTTATTTGTTTTGTCTATTTTCTTATCTGCTATACCTACTTGTGTGCTGTGGAAAAACACTTCCTTCACCATCTTGATTCCCTTCATCGGCAAAGGCAAGCAGCATGGCTTTCCACAGCCCTCAAAAAACCATCGTTTTTCTTTGCGTTGCTTAATGTGTACTGCAGATAACAAGGTTCTGGGACCTCCGTGTTCTGCTCATGCCGCAGAGACAAAGCAAACATCTGGTATGGGGGCTTTGGGAAAGCCACAGGTGGCCAAGAGCAGCTTAATTTGCCTAAAAAATTCTTGAGCTAAGAAGCACTGACAGCTGAAAATCTGCTTTGAGTTTGACAGAAGAATCTCAGGAAACACGTGCTGGAGCTTTTGTCTCCCATGCATTACTTAGCAATTACTATTACAAGTAAAATTTGATTTTTAGTATAACTTAGCCTGCCAAGACACGTAGGTTTGGTGATTATTTGAAGACTCCATCTCTGAGATTTATATGCTCTGGTTTACTTCCATTCTCCAAGCTTTCTTCCTGGCATCCTACACCTTCTTCATGGACAGAGAGAGTGGCACCTCCAAATAAGCCACAGTGTCAGTTTTGTCCTGCTTCCTTGCAGAAGGATCTAGAATGGTAGCAAAGGAATTTCTCCAGAGCAAAAGAACATGAGTCCCTATGAGTCTGTAAATTCCACTGGCAAAATAAGAGAACCAAATGGGCATATTTCTGTACCACAAGACATAGTTTCAGACTATCAGCATAGACTATTAACTAAAGAAAAGTGAGAAAACTCTAAAATTTGAAAGAAAAGCTTTGATTTGCAGGTATCAGGCATGCAGGCATGTTAATAAACTAGATTATCAAAAAAATTGTACATACAGACAAGGGAAGGGGAAAATATTTAAAAAGTAAAAATTTGGTACAACTTTCTCTGGCAGAGAAGAAAAGAGTATTTTTGCCCTCTTAATTATGGCAAGACCATAACTACGTGTAGTTCAATACACGTAGTTCAATAAAGTTCAATAAGGAAATTCTCAACACAAATATATTTTATATCTCTAAAACTAAATTCTAAAAATAGAAAGCAAACAGAAACCTTTAAAGAATTAATTAAAAATCAAAAGAAATAAAAAAGAGAATATAACCAGATGCCTCTGCTTTTTGCAATTTGAAAAGTTCCTTCATCCCAAAGTAACCTAAGTATTCAGAAGCAGACTAGGAACAGCCTGAAGAGGTAAAGTGTTCACCAAGTCACTTACTTCAGCTTTCAATACAGAGGACACCACATCCTAGGAGAGCTTTGTCACTGCTGTTTGTTCATCATCCATTATTTGAGAACGACAAACTTTTAGTTCTGTAATACAAACTAATGTAATGCAAGAAACGAGGCTCCCCAGACCTCTTGTTCCCCAGCTCTGACTCGCAGGAAGCTGAGGTCACTGATCTCAGACAGCAGTAGGTTTCCAAATTACACTGTTTTTTTTTTCTTTTAAACTATGTCAGAGTGATCAGTAACATTAAAGCTCTGAATAACAATCCTTAGTGTGATAATTAAAGACATGAGGGAAACTAAAATGATTAGTTTTAAAACTCAGCAACAACAAACCTTATTATTACCAACCATATTTATTCTGGCCTTCTTTTGCACATTCTGAGCTATTGTGACAGCTGAAAGAACATTTACCTAAAATAATTATTTGAAATACTGCTAATCTATCTGAGAAGACTGATTAGATTGAGCTCATTTAAAGTCAAAGCACTCCTAGTTTTCCAGGAGCATGTATAACAAGCAAATATAACCCAAAAGATATGTACATTATAGATTGCAAATCAGCAGTGGTCTCTGGAGTATCTATTTGCATGCGTAGATGGAGGCCATACAGGGGCATTGGACAGTTAGCAAAGGAAAAACAAGTAAGGTCAGTTCAACAGAAAACCAGCACGTAGCGTGTCTCAGCATGCTTTCCACAGGCTCCTGGGGCTCATCAGCAGTTCCATTAAAAGAGCAAAGATGCTCTGCAAATATAGGCTGAGAAAAAAGGAATGAAATTAAAAGGTAGAAAAAAATAGAACGAACAAAAAGGAATATTTCAGACAGTGAACAGAACCCAATGGCCCCAGAAGGTGTTGAACATGCTTTACTGGAACCTGCACTTTTATGAAGCTTGGCCTAGGAAACATAGTCCAGTTCCCAAATACTAGTGAGGTCAAAAACTAGTGAGGAGTAAAACCAATGAATCAGATACTTATATTTTTTTTATTATGAACATGTCAGAACATTGGTAAAAAATGGTAAAACTATGGAAACAATACTACAGGGCTAAGGTCAAACATTATTGCAGAGCAGAAGGCAAACAGCTGGTAAACTCGCATATATTTACGAAACAGATCCAAGTCTTTAACTACATACATATTGGGTATTATGAGAGATACTGCTTAGACCCACAGACACCTAACTGGATTAAGGGCAACGTTTATTTCATGGAGGCAAAGCCACGTACGCTGTGATACAGGTTGTCTGAAAGATCCAGATCTGATGCTGCCCTTGCTTCAGTACTGTTACCCGTGAGCTAGCCCAGACTGGCAACGAGCCTGGACCTGTGGAGTAATTCTCAAGGACAGAAAAGTCCTTATTCTACTATGCCAGCTGCAAATAAACTGACAGATCGTAGCTATTAGTACCAATGGCTGCACAACTGGCGATCTCATCCACAGTGTATTATCTGCTTTAGACAGCATCTCAGAAAAGAATCAAGCACTGCATTTAGAACAACAGCTCACACTACAAAGAAACTAAAATCTCTGCAGGCACAAGGGGAAATGATGCAAAATCAGCTAGTGCCCAAGGTCACACAAGGATTTCAACCAGACCTGTGTGCCAGCACTCAAGTCCTGCCCTGGGCTGGCGGATCTCCTCAGCGGGGCACAGCCGGTGGCAGGCCCGGAGCCAGGCTGAGTGTCTCCAGGTACCTTAACTGGTGGTAGAGTTCTATTCCATCTCTAAAGAAACCATGAGAAAATACTTCCCTCACCTGGATACATCTCCCATTAATTCCCTCAAAAGATATAAAGTTTTAATTTATCTGTAAATAAGGCTACAACTCCAGCACCAACATAACAGCACAGGCACCTTTACTGTGCTTGAGAAGTCACTTCCAAACACTTACTTTGAAATTCTAGCCACACGCCTTAAAGCTGTTCACACTGGTATGTTAGAAGCAATTCACTTGCCAAATTGATTTTCTTAGTGAACAGTAAAAAGGCTGAAGAACACTGCCACGAAAAACACACAATAGTTTCCCAGATTCCTGTTCAGCAGTTACTTGCATCTCTGTGAATAGCCTTCAAGCACAATATGAACGTCTTATTATAAGGTTCCACCTTAACAGACCAAGCTTGCAATTTGAGTAGCCCTATTTAATACTTTACTTTAAATAAAAAAAAAATCAAAGAAACTCTTTGATCAGGCAGCCCATGGAAGGGATGATGATCTCAGCTGAGCTGCTGTGTGATGACAGCTTATGAGTGGTATTTGAAACTGGCAGCAGAATTCACTCTACATGAGAGCCATCAGAAACATCAGCTTATTTTTGTTTCCTTTGCCTTAGAAACCTGAAGAAACTTACCTTTTGTGCTCTATCTTTCACAGTTCACAAAAAGCAGCATATTAAAATCCATGAATGTAGCTGTCCTCACTGCAAGTACATCCTAATGGGTTAAAATAATTTTAAAAGTTCTACTCCTGCCTACTGTCACCTTGGGATTAAAGGTGATAAAACTCACAAATTTTCACAAATACACAAATGAAACTGAAGGATGTGCTCCGCATACCTATTTTAAACAGGATTTACAAAGAAATCTTCAAAGCCAAATGTAGACCATTCTAAGCTTAACCGTTTGTTAATCCCTGTTTGGTGACACTGCTTTCTCCCTGTTACCACATCATGACAGCCACTCTGCTGAGCTCTGGGCTTCTCTTCAGTACCCAAATGAAGCACGTGCCGTGCATCAGAGATTAGGATGCAGCAGACATACCTTTGGCCCAGGAGCTAATTCATGACAATTCAATGGGACAGCACATGGCCTGGGTGCTGCTTCATGAGAGGAAGGTGAGCAGAGTCCTGCAGGGCCCTGAGAACATGCGGTCTGCCGAAGAGCATTGGATTATTAAGGCTGTACAACTACTGTTTTGGAAAGGAAAAAAAGAGCTATCTGTTAAAATGAGTTTTACTTGTATGCTGCAGTGGGGTTTAAAAACGAAGGAAAGGTAAAACAGTCATGCATGAAACCTAGCTGTTCAGTGTGGTATTTATTCTCACATTTGCTAAATGCCTTGGGAAATGCTCTTTTCTAGAGCTCCAGCCTTTTATTTTTTGCCACCACCACAGTTTATACAAATTTGCTTTAACAGTAACCTCAGTAGAGCATTCTTCTTCCTAACAGATGCTTCAGAAGAGCTTACTTTAGACACCGCCTGCAGAACACCCTGCAGTTCTTCTCTGAAAGAACAGATGTGATCTTAAGAAAAAAAAAAAAAAAAAAGGGAATATTTTGGCCTGCCTTTTTGCGTGTGTGTGTGTATTTCTCACGGATCTGTATCTAAAGAGAATATATCCTGAGGAGAAGGAGTTATTTTTTTTTTGTATCTTTATGTATCAAACAAAGGACTTGGATTTCACGATCACCAGATATTCTCATATGACGAAAAGTAATGAATAAAGATCCTCAATCCTAAATTTAAGTATACAGAGCTAAAACCATAGTGACATTTTAAAGATTCATAAATTAAAATGTTTTTACAAATCATCAAGGGCCTGAACTCCCTCTTTGAACATTACTCTGAGCCTCAACCAGACACATTTCTTCACTCAGCTTTCTCACAACATTTACCTAGCTACACTTGCCAGCATGTTTTGCCAAATTAGAAAAACTTCTGCTGAAACCATCTGCTTGACATTGCTTACATATAATAAAGTATCACTCGATTCGATGTATTGGAAATGTTTAGAGGTCTTTACATGGGAACCGAAATCAGCAGTGCTGACTCAGGCAGATCTCCCACTGATGCTGGTGGGAACTGTACCTGAGCGAGCGCTGCTGGATGCGGTACAAAGCTCGCTCACAGCGACTGCTGCCGAGTGACGCGAGAACAGATGGTTATAATTTAACAATACCAACCAAAGAAGAAACGAGAGGGAAATTTTATAGCATTCCTGGCTTGTTGCTCTTTTATAAATATCAGGAACACTCGAATGATTCATACATACCTGCTTCTGTAACAGTTTTTCCCAGAGTCAACTGAAACTACTGCAGAATTAGAACCTACTTCAACAGGAACACTTTGAGGCAATACATAAGGATTTAAACCTGAGAAAAATGAAATGGAAAGTATAAAAGCAAATTTTAGAATTCTCTACGCACTGTATTATATTACCTCTGGATAAGAACGCAGACATTTTAGTATGTTTTTCTTGGTCCAAACTGAAGCAGAAACAAATCCTTCTTAGTCCTGGCTTTACCAGGCTAGCAGTAAGAAAAGGGGTATGACTGCTGCTATACCAAATTTTGGCTTCTGAAAATGGACCCCAAATCTAGGTTTTATAAAATTACAGTTTTAATAAGCCTAAAAGCTGAGTGGTACAGAACCAGAAAATATCACTGACATTTTTGGGACTTTTAAATTGTGACTGCAAAAGCAGCATTGCTAAGTGGCTAACCCAAGCCTTGCCTCCCGCAGCAGCTGAAAAAAGACGAACACCAGCAATACTGTAAGAAGGAAAAGGTGGAAAAAAAAAAAAAAAAAAAAAAAAGTTATAACATATTTATCCAAAACTCACCTGCATAATATTGACATAAAAGACCTTGTACTACTAAGGAAAAGAATATTTTAGATGCTGAAGCCCAAAGAGCAGGTGAAACAGTTTGCTGTAATCTGCTAATTAGCATCAAGAATTAAGTTACAGACTGGTTACAGGTGTGGGGTTGTTTTTTTTTTTTTTTTTTTTTACTTTAAATACCACAACAGCAGGCCCTGCAGAAACAGGAGTTTCTGTTAGTCTTAGTACATCAATCATGAGGCCATGCCTAGAACTGCACTCCTCAGGCTCATATACAAGGACATAAAGCTGAAAATTATCACAGCTTTTGTTTTGTTCTGAGATTAAAGCTTGAAGTACTGGAAATTAAAAATACAGATGCAAGATAGGTCTTACTGCAAAACCCAGATCACTGCAGCTTTACAGTAAGTAACCAGCCTCTCAGTGAGATATATCCCCTGGGGTGGACTCCTGGACAGGTATCTTGCTACAGTTACACTTGAAGATAACCTTGATAGAAAGAACAAGAAATTTCAACCGTATGGGTTAAGTAATTATTATAATCTGGTCTTTGCCTTTTAGCTGAAACAGAGGTCAATGCATTATTCTACACTGCTGCTTTACGGACTATTGCTCAACACACTCCGACAGCAGACAGTAAGGAATGTTTGCATTCCAGTGAAGTGGACCTTGAGGATCAATGAGAGGAATGCACCAACCAGGCTGGAATTCAGCAAGATGATGAACTTTATCTTTTTCAGCATTTTTTTTGAAGAAAATATTTTGACTACTTATTCAGCCTCACTGTTGCGCTCAGTCTTAGCAATATCGACAGGCACTCTGCTTTTCTTAAAGCCTCTCAGAGGAAGATATGTTTATGTGCAGATGGTTAGCAGGAATACTGAATATCATTCATTTCCTCCATGGCATATCTTCCTCTGCAGGGAGACTAAACTGAAAAGATTTTAACTCTTGAACATAGGGCCATAATCCCAGGTGAAGGGGAAGATCTCATCCACAGTATCACACCAGTGCAGCTAAGAAGGAAAATAATCAAAACCAGTGATTGTAAATGTTAGAAAAAAGTTTGAAAGTTAAAATGAGGATAGTTGGATTTAGCACTGACATCATGTCCCTTTAGAAGTTTAGAGGAATGATTACAGAAGAGGCACCAGCTGAAATTCCAAATCCAACTGCAAATTATCTAGGTTAATTAGCATACAGATACACCATTAAATTGTTTCATGATGTAAGTTTGCACTTAACTCTAACATTAAAAAGGCTTTTGCCTGGGTCAAGTTAAAAAATAGAAAAGACCATATTCAACAGTTGTGTTATTAAAAGGAACAAGAAGTATAGTTACAGACAGTACAGTACTGATTTTAGGAGATATTTACCTAAAATATATTTCAGTGATGAAAAAATTAGACCTATCAGGATTATGATTACTATGCCACTCCTACACAGCTGCTTACCTTGCTTATGAGTGATCACTTGACAATTTTTTTTAATTTGGACGCGTTACTGCCTCTTTCTATCTCCTCCCTCCTATATCCCTAGTGAGACAAAAGGTTTTATTTAAACAAAGCAAGAAAAGAAAGAGAAACTTAAGAGTACAGCAGTAATTCCCTCCCCTTTGAAACACTAAGGTAAAAATACGACAAGTATCTCTGGTTCTCAGTGAAAGCAAGTCCAGCAGTAAGTTGATGCTGTAGTGAGCACGCAGGTTAAGCTCAGAGGAGCAAATACTTGTTAGTCCATTTACAAAACCTCTAAATTACCTGGCCCTGGATGCTTCCACACTTGCTTGTGGACTCGCATCTTCTCAATCAGAAAAGAGAAATGTGTAATTCTTCGTCTTAGGGTGCCTGAGAGCAGGCAGCCACCCGGATGTGTCTGGTTCAGCAGTGGTCCAGTTTCAGCTTACCTCAAAAACAGGTTGACCGAAAGCCTGACCCCATTGCTCTGCACAGAGTCTCCACGTGTGGATTTATTTGGCAGAACCTGACCAGACATCTCTGCTGAAGGCCTCAGTGGAGGCAACAAGCTCCCCGCAGCGTCACCATCTCCACGATGCGGATCCGAAGCAGCGACGCGCAGAAGCACGCGCAGGGCTGCAGGAGGACGGAACCTCGGCTCTGCGCGCAGTCCTGGGCACAGTCAACACTTCATCACAGCACACAGGAGCTTTGTTTTGGACAGTAGACTTTATTAGAAATTTTCTCCTCGTTCATCAGTAAATTCACATTAAAATATGCTGAAGGCAGCTCAGTCTAAACATTCGACCTCCTGCCGTAACAACAACTTCCAGTTTAAAAACTAGATAACTGATCAGGCAGATAAACTGAAACATGTAAGAAATGCAAATAGAAAGCAGCATCTTAAAATGGGATGAGCCTGAAAAAATAATACATTTCAGGTGGAGTTGGGGAAAACAAAAACAGATCAGTCCTCCCAAGATGGGAAACAGTAAATGAGAACTCCACAAACTCTAAACAGATAAATAAACATTATAACCACACATACATTAAAGAAAGAACCAAGTATTTAGAGTTCATACCACATAAAAATTATAAATTTGTTCAAATAAAAAAGTGACAAGCTTTCTAAAATACGAATATCCTAAAATCTTGGGATAGTGAACACTTCATTATAAACCGCAGAGCTTTGGAGGGATAAGATTTGGTCTTGAAAACAATGGACTGTTTCTAACTGTTACCATAGCCAAGAACAGAGCTTTCAGACCCATGTAGCATTCTTTCCTCTCATGTTCTTAAATCACACGCTCTCCTTCTAAACGATGATCTCTTTTTTTTTTTTATGATAAGAATTTTTAACATTGTAGACCTGATTACATTGAATTCTGAACAGTCAAAGCTCTTAATTCTGGAAATCAAAACAAAGTTTAACCATTTTTTCAGAATTTACCTATGGAGATTTTTCCTTTGATAATTAATTGTATCTGTAAGGGATGCGTGTGTGCGTACGTGTAGGGAAGAGAGGGAGAAAAATCACACTGCTGAAGAATGCTCTGTCCTGCATGAGAATGGGTCCTGCAGGGCAGGTTTTCTGTTGGCATTTGTCAGTCCGCGGAGACAAACCACTCGGTGCCAGCTGAGGATAACGGCCTTCGGGACTGCAAACACAATAGGCAACAGAGAACTCATGAATTTAGAACAAATCAATGTTTTCACATTCTTGAGTAATCCCCCCAGGGATCTGCTATCACTGGTTCAGAAAAAAATATATATTAAAAATTAAATAACACTTAAGTGTCCATCATGAAGATTAATATTTTGTTGTAAACAATTTTTCTGCCAGTTGCATTGATTTAGTCCAATGTGAGGCCAGAGGGTTCTAGATGTCTTATTGATACTGTAAATAGTTTTTCAGAGACAGAGGCAAAGGTAGAATTTCTATGTCATGCAGGCGGTCTCTGCCCAGAGCAAAACGAATTGATCGTCGGCACAAGTCCATTAAAGGCAGGGGTTCAGCTGAAAAACATGGAAGAAAGAAACGGTTAATTTTTCAGTATCTCTACTTACAGTGCTTAATTCATTATTAAATAGATTCTGTATTGTATTAAACAGCCAAAATACAGTTCTGGTATTGCGGAAAAAGAGGACCTTGAGGCTAAGCTAAGATCATTTATCAGCAGAAGTTGAGACAGATTTTATGCTTTCACATGTAATAAACGAGTGCAAAGTTTCAGACAGTTTCCTTATCTATAAAGCTTAAAATAATCCAGAATCACTCTCGAGACTTCCAGCAGCAGGGCAGGTTATTGCATTTCCAGATTTCTAACAAGACAAAGAGCTTCTGCTTCACTCATAACACAACATTCTTCATGTTTCTGTTGATGTGAACTAAACTAGCAACTCCTGACCTTACCTACCAGCTCTTCCTGTGTCCTAGGAACTGGAAATGGTGTTTACGAGTAACCAAACTTCTCAGCAAACACTATTTTATTGGAAGGAGAAAAAAACTCTGAAAAGCTATGGGAAATTTAACCTTTTCTCCCAAGAATAAGTTAGGGCGGGGAAGGATTCAGTTGACCCCTAAACATATTAACACCTTCTGCTGCTCGGAGTGTAATTTAATAGGACTGAATTAAGTGTCTGTCAGAAATGCCTGACTGAGAACACTTAAGCGGCACCATCAGCAGCATCTCAAACCACCCGGCTCCTACCCCGATTTACAAAACTCCTGTAGAAATGCTGGGCGATCAACAGGTACATCTACAAAAACCGTACAGAAAGAAAACCTTTATTAAGAGCTTTTAAAAATCAGAGGAAGACTTTAAAGAAGAGGGAAAAAAAGTCCCTCTCATGCTTGTATCATAGGAGTAATTTTTTATAAACTTGACAGATTAATTAAAAGCCATCAGCATCGTACTGCTCTCTCTGTGCTTCTGGCAAGAGTTCTTGCAAGTACCAATTGTAGATTTACACATACTACATATTAATCCACCAATCCGTTCGCTAATACACAATTTAAAGATTTACTAGCAAATTTAAGGATTGCTTTTATACATTAAAATTATGTGTTTTGGTGACACTTGACTGACTGCATGGATTTGCAGGTACAAATTGTGTTTGATATGAATAGTCTGCAGTTAAGTACAGTGGTTCCCAAAAGTGCCCAGTGAAAAGCATTACTATTCTACGGTATATGCTGAAAGGCTAAAAATGATATTTAATTTTATGACCAATCAGTGGCTCAGAAGTGGGGACTACTTCTCCATAAAGACTACTTCTACTTGAATTAGAATTTTGGCTATGAAAAGGTTTAAAAATTTTCCCTCATTCCAGTAGCGAAGTAGATTTTTCTATATATTGTTGTAGTCGCATTTTTTATTTTTGCATACCAGACTTACAGGCATTAAATTTTAGGGGGTGAAGCTATAAAATTAATTCATCAGGATAAGTAGGAGCAAGAGTAGCTCTTTATTTCCAGACCCACAATGCAACACACATCCTATAGGTCTCACATGATAAACAACAATTTTCCGAGTATCTTCCCATAATCTCCGAGGTCCCATAAGGAAGATGTAAAGTAAAGATTAACGATGTTTTAAACCATTAACTGCTCATGTGGTCTCTTTTTCTCCTACAGAAAGGAATATGCAAAATGCAGCCATCTGTGCAACCGTTCAATAGACACAGTTAATCCTAAACTTGAAAATATAATTTAAGGAAAGGTTGGAATATCTTCTGAGTTTGAAATGCTAAACGAGCATCTCCTGTCTTACTCACTTCCACAGGGAATTTACAAATGCTACAGAAAATGCTCCTAAGTGCTTGCAGCAGCTGCTAAATTACCCATACTGATTACGTGTTTGCAACTCGAAAATTTAACTATGTTCTTTTATTCTGCTCTATGTGCAACAGTAGGTAAAACTTATAGGAAAATTAGAACAGATTTGGTCTAGCATACAAACAAAAGTTATGTTTTGGGGGGTAGGGAGTGTTTACTTAAGAGCTTGAAGGAAAATATAACTATAGCACTTTAAAAGCTGTGCAGCTGAGGATAATACTACATAATAAAAAAAACGAACTCAGGTTCTGAAATGGTTTATCTGATGAATGTAAAACTAAGATTGAAAGTTATCAGACAGCCTAACTCAATGGAAGCTGCCATCGCTGCACCTTTGGTACACGCTGTAATTCGGGCGCTCTCCCATTCATCCCAGCGCCCGGCTTTCCGTGTCTTACCGATATAAAAGATCACGGGGCTACAAAACAGTTGGTTCCCTTGGAAAGGAAAAGTTCAGCCACCTCCAGGACATACTGATGATCCCAGCTGCACCACACGTACAGCCGTGCTGTACCCAGACCATCCAGAAGCACTAGCAGTATTTCCAAACTGAGATTTCCACTGGCATTAGAAGGGCTACTAAGATCATAAAATATAATGCTGAGGAGAAAATGTTCTAACTACGCCAAGATGGGGAGAAGAATATTCTGAAACCATAAATTCACTCGTAAGTTTAACTATGGAAAAAACGGTCTCCTTTTGGAGCATTAAATATTTACCTTGGAGAAAGAAAAACTTGGAGATCTAAAGATATTAACTAACCGATGTACCAGCCAAAGGCATGGATTAACGAATTAGAATATCATACTATGTAGCACAAATAATGCACATTATTTTTCTTTTCTTATTAAACGGCTCTTTTTAACTGCAGGTTAAGGACAAAGGCAAACAAAGTTGCTAGAAACAACTGTGTGTGTGAGCATTTCTCCAGTAAAGATGCGCACACAATAGCAACTCTCACATCATTAAAGGCTGAAATATTAATTTAGCTTTGGCGACCTGAAGTCATTTAACAATCTGGCACTCCAACAAGTATTCCTCAGCTTTCTCAACGTGCATTTATAATGAAGATACTGCTCAAGTCGTCTAACATCCAGTAACACTAATGGTATCAACCGCAATATTACATAATGCTTATACTTATGCAAAGCAGCTTTTAGCATGTGACTGTCACCTGCCAAATGTTAATGTTCATTTTTGAAATGAATTCTTAAAGCTATGAGAACGTGTAACACTGTAAGGTTCATTGCTTTCATTACTCTATAAAATTCTGTTTTTAATCTGATTTTATTAATTTCTACTTGTGCAGGGGTAAGGAGATGGCTAATCTAAACAAAATTAAAGCTGGTGAGAAAATCAAGAAATCTTCTGTGAAAACCGCTTCTCACTAGAAATCAAGTTACTAAGTTATTTTATAGCCCTAATTAAGATACCATATTACTTTGTATTTACAGCTTCTTTGCCTTGAAAACTTGATAAAACACACTCCCGTATTCAGTGATACTTCATATATGGGATGGTTTCCAAAGGGTGTAGGCAGCTTTATGTAAAAGTCAGATCGCCACATGGGAGCATTGGGTCCCATTTCCCCCTAGATCTGAATTTTCCCCTTTTTCCCCCTAAATACTGAAGCATCTGCTAGAGCATTTCATTGGGCACTTCAATGCCTAAGTTTTTCCATTAGGATGAAGTGGGGCATAGTGGCATTTGCAACTACCATTTAATTATCACATACAATAAATACACAGCCAGCAGTTTTGCTTCCCAGCTTTCTGCCAAAGCTTAATTATTGTTTTAATTTTATGCAGTAAGGGCCAAATTCATTCTCCTGCATAAGGCAGCGCGTAGATACAATCCTTTGGGCATTTTTATGGCTTCCCTCATGCGACTAATGGAAAATCTGACTCATGTTCCTAAAACGGCACCTTCTAAAGAAAGGAAATTGTAAATAATATTTTAAAGAACACGAGCTATGACCGGTCATAAAAAATGGTAATAAATCTCCTAATGGCAATGAAAATTTAGGCAAGGCATAACAAGATAAAACAAATCACTTATCTTTTTCCCACAGATGTCTTTAAGCAATGCAGCCTACCACAGCTAACTGTACAAATGAAATACCTTCCGACACTCTATTTTAATTACAGCTCAGGTGCTCCAGGAGAATTACCACTCACAAGAACCCAACTCGAACAGAATCACAGTGCTTTTTTGGGAACCGTTGTCACGTTCCCCTTACTCCACACGACTCGTCTCCCAGCAGAGCAGGGCCAGGCTCCCGTTGTCCTGGTGTCCCAGGGCCCATGGATACCGCTCCCGCCCTCACCCCCAAGGTCTATGATCTCTGATGAGGAGGACACAGCACTTGGACAACTGCTCCTGACTTAAGAAAGCACCAGAACACATATCCAAACCCAGTAAATTCAATAAATACTTAGATTTCACGCTTAAAGATTTCAAGTCAGTAGACTTAAGCATATACCTAAATCCCTTGGGTTGCAGGGGGGTTCTCCCTACAAAGGAAATTTGTATGTCTGCATTTTATAGGAAGACTGGATATTGGAAATCACACATATACCCATTGCGACCTTCTTCTGAGATGCTCAGTGTGCTTTACAAATATCAGCTGAGTGTGAGCCCCTGCAAGAAGCAAAGACTATTAAACAGTATTTATTGCACTAACAAAGCAGCAGCAGCAAACAGGGGTTAAAGGCAGTGGCCAGAGGCTCCGTGTGAAGTCTGCAAGAGAGCTCTAAGCAGCAACTCCTACCTGAGCACCAGAGCCCAGGTGACGGGAGCAGATACTCAGTGGTCACCCCTGGAAGTCAATAACAAAAGGCAGCTGCTTCTCCCTTTTATCCTTCCCTCTCTTCCCTCTCAAAGAGAGAGAAAGAAATGCCTTAACAGACTCTTCTCATTCCCAGCCTAGGCTGCGAACATTTTAAGACAAGGGTAACAAACGGAAATGAAGCAATTTACTGTATGACTGCACCTGAAAGACTGGCTGCCTGCTTACCTAGAAACAGCCCGCGGGGTAGGCAGGAGGTCTTGCTTATGCAAGGAGAGACACAAAGTCTGTGCATCAAGAACAGCGTTGGGTCACTGGCAGCACGTTAAACTGAGATCCGGCTCACAAGCTCAGCTGCGGCCCCTGTAAGTGATGGCACAAACCGAGGCACCCTTGGTCTGCAGGAGTGCAAAGTGCCAGTCTCACACTCCCTAAAGCCCCGTTCACACACCTCGCTGCTCTGTCGGCATCTGAGCTTTTCATATCATTAGAATCCTTCCAAAGCTGAGGTTCAGCCTTGCTCAAGGGTCTCTACAGCTCAGAGACTTCTGCCTGAGCAGTATTTACAGAGAGTATTTACCCACCCTGCGGCCTTATGATCCACCTGAAAACGGGCTCTTCCTCGGACAGGTTTAATGTGCAGCAGCAGGTATAAATGCTGGCTCACGGCCAGACTCTGCAATCAGACGCACTGAGGCAAAGCCCGAGCCCATTTCCCGATAAGCTGCATTTTCTGAATCAGCTCGGCTAATTTACATGTGCATACGCATTAGAAGAGTTCTATTTAAAGTAACAAAATCATAGGTATGATTCATTTTTGAAAATGTTTTAGCACACTACTTCTCCAAACCACAGATTTCTAATTATACTGCAGTACATCATTCAGAAGCTGAAAAATAGTGGCAGACAGTAATGAACTTTATTATCAAAGCAGTGGCTTAAAAAAAATTACAAAGTTCTATAATAAGCTTTTTGTTGTTGTTACAGCTTAATAAATTTGCATGCTGATGTTAAAATAAAAAGGAATATACTGGCATCTTCCCTTCTGAAAGAGGAAGCAATGTATATGATTTTATTGCAAATTCCCTGTGTGCATCAGGGGAAAGACTGATTTTCTGAACTGTCATTGTTCTCCTACCTTCAAATGCTACCAACAAAACTACTCTTTCGTCTTTGTGTTTGAAAATGTTTTGAGGGTAAATTGAGCCAGTTATTTCAGGGATGACCTAAGTGTTTTGCAGCAGGAAAGGCACCTAATGTAAATTCACGCTCTTTTAAGACAACCATACAAACCAGCCAAGCGCTTGATGTTAGAGACGGGCCAAGGCTACAAACGTCGGCTCCTCAGCTCTTCTCAGTTCAAATTTCCCTAGTTTAAGGTCTTGGGAATGAGGACTTGGCATGGATTAATCTCTAATGCATCCTTTATGGCTTTAACTGTCAGAGGCACATTTATCACCGCTACATCCCGCCTGCGTGTGCCAGGCCATAAAGGTGGAAGCTAAAATATATCAAGGTGAGAAAAGATTAAAGCTTGGATGAGAATTTCACCGAGTAGATTCACTGGAGTTCAAAGCCAGTATTGCTCAGGGGGTTATGGATGGATTTATAGGCAAAGTACAAACCAAGAGAATTGAAGGAAAATGCAGGTTTCGGGGATGGCCCAGCTGGGCAGCCATCGCAACAGGAACTCACATGGTGCCAGCGATGGAGCAACCCATGACTGAAGCAATTTCTTGCATTTTCTCTCTTCAGGAAATAAGTACTTCATAAATGAAGTACTTATAAAACTCATACACATGTACCTATGTGCCTATAAACCTTCTATTGCTGCAAACAAGTCTTTATTGCTCCAGAAAAATATATATTCTCTCAGGAAAAAGTTTTTAGGCAGCACCTTTCCCATCCCTCATTTCACTGGCACATTTCTGCCTTAATAGCAGTGGCAGAGCATAAAAGCAAGATGTCCTGGTGGAAAACCTCACCATACAGAATAGTCTAAACTATAAATTGCTGTTCCTAAACACATTGTGTATTACAGGTTCATCTGAGAGAGGGAGAAAGAGATGCAAAAGGCAGAACCCTGGATGCACAAGCTCAAGTGAGTTGCTCAGCTGCCTGCTCCGGCTGCCCGTTTCCCACTGGGATATTTCACCCGCCTGCTGGATTTTCCAGGCCACATCCATCATGTGCCAGGCCGGAGCACACAGTGCCCTCCTCTCCTGGGCTCTGCCCAATATACTGGAGCGCCCTCAAAATTGTTCAATACGACCAGGCCAAATTCACACATGCTCATTCAGGATCATTGGTGCTTTTAACACAGTCTCAACTGTAAGCTGTCACAAGAGGTTTCCAGGTAGGTGGTTTGTACCATACTATAATTTGTTCTGTTTTGCAGTTACTGAGTCAAATCATCCTCTTTATCATATTGCTGCTTTCCTCAGAAAGTGTCCTTACGCTGAGGGGGAGACAGAGCTGCTGACTGTCCTGTTTACATTTCTATGAAATGTGCTGAACTGTTTAAGACAATAAATATTTGACCACATTCCCTGTATCATTGTTACATTCCGTTTTCTTAACCGCTTTAATTTAAACTACCCGAAGGCTCCAACATGGGCAGATTTCCTCAGACCAAGCAAAACACTGGCAGCAGCCTATAGATTAAATTTTAATGCAATTGCATAATGATCTCCAGGGGCTATCTGCAAACCTGATGCATCGCATTATTACTCTAGTTTTTATATCAATAGAATTACACCCAAATAAATCTGGAGAAATGAAGTTGCAAATTAGGCTCAGTAGAACCAATTTGATCCTGTTAAGTTTAGTACCGTTTGTATTTCCATTTCTTGAAAGTGATTTTTTTTTCCTAAGTACCATAATTTCTATTAGCACAAAATGGGTACTGGAGACTCTTTGAATTATCTTGCTGCTGAGCTGAGGATTTGTCACCGTTCCTGGCACGCAGCCTAAGCGCAGCCTACGGTGCCAGTCTGCTCCGCACGCGCCCATGCCCTGGGCACAGAGCGCAGGGCGCTGCCTCAGCTCCCGATTCCCTCATCCTTCCCAGCACAAACTCCTCTGTTCTGCACCTCCATGTGGGAAAAGCTCTGCCCGCCACGGCACCCTGCCCACACCCAGGGCTCCTTCTGCTAAAAATGCCTGAGCTCTTTCGGGGAGATAAAGAAGCACAATTCCTATGGGAAGCATCCTACTGCCATTGTATGTTACGTGTTTTCATGCCCTGCAGCACAAAGCAGCAGCATAAAACCTGCTGGTGGGAAGGGAAGCGAGGGAGCGCGTGGCCAGGCTGAGGGCTTCTCACTAACGGGGTGACATTTGCTGTCCCATAAGAGCACAGGACTTGGCTCTAAAACCCACCCAGCAAGACGAGTGCCAAAGACAAACACATATTCTAGCAGACATCTGTATTTCTAATATGCACCCAAGCACTGCACTACAACCATGCGAACTGTAAGTCAGCATCAATGCTAACTTATAGCAGGATAAGAAATAACAGCTCAGGTAATGCACCGCAATGCAAACCAAAGATGACAATCCCGGGGACACGCGTTTCTCTACAGCTATTAGCAACACGGGGAACTCGTTCTCATGGCCGGGCACCTCTGCCCCGAGCCCCAGGTGTCCCCGCGCTGCCTGGATCCGAGGTCACGGGGCAGGGCGAGGCGCTTCGGGAAGTGCTGTGACTAGCGGTGCAGAAAAATATTTTTAATATTCCACGTTCGACGTTGGGGCACATGCACAGAGATCTCTCAGTGTAAAATAGAAAATAACTTCAACGTGGTTTTAGACACAAGGGAAAACTTTTTTCTTATAGAGGCATGGCTATATAGACAGGTTAAAGTTTTCAAGAGTAAGATTTTTACCCAAATCACCATTAGGGATCTCATGAAATGAGCTGATTCACCAGAGGGTCAGGCAGGTAGCAGCTCTTAGTGAAGACAGTCAGGCCCATTTCTAGCCCAAAAGGAGGAGTGACATTGTTGTCACCTTTTCCTTTGATTATTATTTACAGTTTGGGTTATGATATTCTCAAACTTACAAACAAACATCCTTACTGAGAAGCTGATTCTTTTGAGAGATATATTTCCTTTTTATTTAAAGACTGCAGTATCAGCTTGCTGTCAAGCTCCTGTTGTGTTTGATTAGGGTTTGGACATATATGCTTTTAGTATTGGCACTATTTCTTTTCTTTTTTTCTTAATGTGCTCACCAAAGCAAAAAACATGAAAGTTCAGTCTCATTTTATTGGCGTGTGCATAAAGATATATACATTTTTTTTCTTTTATACACCGCCATGATTGTTCTGTTTTCCTCCAAATTTTCTGATCTAATCAGTCATGTGAGTATTCAGAGTTTATCCTCTTTCCTTTCTTTTGTGTTCCTGTTTGCAGAGAGGTACTCACTGAACACGGACAGGTTTAAAAATGCCTTCTACCTGCAGGGTTTTAAAAAACAGGTCCAGGGCATTGGTTTTTTAACTCAGAGATCAGTGCAGTAACGATGCAGCAGATGGAAAACTAAAATATCAAATGAAAGCTCTGCAACTCAGTACTTAATCCAGGAACAAAAATATTAAAACCACATTCAGAATTACACGTTGTGCACAAGAATGCTTCCCACTAAATTCCTCCTGCTCAGTGTCGACTCGGGCTTTTTCACTCCATCAGCGCTGGCAGCAAAGCCAAAGGGAACCTTGCCAGGGTAAATACTGCTAAACGGGGTCCCCATCCATAGATATTTGGCCTTTTTCCCCTTGCTTGTTGCCAAGTCATTTCTGATGTCAATCTGCCTTATGATAAAATGGATGTATTTTTCTCTAAGTAATCACAGGTTTGAGATAAACAGTGAGTCCGTAAGCTAAGAGCAGGGCTCATGCCATTCTGACGTCACCGAGGATATTTCAAAGCTCGTTAAGTTAGTCCCGTAAACAATGATGGAGTAACAAGCAGCCCGCCTTTCACCATCCTTCTTCCTAGGGGTGGGAAGCGCCAGGCAGCCCACACTCCCTGGGAAGCCCATTTAACCCTCTCCAAGCCCTTCACGGCCCTTGCCTGTTTACTTGGGTAAATGCTTTTACTCCCCTCAAGGGGAAATGAAGACCTTGGGCTTGGTTTTAACCTGTTTGACACCACCGAGAGTTAAAGAGCGTTTCTGCGGGGAAGGTGGTGGGTGCCGCGGGTGCCCGCGCTCCCGCTCGGCCCGAGCCGGCGCTGCGGCCACCTCACGGCTCTGCAAGGTGTTTAGGTGAGAGAAACCCAGGCAGGGAGCAGCAACCTCTGCCTCCAGATCAGGAAAAAAATGAGGACTCCTCTCCCGAGCCTTGTATATGCCCTGTATGCACCTTGTAAAGGCAAAAGCTGGACTATTCATTATCAGCCAGCAGCTTGCAGGACAATCCTACTTTGAAACACCAAAGCCAGATGAAAAATGCTCAAAACGCCTAGACCTCCCTCCCATGCGGCTTTAGAGAACGACTCCTGCACCTCAGGGAAAGCAAATTTCCTCCACGGAAACTCAGACACTCACCTGAAGGCCGTGTGAAAGCGCCGAGGCTGCTGCAGCACGAGCACCGCAGGCCCACGGCACCCGCAGCATGAAGGCATTCCCCAAACAAGCAGCTTATCTAGTCATCTCCTGGAAGTGTCACTCTTTTTAGGAGCCAGTTGTACATGTTACTTCTCATTTCCTCAAATTCGTGCTCTGGATGAGCCTCATGGATTTAGCAAGTGCTCCTGACGGTGAGGGCTGTCACATCTGCCTGTTCAGGAACCACTGGCCCCCCTCTGTGCTCTGCTGTTACAGGAAACTCCATTTTTTGTATCTTTCCTCGGGGAGTTTGGACAATTTTGGTGAAATGTTCAGCTTGATTGATTCAAACATGGATGTTTCACAAAAATTGACTCACAGAGGAGCTACTTAGAGTATTTTAATGAAATACCACTTAGAGACAACAGCTTACTTTGGGGAAGCACATTATGGGGGCGCACTGGTTAGGAAATGTTTAGTAATGGAGAAAAAACAAACACTTTCAAGGATTGCTGAGATGGGAAGATGCTGTCACATAATAATGTCTGGCTTTGGACCAGTTCCCTCAAGCCTGGGGAGCTCAAGAGGCTGTGGGGCCCATTGGCCACAGCACAAGAACAAACCCAGCACCACATCTTGCCTAAAAACTCGCTCAAAGGATCCTTTGCAGTACATGCTGCTCCTAAAAGCTATTCACAATTATCATTTTTATAGCTTTTTGCCTCGTAATGGCAAGATATTCCTTCTGTTGGCATTAGAGCTACAGATCTGCTTCTTGTGCCCCCTGGAAGCAGAGCTCCAGCTCTTCCACACACGACACTTAAACCATACAATTTCCCACAAAAACTGACCCAGCCCGGGACTGAGGTTCCTCTGGTGGAACCGACACACAAGAGAGGGATCGGGACAGTGTAGGGATTTGCCAGTGGACACAAAGCATTTAGAGAAAAGGGATTTCAGAAGAAGCAAACATGCATTCCTGCATTGTGGGACCTCCTGGCACTCAGTGACGCTGCAAGTGGCTTCAGCGCTGCCCACCGCCTGCTCCCAGCAGCCGCCTTGGGAACGGCCGGGTTTCTGCGCTCCTGCTGCACCGCCTGGCACACCAGAACCGAGCCTGGGGGGCAAACACAGGGAAGGCAAACGTCACCAAGCCAAAGGCCAGATTTATTCGGTATTTATTGCTTTTGGCTTTCCCAACACTGCAGCTCCCCAGTGCCACACAGATTAAACATGCCCATAGTAAACTTACAGTCCAGTACTGAAAATTTTACAGTCCAGGCCTCATGCCCAATCTAATTACATTTGGGTGCACAGAGGACGCTCGAGCCTGAGCAACAGGGAAGCTGCAGGAACACCCCAGAGCACAGCAAGGAAAGGAGTCGCTGCCTGGTGCCTGGGCCTCCCCTGGTGCCCACGAAAGCTGCTCTTGCTGTCTGAGCGGCTTGCAGTGATAACACAACGTGCCACCTTGATCCTGCCAAGCCCATGTAAAGCTCCGTCTATCACAGAGTGAAACCAGGCCTTTGAGAAGCTCAAAAGAAGACAAAACTAAGAGCTGTTATCTGAAATACAAAAAAATAGCCTTCTAAATGCTACGGGATGCTGGAAAATCAGCGCTTTTGGCAAATGGCACAGCTGTGACGCTACGTCCATCATTTGCAGAGTGTTAGACACATCACTTCACAAACCTGCAGCTCATCTGACGCGAACAAAGCAGCCCTGTTCCTGCCACGCCAGAACGCTTCAAATCCCCGGAAGCCTTTAATCTTCGCCCTCAGACTAGGCTTACACCTGCACCTGGCTCACTCCATCCTCTCCAGCGGCAAAGAGCTGTTCCTGCTCGGCTCCAAAGCCTCTGCAGTGCAGGGAGGCAGAGGCGCTGCCAGCCCCTCTGCGAAGCAGCTGTGGCTCCGTTCCCAAAGTCACCAGCTCACGCAGCAGGCCGCAGGGCTGCCGGATTCTTCACAGGGATGTGGTCTGTGATGTAGATGAGGCTGCTCTCTAAATTTGCCTTCTGCAAGCATTCTCAGGAACCCAGACCAGCCATTTCCTCCTTGAAATCTCTCATTCTCAAAGAAAAACAAAAACAAGAAAAGTCCCACAACTAAATTTCCCCAGCAGTGAGCATCTGCCAAGAAATTTTAAACGTTCCCATCCAAATCCTCCTCCCTTTTCTTAAGCTTTCCATTTCTTGCTGTATTATAAATCACTCTGGGGAAATTCCATGGACGCTGAACATTTAAGATATGTTCCTAAGTGGTAAAACATCAAGTTTTACTGGCCCCTTGAAAACAAGGCTAGTAATTTCTGCTCTCTGCAGAAGCAAATTACAAGATGTTACATGGATTGCAGAGTACAGTAATAGGAAGCTAAACTTATTTTGAAAAATTATTATGTTTTAAAAATAAAATATCACACATGTTGAACACAGCTTCGGGGGAACATAACAGTGTTATGCAATAATTATTTCACTCAGCTCCAAAATGGCTCGCCAAGTAACTGCAAAAATTCTGTTTCAAAAGTTGAACAAAAATAAAACAAAACAAAACAACAACAAAAACATCTGACCTATCAGGAGCACCTTACAAAATGCTGGAGCTCTGGATGTCTTCTGCCCTGAAAGAGCTTTTCCTATTTATGGAAATTCGATCTGTGAGCTTTCCTTCATAAACAACTTGCTGATTAAAACTTTTATTCCAGGAAAGTCACTGTAGGTTAAGGATACTGTAATTAAAATGCTTCCAAGGTCACCAAAGGAAGATGATGCAGCAAAGGAGGAATAGTTGAAGTATGATTGCAGGATTGCCTATTACTAATTGCACTTTTTGTATCGTCTGAGCTCAGAGAACGTTTTGGCAGTGTCAGCCTACCTAGGATCTGAGTTCACAAGCTGCGTGGTAAGGACACAAACAACAACATTAGCCAGCACTAACTGCTGTCATCTGGCATCACTTGAGGGAGTGGTCTTCAACACTACCAGGTGTGATTTACATATCCAAGGTGCATTTCAGTTTCCTTTAAGAAAAACAACACTGAAAGCACAGGAAATAGCCATTCATTCACTTCCAGGGGACACTTGCTTTATTAACACGCTAGCAAATATTTTAAGTATCTAAGGTGAGGAAGACTGAGCCAGTTCTGCCCTTTGCGCTGCCCCAGCTCACAGGGGAACCAGGGGATGGTGCCGGACAGGGAGGCAGCAAGTGCAGCAGCCCCCTGGCCAGGGCTGAGCATCCAAGTGCAGCTCTGGGACACCCATCTGAATAGTGCACAAACCCCTTGCCTTCGATTTGCACCTGATAAAGCTCCATTTTACACAAGGTGCTTTCATTTTCAGGGAAATTTTTGGAAAAAAAATTGCTGAGGCCTAGCAATGTTGTGTAGCAATATGCTCCAACAGATCCTGGCATGGGAATAGTGTTCTCGGGAGTGGACCTTCATTAGCAACGTTTGACAATTTATCACCGTTAGCTGCCTTCCTCACAGGTGGGGGGCAATATAATAATAATTTCCTTTCCAAAGCACATCTGTCAAGATCCAGTGTTTGAAGACTACTGCTATTACTAAGAAAGACAAGTCATTAAAAGGAGGTGACCTTTCTGCCAGCTTGGCTTGCGTCGCAGCAGCCTTCTCAGGAGAAAACTCTGGGAGGGCACAAACAGCCCAAGCATTCACAGCCCCTCAGCAAGGAGGGAGGGATAATGTCCATGCAAAAGCTGCAATCAAGGAGAGCAGTTCTGGAAAGAAACCAGATGTGCCCCTGCAAGAACAGCGGTGGCAGCATCTAACAGGACATGCTTGCTACTTCTCCTTACAGACAGAGATGACAGATGCAGACTCATACCCTATGCTGAGACTTGGCCACCTGTACCTGGGCACCCCTTAGCTTTCCCTTGGAAACACAAACTCTGCCTAAATTTGTTTTTTTATTCCAAGAATACTGAAGAGAAACGCTATGATATCTAAGCTGCATAGATGAACTTCAAGATCTGATTTCTGTTCAGAAAAGCTGCAGAGTTTGGCATATTTATCCTATGAGGCTATTCAGGGGATTACACACAATACACCTAAGTACAAGAGAAGGGACAGCCCCCAGCAACAATGCTGTGGAACAGCCTGCTCCCTACAGCCCGGGGTGCGGGAGCTCGCTGGGTGCCAACACCACGAAGCCTCCTGGCTTTCCCTTCTCCCACAGCCAGGGCTGACATGCAGAAATGCAGCCCTTCCTGCCTGGCTGCAGCGGCCCAAAACCAAGCTGGGAACAGCAACTGCCAAAGCGTGACAGCCACATTCACCAAAAGTGTCCCTATAATCTAAAATAAAGCTTCCCGTTCACTTACATTCAGTCACTGCTCATACACACTCCATTCACTGAGTCTTTCAAGGAGCCATCAGCAGCCACAGCCTGAGCTCCCCCAATAAACCCCACTGCTCTATCAGTGCCTCTCTCTTCAGACCCCAACCACTATTAAAAAAAAACAGAAAAATGAAAAAAGGAGAGCTGCTGTCAGCAGATGGGAGAGAAGGGGCAGCAATTCCTGCAGAGAAACCCCAAGTCCTGAGGCTCTTTTTGCAGCACCAAAAGCTAACCTGAGTGCTGCTGGCAGAATTTACTGCTATCTTAATAACAAAAATGCTTGTCAAAATAATTATTCACAGGGTGAACAGTCTCTTGTTAGTTTATTTTATCATGACAAGTTGGAAAGCCTCACGGGGGCTCTTCCTGGAGGCATAAAGAAACCAGAGCGCTGAGGTTGCGCCCAGCCCAATTCCATTACTCAGACACGCAACCTTGCAGAGCAGAGCTCGGCACCCAGCACTTCGCTGAGTCATTCTTAAAGCCACTGAAAAAAACGCTTCCTTCAGGAGCTTCCAGCATATTTGAACAAAACTGGGGAAGAGACCCAGTGAGAGCAGATGGCTTGTTCTGAAAATGGGAACCAAAACGTGACCAAGTGATGGACCCAGGAGACGTCCCTCAGCGTGGAGTTGTGGAGCACACGTCAAAAGGCAAAACCTCATCACACCTCTGCCTCCTTCCAGTTAGCAACAAGAACAAACAAAATACACCTTTAAATTTAAATTCTGAGTGGTATGAAACTCTTGGTTCAGTTACATATCATAGAAACATTAAAATATAGGTTAAACAATTACACTTGTGCACTATTTCTAACACTCGTATACAAACATACGGATTTGTACTCAGCATTTGACCCTGACTTAAGATTGACTAAACTTAATTTGGAAGAAAAGGATGTAGGAGCTCAAATGACTGACGAGAAAATGAAAAGGGAGAAGAGACAAAAATGAAAGGTCTTAACACACAGCATGAAGAACCACCGTTCTGGAAGCCATCATAGAAGTTCAGAAAAAAAGCAGTTTGGGGTGAACATCAAAAGCAAACTGTGGGATGGTCTCCCAAGACAGAGGACAGGAGCATCATTATTTTGTAGAAGAATGGGGAAAAATATAAAATGCTAAGACCATTCAGCACAGGTTAATTTCGACCAGATGGAAAGAATTAAAATAATAATAATAATAAAAACATTTTTTTTAAGTCTAGGGCATTAAGTTTAGCCTCTTGCTACTGTAAATAATGTACTCTTGGATATTACATTAAATGATCACGCCTTATCTTCAAGCACCTTAAATTTCTTGCCATGGTTACAACTATTAGAGCAGCAAAGGATCAATCAAACCCAATTGACTATGAATTAAGAGTGGGTTAATTGGCAAAGGGATGAGCAAGAACTTTTGTTTTCCGTCCTCTTTCCTTACTTGGGCACATGCTGCAAAATAAACCACTAGAGCACACCACTAT
This sequence comes from Crypturellus tataupa, assembly GCA_034781795.1. Classification (NCBI taxonomy): domain Eukaryota; kingdom Metazoa; phylum Chordata; class Aves; order Tinamiformes; family Tinamidae; genus Crypturellus; species Crypturellus tataupa. The sequence goes on from JAWLRI010000640.1 coordinate 1,157,115, forward strand.
AGTCTAAAGAAAAATATTGTCCCACCGACAAAAGTATTACTCTGCATTTCTATCATGGACCAAAAAAAGGCTACTTTTAGGAGGCCTTTTCCCCAGCTAGTCTTTTATGTAGTAAAAAAAAAAAAAGGCGGGGGGGAGGGAATCCCTTCCCAGGCAGATCATGTGCAAGTTCCGAGTCAACCAGAGCAGCTGAAGTATCCACTAATTACAACGTTTAGAGCTGGCGTGATTTCAAGTTGATAATATGCTTACAACTATTAGCCTCTTCCATTACCAGATGGGTTGTCTAATGCGAAAATAAATTACAAAACACTTCCCAGGGTTGCTTAAGTGACTGATTTGTAGCTGCAGGCATCTAGCAAGTTGTGAGTGATTACTGATGGAAAAGACCAGCACTAAGTGAGGCCGCAGTAATTAGACTTTACAAAAGTCAGGGGGATATCGTAGAACAAGAACCACCAGCAATTTGTGCCCAGTTTCAAACTGTTGTCAGAACTATTAAAAATTTACCCCAGGCAAGTACAGTTCTCTTGTAACAGGCAGCACCTGGAGGGTTATAATCTTGTCTAACAGAATCACTCTTCTTTCATAAGCTAAGAAATAACAACTGACATAGCAAAGAAGACATAATTTTGTCAACCTAAATTACTGCTTCTGCCACCACCAAGTGTATCTCTGTGCTGTTTATTCTGCTTTAAGGAGTCACATCTGTGCATCCCTTCTGATGTCATCTGTTACATTGCCTCAGTAAAGTAAGCCAGTTATCCAAGGAGTGAGGGTACTTTGAGATATTACATTAGCTGGTCTCATATAACTTAAAATTGTTGCCAAATACACATATTTAATGCGACAATGACGAACACTACAGTGACCAAATTGTAGGCAACTTGAAACACCATGTCTAGAGTATCTAATTTTGATAAATATAAAGTAATCAAAAATGGCCTAGAGATTCTCAGCTTCTAAGAGAGAAAAGCAACAAAGATCTCTAAAGTGGGCAGCTCCTTGTGGAACAAGTATGGAAGAAAGACAAGTGCTTCCCACCCGAGCAGCGAGTTTCAGGTGCGTGCAGGGCTGCCCCATGCGAGGTGGCCACCACAGCAGCTCTGCTCTGCCGTGACCAAAACCCAGCACCCGCCGCTCGCACAGGGACACGGGTGTCCCGGGGTCCTCCTGTGGGGAACCGAGATTACGAATCCCTTCGACTCGAGAGCCAACAGTGGAAAAGAGGGATTTGGCCTTGGAGGTAGGAGGAACGAAGCAGCCCCGTAGTGATGCATGTTGGCCATTTTATTATCAAGAAAAATACTCAGACAAATTAGATACAACAGGGTCTGACTGCACGGAGCAGACTCTTCCCATTTTATTGCCTAAGCTGTTGTTTCAGCAGTATGATCAAGCCAAAGCTTATGCTGTTTTCTGTCAGCTGAGAATCCAGACCTCCATCTCGAGTGTGCCAATAAGAGTAATAATGATAAATTGATGCAATGTAGTATGTAGTGAGTAACAACTAAGATCCAGCATTGAGCTGTTAACATGTTATAACAGAAATAAATCGCTCCTAGGCTAAATATTTCTAGGTAGAGAAATACCTGTGTACAGGAGGGCTGCAGGTCACCGTCACTACCTACGACGAAAGGCAATTTAACGTTGCTCATTCCCCAGCTCTTCTGCAGTTTGTTATGACCAATCAGTCATTCCCTGGGCCTCGGTTGCTGCTGGTAACAGTCTTCAGCTACAGGGTGGGAGCCGTCAAGGTCACTAGCTGAAAACCATTGCAAACAGCAAGCCCAGAGCAAGCCCCTGCCCCGGCCGGCGGTACCTCCCACCCCTCTAGCCATCGCCAGCCGCGTTGCGGCCTCCCGGCCACGGCACCTCCTTTGCAGACAGACACGAAGCGCAGGCGATGATGCCAGCCTGCTTCAGCGGGCGCACTGTGCCCTGCCGCTCCCCATGGCCCCAGGCCCTGCCCAAGGGCAGCAGCACATCCGCAGCTCCAACAGCGAGGCCGGTGCTGCGGCCTCGGGAGCCCTTCCCGATCGTTGCTTGCAGCTGGAGCTCCCAGTATCCGCTTCACCAACACGGCTCCGCTGCTCGCGAGGGGAGGCGTGTGAATATTTACACCCACTGATACGCCGAAACAGAAGAAAGAATTCTTGTGTTACCAGCGGAGGGCTGAGGATAGGGTTATTACACAGCATAATTTAATACAATTTAATGGACCTACTGAATTCTTTAATGGTTTTAAAATGCTGGCCACTGCACATTTTTAAAGTAATAAAAAACACATTGAAAATAGTGACTTGGTACTAAAGGTAGCCCTTTTCAATTAAACTATTTACATCTACTATGAAGTGCCAGTGCTGGGCAATATTGTATGCCTGCAACCTGCTTTCTAAAATGACACCTCAGAGCACAGGAGCTGTTATCTCGCTGCGGCCTCGTCACGGGGAACGCGTGACTGCGTTGCCTCTACCCAAGTGCTCAGAGCAAGGGAGCTCATTTAGCAGAAACTTGCCCAGCGGTGCCTGAACCCCAGCTGGCATGACACTGTAGTTACTTTCCACCTGGGCTGGGTACTATTAAATCCACAACGCCGAGTCTCGCAGACAGAACTCACACTCGCTAAAAGCCGGATTGCAACCGGCAGGATCTCCAGCAGCGGTTACGGGGTAGACGCTGGGATGAGGGAGGAAGGGAGAGGATTATTGTCTGCCAACAAGGTAGCTTCAAGTGACTGCCTTCCTCTAAAAATAAGGTTTGCAAGCTGCCCACCCTTCTCTTCAACTGCTCCTTTATCTTTCTACGCATACACGGACATAAGCTCTTATGTAAAGATAAGGAAAATGAACAATGATGCCATTAAAACAATATTACATTAACCCACCACATTTCACAAGCAGAGACTCCAAATCCGATGAACTATTGATCCCTTTCCTCCTTCATGGCTCTGCAGATCTAATGAACTATTGATTTTTTTCTCCTCTCCCCCCATCGGCTCCCGTGCTGGCTTCTCCTCCTGCTAGATCCCCTTTCCAGCCCTGCCCTAGGCTCATGCTCGCCCCGCATTTGCCTTCAGCGTCTTCTGCAATATTCACCATAAACCTTCCCGCAGGCAGCTCCCTCTTCGCATGCACACCCCAGTTCTGCACCTCTCAGACACCTGGAGATAACACTTATTATTCAGTTTTGGCTTATCCCATTTGAAAACCAATGAAGAGTTGAAAGCTGAAACAAAAAGTAGCTGATGTTGGAGGACTGAAAACAGTACTCGTTCCTCATTAGTGGCTTTTAACTCACAAATATCCACTGTCATAAAGAAAGGAGTGTGAATTCTTGTCACTTCTAAGTTCTGTTTGATGAAATACACTTTCCCACTTTCTCTTTTTTCTGTACTTTTTTTTTCTTATCTCTTCCTTCTCCCCACCCTAGCAAGGAAAACGCCCCTAATTCCCTATTTAATTCCAAAGTACTCAGAGAGCTGGTCACCTACAGACAGAGTCACCACGTGCCCTTCAGAAACCTGCTCAATGACAAGCATTGGTGCTGGGCTGGCCCGGCATCCGGCAGCCAGACACACGGGCTGAGCCCACGGCAGGATTGCCCAGGGATGTGCAACAGCTGAGTGCAATGTGCATTTAATTTATTACTGATAATGTCTCACAGAGGATGAAAACAGCCAATCTGGGAGTGCTCCCAATAGCACCACTAGTAAGCAAGCTCTTTATCTTCCTTGCCATGACAAGCTATGATTTTATTGCATAATAAATAACAGGCATTAGCATGTTCTGGCAGAATTGACAACAAAGGCAGAGGTAAAATTCACTGTTAGTTCAGCATTGACTTTGTCTTTACCGCAGGATAGCACTGCGCTGGCACACACTCTATACCCAGATGGGCAGCAGAGTGTCCTTCTTTCTATGAGGAATACGGAAATACAAAGAGAAGAACCTACCCACTAATCCACTCCCGCTTAAAGCTGAAGTTTTTTCTCAGTTGCATCTTCTATTCTTAACTGATGCAGTGTTACAACAGGTGGAAGGGCAGGATGGCAGATTCTAAAATGACTAAAATCAATGACTATCTTATATAGACTGTTTATCTTCCAGTACTATTTAAAAATATTTGGAAAATTAAAGTCATCAATGGATTTTGCCAAACCAAGGTATTTGGCTGAATAATAGCAAAGTGAAACACTCAGTATGCAAAGTGAAAAAATATATATATACAAAAAAATCACCAAGTCACATCCTTCGATCCCAGCGAATCTAGTAGCATGAGGATTTCCATCCATTCTTTTTTTCACATGAGACCCATAAAAGCTCATTTCAAGATGCAGGAACAAGGTCCCAGGCAGAAGCCCTGGAGCAGCCACAGCTCCCCAGCGGGGAGGGTGTCCAGGTGTGCGGGTGTTTTGGGCAAGATCTCCCCAAACCCTCACACCTCAGGGCAAACAGCCCCAAACCACCTCAGGTTCTTTAAGGAGTTTCATCAGCCCAAGCTAGAAGAAAAAGCAAGTAAATGCATCTCCTGGAGGTAAAATAGCTTAAGGCAACAGACACAGGAGATGCACGGGGCCTGTCCTCGGGGCTGGCTCTCAGCTTCCAGCTCAGGTCCTGTCTCCCTCTGCCTCCTCCCAGGTCTCCGTGGCTGCGCGGCTCTCGAGGAGCAGCCTCCGGCTCCCGTTGTGCGCAGGGTCCTGCTGGCCTGGGGACAGTGCCGAGGGCAAACGGGGACAGGCTGCCTGGGTGCCGCTCTGTGTTTCAACACACACTCCCGATCTGCTGCTCTCAACACAGAGCGACCTTCAATGGTTTCCTTTTGTGCCAGGATTTCCAGTGCCTCCAGATGTTAAATCCTTTTACCTAACTGGCATGAACGGATGAACTTGGCTGCATTGCACAGTTATGCGATACATTAATATCAATGAAAATATTAATAACACGAGCAAGCAATGAGTTTGCCATTTAGAGTCTGTGTTTCCAGACTACCTCCCTCTCCCAATTTTGTGGAAGTTTTAAAAGCTCATGTCATTATATATCATCTACTCAGCATTTTATTTCCCACCTTGAATGTCTTTTCACTCCTTTATTATTCTTGGAAATTTTTACGCGAATGCTTCCCACAGACATCACAGGCAGGAGCTATTCCTGCTCAGCAATTCAGCTGGCAAAGCTCTTCCAGCTCCCTGCAAGAGGGCACTGACTTAAAAAAGTAATTGCAGAAAACAGTAGTTGACTCAGGAGCTGCCGCAGAGCGGAAGCAGGAGGAGCCCCTCGCGCCGAGGAGCCCTCGGTAAGGCAGACAGCTCCAGACACCGATTTCCTCTCGGCCGGCTGGTTTCCAGCGCGCGGAGCTCTCGTTAGCAGGCACCACGCGCGGCCGGCGGCAGGACGCCTGGAAACAGCCCAACAGCAGCGAGCTACCACCCAGAATAACCACCTTCCAGACGGCCTCCTCCTCTCCAAAAACTACCCTCCGCAACGACATCGCGTTGCTGCGGCTCCAGGCAAGGCGAGCAGATGCTGCGCAGATGCCACCACACCAGAGAGAGGCAGAAACCTGCACCACGGCTGCCAGCAGGAGCAGGACAGGCCTCTGGCTGCTTCGCTGGAGAGGGCAGGAGGATCTGCTGCACAAGAGCAGCCGCTCTCCGACTCGTGCCAGGTCCCAGCTGAGCCCGGCTCGTGCTCTTGCACCAGCCCCAGCTCCCCTTGCCCTGCCCAGCGCAGAGTCCCACTCATCACAGAGCAGCCCAGTACCAGGTGCTCTCACGTTTGGCCGTACAGAATTTAAATAGCTAAAGGGGAAGATTAAATGCTTGGTCATTTCAAAAGGTAGCGGTGCACTACAGCCTGTCACCGACTCTTGTTCCCCTTGCCTTCACCCTCCCCAAGTTTCCAAGAAATACTGTGATAGGCAGAGATTAGAAACAGTGGTTTTGAACACATCACAGGAATATCCTGACCAATTAAATAAATAAATAATAATTTTTAAAAAGACACTCATTTTAAAATAGCTCTCGATTACAGAAAAATACTACAAAAATAAAGGGGGGAAAAAAAGGAGAAGTAGAGGTTAGGAGGAAAAAGAGGCGAGGAAGGGATTTCCAGGGTGTTTTTCCACATGACCATGAAGTGCTCTGTGATCTTTTGATAACAGAGAGAGTCACAATCCTTCCAATAATGACTCCTGCCTCGTGACGATCCTGGTGCCGGGCAGAGCTTTCCGAGAATAAAGACGCCTCTCTTCAATTGCCACCACAGAAGAGTTCTGCTCTGAACTCCAATCAGACCTTTAAGTCTCCTAACCCTTCTGCCGGCGCAGGAGACAGCAGCCACATCCTGAAACTCAGGATGAGTGGTGACGCTCTGTGATCTCGCCGCTTCGGACAGACCTGCCTTCCTGGGGCACTTCCCCACGTCCATCCGTGCCCATCGTGCCACTCGCTCCGGGCCTGCTTTGCCTGGCTCTAGGTAACACACAGTCATGTCGGATTCCTTCAGCATCTCCCTCTTGTATTCAAATATAGCACGTGTAAGCGTGGAGAGGTGGTGCAAGGACACAAAATACTGTCCTGAGTAAATAAATCTGAGCTCTGTGAAGGGAATGTGACCTGTGACCTGGCAAGGGTGATAACGTCCCTGAATATCATCTTCGTGCACATCAAGAAACAAGCTGAGGAAAATATATATATGTACAAGGAAACCCTGGAGTGGTTTATGAAGCTCACTGGCTCCCTGTGTTCATGCAGTGACACCTCGGTGCTTTTAGTGCAATTTCTGAAAGCTTAAAATGATTTTCCCTATTTTGTGCTATCATTCTGCAAATAAAACAGTGAGCAGGCTGGCATAGAGAGAAGGAGGGAAAAGACTGACCCAGCTCAGCCAGCAGTGCTGCGAGGCCTTCCACGGTTTTGCAATTTTCTAGACTATGACATTTCAATAACCAGGAGCAAGAAACAGAAATATACGTACTGATCCACTAGAAAATACTGGTTTTGGTTGCATAGGGAGACTGGACCGAGGCAGACCAGTGCGGGCCTGGTGCTGGTGCCTGCAGCTGCGCTCAAGCACGGGGAGCAGCTGCATCCCCACTCTCACCTCCATCAACTCCCCGCCAGCAGCAGGTGCCAGCGCGTAAAACCGGATTTATTCTCTGGGACTGCCTTGAGGTTGACTATCCACAGACACACGTGTGGCCGGGCGCCCACTCCTCCTCATCAGGTTCTTGACTGCAGCTTCTGCTGAAGCTGTTGTGAAGCCGCTGCTGGGCTGCAGACGCAGGCGCCCGTGGCTCTCAGGTTGGGGCGGGTGCCAAGGTAGCCCTGCCGTCCGCGAGGACCCGCTCTCCGTGGCAAGTAGCATCTCTTTCCTGCATGGTTGGCATCTGCTTCTTCATCTGCTCCGTTACACTGCCCCTTCTTACTTAGTTTCTGTTCAAATCAGCTGCAAAAAGATATCCCGACCATTATCAAGTTATTTTCCTACAACTTTAAGGATTGCTTTTTAACACAAAAATACATAACACAAAACTGTTTTTTCAACTCCATCCTTTCAGAAAGCGTTCTGTACAGACACATGACTCAGCTTTACAATATTACTTTTGTTTCACAACTCTAAAGAGTCATCTGCTATTACCACAAAGCTATCTCTTCATTCCAGCAGAAGCAAATGTTAATTTAGGACACTAAAAATCCAAATTCAGTACCAAATACACGCCATCTGTACTGCATATGCATAACTGCACACTGACACCACAAACTAGACACTAAACATATTAACACATCTGCCTAATTGTAAACTTTAAAATCTACAACAATTAAATGCAGGAAAATAGGTACCAATAGAAGTCTTACTTATCGTGCTAAATTAGTTCTTTATTAATATAACATTCTGTTTAAAGATATATTTCTAAGGACATGCTACAACCCCCGATCTGAGAAACGGGCTTTTCCAGCGGTCCTGAACTTGCCAATGTGAGTCCATGTCGCGGAGGCTGCTCCCTTCATCGTTCGGAGGGCGACAGGGACCCTGAGGCTCTCGAGACGCCTGGAGAGCCTGAGGCCGCCCTCACCCAGCTCCAACCGCACGCAGCCAGGAGAGGAAATTAAGAGGGGAGGGAGCCTGGGAGCCAGGCAAAGAAGTGCAACACAGGGCAGGACAGGAGAGATTTAACGCCCGACAGAGGTCCCAGACAGTCCAGAAAGAGAAATGAGCATTAAGAAAAAGTAACATTGCTATTGTTTAAAATAAATTATTTAAAATAAATTTTGCATATTCCACATTACCTTCAATAAACCAAACGGCACTCAAGGCAAAGCTTTCCCAAAGCAGAACTGAAAATCAATGCCAGATTCCTACTTCTGCTCACAGACACATGCAGCTCGGACGCCAGGTTTGTGCTTATTGCCCACCCCAGGCCCGCAAACCAGCCCGGAGCAGGAAATACGCTGTAAAACACACGAGCACTAAGCTCTTGATCTCCATCCAGCTAAGACCTCCCCACGCAGCAACATTCTACATTTACTCCAGCGAAACCTCCTGTTTGCAGGTATCCAAAATACAGTTTCTGTTGCCATTAGATTTGCTGTAGTCTTGGGTGTTTGACTTGGCAGCGGGCTGGGCATTTTATTGGTTTGCTTTGACCTTAAAAAGGAGACTCGCCTCTGGAAACAGCAGTCATTTTTATATGTTAATTCCAACAAATAACGAACAAGCACTACTTACTTTTAAGTTTCCAAAGAAAATTAAAAGCAAGGAACATAACTCACGTTAAGCATCAAGTCTTGCAGAAGACTATCACCTCTGTGTTACAAAACTGAAAATTTACGTTCTTTTCTTACCCAGCTAAACAAGTTCAGAGCATCCAGGGGAGGAGGACGCAGCAGTAACAGGCTCCCAAGCTACTGCCCTTCTGAGCTGGGTATGTGAATCTATGGCATGATCTACATGATTGATCTAAATGCTTGTTTAGCAGGACTGGAGAATTTAGGATAGTTTGAGAAATATTTGACAGAATATTCTTTGAATATGGACTATAGTTAGCTAGGTGGAAAGAGGGGAAAAAAAAAAAAAAAGGAGGGGAAAGTCTGGTGGTTTTGTTATTTAAATATCTTACATTTCATTCCTGCCTGCTGCTGCAGCACTAGCAGAACTATCAAAGACCCACAGAAAAGCAACACCTTTGTTTTGCAACCAATTTCCATTCCAAAAGCTGCAAGTCTAGACATCCCCGCTTGAATTTTGCCTTGCATCTCATTTCCACGGGCCGAGCAGAGGGGCAATCCGCTGCTCCGTTTGCTGCTTTGAAAGCTTCCAGCCTACAGATTCATGTGATAAAGACATGAAAACAAAGCGCACGTATAGATATACGTGTCCCTTGGGCTTTCTGCTGAAGGGCTGATTTGCATGAGCCATTGCACGGTTGCCTGTTTCGAGTGAATGCAAAATCTCTAATTTCCTGGGAGCATGTATTTAGCAGATAACGAATCCCGTTCTAGGGAGTGAGAGGGAATTATCTTTAACCGCTATTCTGGACCCGCTTATTCTGGCGTGGTGCTACCAACACAAAGAGCCCCAGGGAGCAAGAGGCTGTGCAGACGCTCCAGGTGCCAGCTCAGAGTCTGCGGGAACCCCGGCTGGCCCCAGGGTGCCGGGAAAACACCAGCTCCCCCTCCCTGCCACCACCCAGGCTGCGCAGTCCGACTGAAAACACCGTCCAGCCTTCAGCGCTCTCGCTCGCTTTTGGTATTTGCTAATCTGCCCTTGCAAGCAGCTGTACTGCTTAAATGCCTCTGCATCCCAAGTAAATAAGGCATGCAAGGTAAACTGGTTCACTTCACACACTTCCACTTACTTCAAAGGTCAAATGGAGATAGGTCATTCACAAGCGTTTCACCACAGAAATGCAGAAGGCAGTCATAGGAAAATTAAATGCACATCCTATTTCAGTCACATCACTGAAATACTTCTCCAAACTGAATGCAACACTTTATGCCCAGTTCTCTAAAATGACAGAGTGTACTGCAGGAGAGCCCTTCCTCCTGCCACAAGTTTATCCCTGGACGAGGTTCTGCTCCTCGAGTTCGGGTGTTTCTGTGAGGGCAGCTGTGGGACATGCAGGATCCCATCCCAGTGCTACCACCACCGAGCCAGGCACTGGAGGCTGCCGGAGGAACGAGGGCCCCCAGCCCCAGAGGAGGGCAGGACCCCCTGGGCTTCGGTCTCTCAGCACCTTCCACCCCTCCAATCCTCTCCATCTCCCACTTTACTTCTTTCCTCTCAAATGAGCAGCACCCCGAGTTACCCTTCGTGATGTCAGCGGTTATTTTATGCTGATTACTGGAACCAAAACGCCAGACAGGATATATTTACAACTGCCTACCCTGGCTTACAATAAGCTGATGGATGATTCATCCTTTTCTCCTTTCCCCTCAGCTGAAATCACTGGAAATAACATGAAGCTGGAGCGACAGTCTGAGGGCACCAAGGATCCTTTGCAATTTGCCACTTCTCGCTTACCCTACCAAAAAAACCTAAAGCTAAGCAGTGGTGAGGTTATAAGGATTTTGCAGTGCCTATAAAACACATTCGAATGCAACGTCCTTCCTGTGTGCGAGAGGAAGGCAGGCAGCACCCGGCGAAGTCTGGCATTTGTAAGACTCCACTGCAGGCAAAAGTCACCTTAGAAACCATCAGTCCTCGCAAAGAAAAGCAAGTAAATCTGGATGACCTGCTGGGTTCAAACCGGCCAGCCAGCCTCAAGCAGGACAACATAAGGGTGAAGGAAAACTCCCAAATGTCTTTAGTTCCAAGGCTTCTACATGAATGTCAGTACTTGAGCATTGGTAAAGGCTGATGTGCCACCGAAAGGAGGGCTCTTCCTCCTCTCATGAACATTAAAGAGGGCATAGGAAACTGGGAACAATCCAACAGAACTGTTATGTATATTTATATACCTCTCACTGGAAGATAAAGTGCTGCCCAAATTGGACTCTTCACATAAACCATGTAGGGGTGGCCGCTCCACAGACGCAGATGAGAGGGGCAGGAAGGTGGCAGCTGCCTGGAGGGATGGAGGGAGGGATGGACGCGCGGGTGGCGGCGCTCGGGCGGCCGCAGAGGGATGCGCCTCCCTCGGGGCCGGCCTCGCAGCCCACGCCTGCAAGCACCGACTTGAGCAAAGACTATGATGAGCTTGGGATTCTTCTTCCTTTTATAACAAGCAGGTTTATGATCACAGTGGGTGATTTTGGAGCACGGCTGTACGTTTAGCACTAGTGAATGGGCCGTTTCGGTAAGTTGTGCCTACAAGCAGCCTGTGCCACTGGTAAACTGCTCTCTTTCCTATACATTTGGGCCAGATACCAAGAAGTTCTCCAGCATATTTAACTTTCAGGATATGCCTACATGCCATTGGCTTCAAAGGAACTTAGACACATGTTTAAATACTTTCTAAATGAAAACCATTGCCTGACTTGGAGTTTGGTGCTCAGTGCACACCCATGACATTCCCACTTACAGCTTTTCTCTTTATCCAATCGCACCATAGCTGTGTGAAAAAACAGAGGTCTCGCCATACCGTCTCCCCAAATGCATCTGTTTGCTCCAAATGCCTTAATGTACATTTGCAAACATACATTTGAAGTGGACTTCAAAGTGCTTTGAAAAATCACTTTCAAATACTTAGAAATAATTTTTACAAATACAATATTTTTTCAGCTGTCCTTCTTGCTTCAGCTACAGGGTTACAGTACAAATTTCACCAAATTTCAACTACAAACAGACCTCTCACTGCCATACTAACTAATATGACTGACAGAATTAAATTCTCTTTTCACTTCCCTCAAAAAAAAAAAAAAATCAATTCTTTTTGAGGCTCATACTGCATTATTGATGCGGATATAACATAAAATATCCATAATCCCATTAGCTTAGTTGCTGCCTAAAAGAAATGTTAGTAACTACATGGTATTTAATGACCAGAAGAAGTCCTGGGGTGCCACTCTCGGAGCGAGGCTGCTCAGGCGGAGGCCCGTATTCCCGACGAGGAGTCTATTAGAGCAGCCGGCTCTCAGCCGGCCATGCATTATTCAGGGACCCTACAGACAGTGCGCACCACAAACCTGCCCTGTCTTTGTGCGTTACCCAGCCAGCGAGGGAAATCCCGGAGTGTTAAAGGTTGCCTTGCAACACATGTCCCTCCTGAGAACCTTGAGCTTGCAGAGCTCCCGGAGGCAGAAAGACTAGTGGCTGCCTCATTGCGTCCAAGGAGAAGCAGCCTGCGCTGCACCGCCAGCTCTAAGACCGAGATGGCAATGCCCACCCTATGCTGCTTATCAAAACTAACACCTGCTTCACGCAGTCACAGCAAGTAGAGACGGCTGCCCCGCTGCAGAGCTGCACGAGCGACTGAAACCCCCTGCAAAAGCACCCGGTTGTCCTACTACGAGAAACAGGAGCGGGACAGCCACGCACCGCGAGGGAACAAGCTAAACCAGCGCTTGTTTCTGCCGAGGCTGAATCCATCTCCGTTCCTCACGTTCACACGGCAGAATCACGATCGCTGAGCTCCTCCACAGCACAGCCACATGTTTCACCTGCAATCCCAACAGATCCCACACATGCAGTATATTTTTTAGCAAAGCAACTGAACTTAAATTAAAAAGTGCACGCAAGTGAATTTATTGCCTATCTCTAGATACCGTGTTCAAATGGATAATAAGTTACCCGCACTGTTTAAAGCCTGCATCTTATCGCCAGCTTCTGTTTTTCCTCTAGCCAGTGGATCTTCTGCAGCCTGGGCTTGCTGATTGAAATAGCCCTTCCTCATCCCCTTCTCCGTGACCACAACTCCTAACATTGGTAAAGATGCCCAGGCTACCAGCGAAGCAGCATTTGGCTAGTCCTGACCTAGGGGGAGATGTGAGTAATTCAACAGGTACATTGTAGAGGACAACACGGTCTCCAACATACAAATATAGAAGGCAGTTGTTCTAATACTCAGGACTGGTTACCAGGAGAGAGAGAGAGAGAGATTAAAAAAAAAAAAAGTAGACATGAAATTTTCTGAACAAAAACGCTTCTAATTTAAAAAAAAAAGAGCTAATTTAAGCATAGTGCAAGCTTCAGTAATTGTAAAGAGTATCTTTGGTTTATCAGTTGCTTTAAATGTACTTTCTAAATCTTACAATAGAAGCATGCACTTAAACCATAATAGGAACATCCACATTCACTCACATTTTTTTTTTTTTTCCAAAGTTCCCCCTCATGGGATACAAGGGGCAGATAATCCCTCATCCACAGAAATTTGGTCAAGGGATATGCAGGGATAATTACTCCTTTAAAAAAAATAAAATAAATAAAATAAACCCGAATTCCTGCCCAGACGGACCCCGCCACTGCGCTCTGCCTGACCCTGGCACAAGGGGCCTTCGGGCAGGCCCTGAGCAACGAGGTGCAGAGCTAAACGCAAGGGACCCCTCGGGCAGCTGAAAAGTGAGATGCAAAGCACAGACCCAAGGAGGCCACGGTGTTTAGCCTGGCCACATCCCAAGCAAGTCTTTGGGCTAAAAAATAAAAAAAAAAAAAAAAAGTGCCAAACTTTTTTCCTCCTTGGTTTACAAACTCCCTTGGAACATACGACCTAGCTAAAGCTCTAGCGCTGCTAACTACCTAAAGCGGGACAGGCAGAGAAAGGTTTCCACAAAATGTTTCTTTGTAACTAAGCAAGGTCCAGCAGGAAGTGAAACCGAGTCTTCACTTCTAATACAGCAGCATTCTAGTATAAAGATACTTGTAAATAGCAAGTAGAAGCTGGGAACCACCTGTGCAACAAACGAATGCCTGAAAAGCTGAAAGCTGTAAGCGCAGGGAAAAGAAGGGAACTGACAGAGGAGATTCTCGTACAAAAGCACGTTAAAACGCTCATCTGCTTTAGAAAAGCAGCAGTGAAGGCCAAACAACTTCTCATTAATGTCAACGCACTTAATACTCCTCTTCCCCAGGTGTAAGCAGAGACCCACTCCGGAGGGCGGCAGGGCCAGGCCGGGCTCACGGCGGCGCCCAGGCCGAGCAGGGAATCAGCAGGCAGGGAGCCCGGAGACAAACCTCCCTCCGGAAGCGTTGGGAACCACCGCGCAGAAGCTGCTCAGTTTTCCTGCTCAACGGATTAAAAGCCAAAGTTTTATTTGCTTAAAAATTTATCACTAAATGCCAATGCTTCACTTACTCGCTCACGCACAATTAAACTCTAAAAATGCGCCAAGCTTTCACATGTCACTTACGAGTAATGCAGCTTCAGAGCAAGGCCAAACACTTTCTTATTTTTTTTTTCTAACAGGTCAATGTCTAACCTTCCAAATACTCTCCAGTGCCTTGCCTGGCGCTGGCCGGGCCCGTGTGCCTACCCAAAGCGTGGGCTAGCGGGACATGCGGTGCTACTGAAGGGAAAACACCCAGGGACGAGGTGTACACGGGGGTGTCACTTAGGAATGGGTCTGGGGTCACCCCCCTGTAAGACCTTGCCGAGGCTGAGCGGATCGGGGTCCTGAGCCGCAGCCCAGGGCATAACAGGCTTTACTGACTGCACGGATGCAGTCACTTACTGACTGCGTCGACGCACGTCAGACACTCCAGAGCCAAGGTGTTCTGAGGCTGTTCACTCACTCAAGGCACCATAACTAATTTTCCTGAAAACTCTCTCCTTTTCGATAAACTGTGCATGGTTAAAGGGAGAGAAGTGAAGAAAGCAAACATTTTTCCTTCCTCCAATCCCTGTTTTCATAGGGCAGCACCGTTGCTGGCAGATGGTTTATTTGGTGTGCTATTTTGGCTATGTTTTTGTTAGGGTTGTTTTGGTGAAAGTGAAGATTTGTAACAGGAAGAAAGTCCTATCGGCTTCACCAGCTGCCCCGAAAGCATCCTGATCCTCGCTTCCTGCTTCCTATGCGGCAGCAACCAGACTCCCCCTCAGGAACGCACCGGGATCCCATTTTCCCCCTCGCTCCAGGAGGGCTCGAGCGGCCGCTCTGCCACGTGCTGCTGGGGGCTGCAAGGGACCAGCACGGGGCTTCCCCACGCAGGCAGCGGGGCAGGCAGGCTCGGGCCAGGCACCAGACGCTCAGGACATAAACGCACCATCATTATCGATCCCCATATCGTCAGGGGAAGCCGGAGAGGGAAGATCTGCTGCTGTAAATGAGCAGTCTCAGTAGCTATTATCACATCAAATTTTACACATTTTCAGACTGTAAGTGCTGTATTTGAGATACTGTCTCGTTGCAGAATTATTTGTCGTGTGCCAGCCTGTCAACATAACTTTCGTAAAGTCATATTTAATCAGGCAGATATAAAATTAGCCAGGGGGAGACATTTGCTTCCCGCGCTGATCTGGGAGCTGCCTGCCAGCTTGAGTAACACACACGTTTTTAGGCCAAGTCTCAGAATACTTCACTGTAAATTGGAACTTCTTATTTTCCCCTCTCTTCTCAGCCTGGCTATATCTACTTTTCTATAAATAAAAGGAAGACAGAATAGCTGCTGCCTTACCTCAGAAGGGAAGGATTTACGCCTAGGACACGCTCGTGACGTGCAGCTGTTAGCGAGCGACCATTTCTCAGCTCCAGAGATGCCCGTGACCCACATGGCACCCTGAGCCCAGGGAAGGAGGCGGAAGCAGGAGGAGCGGCACCACGGGGCACCTCACCCCTACCTGCCGCACCCTGTTTTAGCTGCTTCCACGTTAAGCTCTACTGCATAAAACACAGCTCTGCCCGTGGGCCTTGCAGGAGCCCACAGGAGTTGCCTGCTGCAACTCGTCCCACAGCTTCAGCGCGCGGCCCTGCAGAGCTGGGCCTTCCACTACATACAAGTTACACTCTCTATCCCACTGTTGATCCTTATACACACAGGCACAAATTCACATTGCTGTTACCTTTGGGCAGTTTAACTCTAGTAAATTTATAAATAAGTCACATTTATTGCACAGGGAAGAACTGTAAAGAACTTCGATTTTTCACAGGCAGATAATACAGCTAATTTATTTTTCTATCTGCTATCAAAGTACTTTTCCAGAGTACTAAAAGGACAGTGAAGTCTCCCCATCATAAAAACAGAGGAAAACAAACAGACAAGCAAGCAGCACTCAGCTTCAGAACACAAGCACCGTACCCTGTGCTATGTCTGGACGCTCCATGCTGCGATAACCAAACAGCTAAATTGGGGATTCTCCAGGCATCTCCCATCTTGTGACTGTCAGCAGCTGAGAAGCTTCCTGTGCTGGATTGCCATGTTCAACATTCATCAGCAGTCTGATCTTTTATGAATGTATTTCATTCGTTTTAAATACCTCTGGTTTCCACAAAAATCTTGTTGCAGTGATTCACACATTTTTTTCACTGCATGATTTTTTTTTTTTTTTTTAAACCAGGCACCTTATATTTCATGGGAACACCTCTGCTGTCGGATTTTGACACGAGGCCACCCACAGTCACATTTCTATGCCATTTCTGAAGGCACAGCAATTCCTTGAACATTCCCCTCACTTACTTCTTTTCCAGGCTGAAGAGGCCAGGCAATCCCAAGCAGGGAGGTGGTTGTCACACAGCACACGCGAGAGCTGCTGCTGGCTGCAAAAACCTCCATAGATCCAGGGACAGAGCAGGATGGAGAGGTCAGGAACAGACCGCTAAGGATCACAGACTGAATTAGGGATTACCTCATAATTCACATTCTTTTTCTGCTCATTGCATTGAGCAGAGTAGATCCCAGCAGAGATCCTTGGGAATCCCATTGTAATTTCCTGGTTTAGAATTTGACTGCTTATTTCTATCTTTTGTATCCTATTCTTCATAAGGTTCTTTTTAAAAAAGAAAAAAAAAAAAAGAAGAAGAAGGAGAAGGTTTCCCACCTCGGAGACACTACAGAAGAGAAGTTTTTGACAGCTTCTCCAAAATACCTGTATTTTTACAACCTAGCAGATTGCCCTTATCCCTTCCTGCACTACCACCTTCAGAGAACACTGAAGATATCACATTAACTCCCCTCCATGACACCACTGTGATTATCAGCATATACCTCTACTTGCCTGATAATTCTACACTTTATTACAGTTTCTAATAACAGAAGCAGAGATTCGTAAATTTTTGACTTCACTTTTATCTGAACTCTATAGCCTGATTCCATAAAAGCAAAATCCATATAAGCTTCCCTCTGTAACGAAATTTATTGTACATAATGTCAACTAGATAGTTGAAAATAAACTCGTTTTCTCCATTGGAACATCAAATGAACTGAAAGGCACTGGAGAAGCTCGTCTAAGGCTTCAGTGGGAGCAATGTAAGTGTTTCTGCAGTCTGAGCACAAAAACCCCAGCTAAAATGCTGCAAAGTCTCAAGGCCAGTGGTGGAAGTTCCAGTTTCGTAGCTGTAAAGCAACAGTGAAGAGACTGAACTCAAACTGTAAACAGAGGCTGCGTAGAAGCCCCTGCGTGCAAACCCTGCAGAGCAGCAGGTCTCTGGACACCCAAGAAGTGCCTGGAGATGCTACACACAGTGACTTCTAATGCACTGCAGGACATGCATCTTGTCAACCTAATTAAACGCCAGAAATCATTTAGTGTTAGCAGCTTTTCCTGCGAGGCAGGAAACAATAGGAGACTGATAGCAGGAGAAGTGGCCTAGAGGGCATTGAATTCCCTCCTACAATTACCTAGCAGAAAAAAAAGAGCAGTAACATCTTTAGGGACTGCTGTCTGCACCAATTAGGTGTTTAAGGAAGTAGTTGTGGTCACTTTTTCAGGAATATTTTTGAAATAGGAGAATTTCAAGATAAGTTGATCATGAATAAGTCTGAATTTATATACACACACTCACATATAGTTTTTTCTTCATTCTGGATATCCCAACCAGGCATGGATTCTTTGTGCCAGGTCAGCTGAGCCTTATTTGTCCAGCTCTGGTGCAGTCAAATGTGGTAGTTATCTAAAAACTGATAAAGATCTGGGGAAAAAACCCCACAAAACTCATCTTCTTAAAACAGAATATTTCTTGCTGTGACAGTATCATAACCAACAAGTCCTTACATGAAAAGGCTCCATTTACTCTCTGTGCTCGGGTCGGGGAAGAAAAACAGATCTTGTGACTAAAAACGACTAAAATGAAAACAAAATAGTCATTTCTCTGGCTTAGGTAGAGATTACCAAAGGGCACATAGCCAGCAGGCCATTTTTTGATAAGTTAAAGCTCCCTTTCTCCTTGGCTTCTTCTTAATCCACAAAGTTAACTGAGTTCTTTAAAACTGCCTCAGTTTTTCAGTTCTACCATGATTTTCAACACTAACCAAAACTAATCACTTTTTGACAGCCAGATAAATTTTTTGGGGGGTTGCTTTTTTAATTTTTTGTAGAGTTTTAGCAGATTAATTCAAAGTTAGATGTGTCGAGCTCTGCACAGCTACCATATGACACTCTCACTTTTCCTATCCCAAATCCCGAATGGAGACAGCATCGTTCACAGGGGGACAGAAGGAAGGAAGTGCACGTGAGAAAGCTGCTTTACCAGCCTCCGTGCACTGACGTGCATTTTCACATTGGCTATAGGAATCAATATGGTTTTCCTCGACCACGACTGTGCTATTCCCTGTGGAACAGCCTCCTGAATACCCAATTCCCACCTCCACCTGCTTTAAGCACAGAGCAGCTTCCATTTTCACGTATTAGAGCAGACAAGTGCTCTAGTTTGAGACTTTTATTTCATTAGAAACATCCACCACTACAAAGGCAGCAGGGAGCTGAGGAGGGAGGAGATCTAGAAGACAGGTAAAAGTAGAGGTTTAGGGGCCACAACTTATCCCGTTTCTAAGGGAGGCTGAACACACGGGAGAGGAAGACTGAGGCCTAGGACGCGCGTCGGGCGAGTGGCTGCTGGTGATGGAGGGAGCAGCTGTGAACGCTGACCAGCTCCTCCTGCCTGGCGCTGTTCGGGTGCAGGTGGGCACCGCGCTGCGGATTCCCGCGAGCCGCCTTCCTCGGGCTGCCATCATCACCGTCCTCATGGCGCTCGGAGACCCCCAGGGCAGCTCGGGCTCTGCGGCCAGGCGGGAGGAAACCCCGAGGGGGAGCTGCCTATGCACAGTGCAGAGCACCCCAAGGGAGTCTGCAAGCTGCTACTGCCAAAAACGTCACTTTTTCAGAGTACAGAGAAGAAAATCAACAGCTTTACCTGAGACATAAATGGTATTTTGTTATTCTTCACTTTAGAGAAGCTTTGCTTTCCTATCTAATACACTTACTATTATGGTTTAACAAAACACCTTACAAATTAGAGCAGACACCTTGAAAGTAACTCTCAGTTAAACCAAAATTCTGCTCAATTCAGAGAAGCACTGGGGACTAAGTGGTTTATTGCATTTATGCTAAAAGCAACATTTAGATTCTATCCCCACTCGTGCTTCATACGTAAAATGAAATTTCTTTTTGATACTTATCCTTGGAGTAAGTTTCTACGACCGCAGAGATCTGGGGAATATAAAGCGAGTGGTAGTTGCAGTCGGCAGCCTGGGCAGGGGTTTCTGGCACTGCCTGGAACCCGCCTGTTCGTGCGGGTTGGCGAGACCCCCCACACAGGGGGTGGTTTTCCCTGTTCCAAAATTAGCAGCAAACCAAAATAATTGGAGACTTTCACAACACCATATTCCCCAAGAGGGAACCTCTAATGGTAGCAGCAAGATTTTGCAAGCAAGGCAGCCTGGGGGTGACCAGATTTCCCCCCACCCCCAGAACAGGTGACTTGGAGACTTTTGCAAATAGTCCAGCTCTATCTCTGCTGCAACCCCTTTCATTCAAAGCGCTTCTGGGCAGCCTCTCACACACTCCCCTGAGCGCATCAGCTGTAAAACTGAATGTCTTAAGACCACACTGGGATTGGTACGTCCAGCAAAAACCAAGTGTCTGGATGAGACCTGGAGCACAGGGTGACAGAGCTGCTGCTGCTGCTGTTGCACAGCTCCAGAGTTGCTAAAGGCACAACCCTGCTTGGGTCAAGGCCCAAACTACAGTTTTGCTTTTCCTCTCAACTCCGCTTTCACAAAAAATGTATTTTCACCTACACCTCACGATTATAGTGAGCGCACACACACTACAGATGTAAAGGCATTCCAAAAAAATGGACCTTCATCTGGAAGTTGCTTGGCATGAGCTAGTTAGGGAGAAAAAAATCTGAATTCTTAGAAAATTATTTATATTTGTGTGGGAACGGCTCACATAGCCCAGTTTAGGAAGAGTTTCATTCCCAGATGATGATGATAAAAAGATGACAACTCTAGCATTTAAAATGCACTCGGTGACATGTCATGTTTTCAAAGAGTTTGCATCACAGATCATTTAAGCTTCTCCTCTGGTCTGGTTCATAAAATTATAAAACCCCTCAAACTTTTAGTGGTGATTAGACATAAATGGAAGTTAATAAATTCTTTTTGAGAGTATAGATTGTTAAGTAGAAACCTCCATCTCAACCTCCCCAGTGCTACTATTTAAATCCCTACATGTAAACCAGTGTGTGTGGCTGCAGCAGGACACTTACCCGAACTTCCCCTGCGATTACAGCACTCTACCCAGCTGACATTTCTTAAGAAAGCTACAGATGGACAGGTCCCACACCAGGCAGAACACACGCTTAGATCTCTGAACGCAGAATTAAGCTATTACTGTGCAGTACAAAGGCTATGGAAAGCACCTTCAGAGACAGCTCAATATCTGAAAGTCCTCTTTCTCCTGCTTTCATTCGCACAAGCACACAACAAAGTTAGGTAGGGGAAAAACCTACCACCTTTGGCTAAAACAAAGTAAAACAGCAATGAAGACACTGAACAAACTCCGACTCATTAGGAGGGACCATTTACAGTCTGCCAGCAGCAGCAGACGGGTTCTGGAGCCCACACGCGCAGGGACTGTGTTGCTGACTCAGCAATGCCGGCGCCTTTACTGTCTCACAAAAGGCTTTTCCAGAGCAAATCTTCATTAAAGCCACCAAATTTCCTAACATTTGTGGGAGGAGAAGGGGAGGAGAGTCGGAACTGCTAGTCAGAATGCCCAAATATTTATTTCTTTGGATGATCCTTCCCTTTCCAGGGAGCATCAGCAGGGCAGATGATTAAACAAGAGGCAGAAGCCCCAAGGGGCACATCCCGCTCTGGAGCGGGAGCTGCGGATGTGCCCGCTGCTCCTCTAAGTAGCTGGGGGCGATTAGAAGTTTCCTTAGAGTAAAATGAAATAAGAAAAGCTCACTGAAATATCCGTGAAGCAGACGAATCCTTCCCAAATGTGTTACAAACAAATTACTCGGCAGTACAAAGGGGTCGGTTGTAACCGAATCCCAACGTATCCTTAATGGCCTGCAGATCTGGCAGGATGTCTCGGGTTCCCCCTCTGATCTCGCTGCACTTTGGCCTTCGGTTGTTTATACAGGCAGAGGCCAGGAGGTCGCACCACTAAAATCAGCAAGTTGTTTACACATATGGCGAGCACACACCAGGTAGGAATTCCCGTACGGCTCCAGGCGCACACACTACGTTACAGGACCCGCCTGGGCTAACACAGCTCACACACGCACACGGGGAGGCCGTGCGGCACGCGGGGCAGCCAGCAGCTCCGCAGACGCCGGCCCCACGGAGCCACCCTGCCCCGAGGACAAGGCTCCAGGTCACACACAGTGTCGCACCGGAGCCGGTGGGATGGGGAAGGCTCTTTGTTCGCAGGAACACGCTGCCTTCCCAGCACTTACACTAGCTTTACGATTAAAATTAATTAATTAAAAAAAAAAAATCACTGAAGTCATTCATTCATATGTCTTGGAAACATTTCGCATCTCTACAAAGTTCCTCACCAAACCTCTGCCAAAATAAATGGTAGGTCAAATGGCAGGTCAAGCCAAAGGGCAATGCTGCTAGCACCAACCCCCTAAACAAAAGATATCTGAAAGAGTACACAAAAAGCCTCTCCTACTGGGAAGAGTTAAAATGCGGCTGTGAAAACACTGTTAAGTGTGAACTGTTACCTGCAAAAGGAAAGAGGGATTTTGGAAACTACTCCCTTCAATACTGGGTGAATGGCATCCCAACAGCATGCACAAGCACAAAACATTTTCAGCAGAAGATACATCACTGGATAATCTATTGCAAGAAGTGCATTGCCTGCAGTCAGGGATTAGACGGACAGGTGAGAATTAGTTACTAGCACAGTGCACTGCCAGGAAGGAAGCTGAGGACAGGGGACAAGCTGCAGGACAGCAGGGAGCAGCAGCAGCCTGGAGTGACAAAGCCAGCAGTGCCCTGAGCACCAGGAAAGGGGCAGGAGGCGCCTGGAGGCAGGAGCCAGGGGCAGGATATAGTTGTGCCAGCACCGGGACTTCAAGCTGCTGAGAAAAAGCTGAGACTCCTTTAGACAATGCCAACAAATTAGGATTAGAGGACAAGAAGTGTGTTTATACGGCAGGGGTGGCAAAGGGCAGCAATTTGCTCTGATTCCTAAAGTAGGATCCAAAAAAACACTGCTTCCTGCTAAATTGTCCCAAAAGCTAAAGACTGCTTCTTCGCAGCATTAGCTGCTTAATTACTAACACTTCATCCTCTGATTGCATGTCTGTAGGGAAAATTCTTACCAAGATTTAGCAAGACAGAATTGTATTGCATTTTCAGAGTACATTATTTTCACTGCAATCTCTAGGGCAATGGATTATTTAAATATCATAAAACAAACAGGTTTCGACAAACAAAAAATTGTCTATTAAAAAAACTAATTGAAAACCACTTGGGGGAAAAGAGTGTATGGTGAGAAATTAAACATTTCTCCTGACAGTTAACAATTTTGTAGCTTCATCTCAGACTTCCGTACAGCTACCAGGCTGTACAGAGGAGCAGAGGCAGCCCCGGCAATACCCTGGAGCAGCTGGAGCAGTGAGAGCTGAAGGCGACCACATTTCCCCGACAGATCCGGGCACAGCTGGAGGAGAACCCCACAGCCTCAAACTTGGATTCCTGTTGCCCACTCTCCATAGAAGTGGATGTGCTACCCTTACATCCAGCCGGGATCCCTGTTCTCCAGCTGTTGACCAGTTTACATTTGCACTGCAGCTACGTTACAGGCCCTTAGCAAGTAAAAACAGGAGCCCAGAATTTGTTTGGAGAACTGCTTCCCTCCTCCAGTGCACGCATCGCACACTGATCTGAAGCAAGTACAATTAGGCTGCGACTACTGCTGTTTCATTTGGGGATGGAAGCAGTTACAGATGTTGAAGACAACTCACATCCCCAGGTTTGCACCATGTAGAGCCTTCTGCAGGTCAAGAGGCAGGTTCATAGAGATCATGGGATCTTTGTTGAGAAGAGCTGAATACTGCAAAATAAAGATCTTCAGGCTAAAGTGTGAACTTGTACTCACACCTGCCTTCCATAAACTAGCATTACTATTAGTTTGTAATGCTAATTACCCCGGTTTTTCTGAGGGGAATCCTGCGCTCCCAGCTCCCCAAGCTCCACGTGAGACTCACCTGAAGACCTACCCAAGGGCCACATGAGGATCAGGGCAAAGACCCTAAGAGGCTGCCCAGCTCTGGCACCCAAGCAGCAAAAAAAAAAAAGAAAACATAAATGCTGCATGAAGGAAAGAACGCCTGCTATAGTTAAGATATTATTTTGAAATTAAAGTGTTCAGAAGCATAGGATTCAAGGGTAAAAGCAAGAAGCATCCCAAACATCTCAAATTTAATTATTAGATCTATGAAAACATTCGTTTTGGGACAGATGGCTAAGTTATGAATGGAAAAGACCCTGAAGGGAATAAGGAAGTTATCAGGCTACTATTGTTTTTCTTAAAAAGTTTTGCAGCCTGTTTTCTACCAAAACATGAGTTATTCCTCTTGGAACTTAGAAAGACAGAAGAATTTTTAAGGGTAAAACATGGCTCAGCTGGACATCAGTTATGACTGCAGAATGGTTGGTTGGGCAGCACTAGCCCCAAACCTTGCCAAATTTTCCTGTCTCTAAGGAAAACCTTCAGGATTTAGAAGCAGAAAGGTATAAATCAGGGGCGGGGTTGCAATTCTTTAATCTTCCATTATTACAATCTATCCAGTGTGTTGTAATTTAAAAGAACTTGAATTTTGTCTCTCACCATTTCAGAGCTCACTGGAACACTGACTTGGGCTTTTTTAACAATCAAGAACTGAGGCAAGAGTTTGGCACTCTGCTGCTTTCCTTGAAGCTGTCGCCATCGCACGGAGAGCGTGTCCAGGGAGGCAGCTGCCCGTGTCCGACTCGAGGGCAGCAGTTGCAGCAACCTGCACTGCACCTTGAGAGGGTGTAGGCTACAGGAGGGGGAACACTGAGAGATGCCGGGCGCCTTTTGAGCCACGCCGGGAGGCCAGCACTGACACACATCGACCTCTACAGATGTTTCTTGGAGTGCCCGCTGCTGACTTACACACATGAGAGAGTTCACAGAAATCAGAACTTCCTCAAGAAATCACCCTGCCAGCACTCAGCTACAGGAACAATGTTTGTTTCAATTATTTCTACAGTATTTTCCAGTTAGGACTGCACAACCTTTCCGCAGTGCTTCTCTGCCAGGAAGCCGTTAAATCCCCAGTTGGGCAGCTCTAAGTTGCATTACCACATCCTATACCTACAGGTCACACTATCCATGATGTTCAGTGCCCTAGTTTCTCTTCAATAGTGGTTCAAAAGAGGACATGGTTGGACTCTTAACACTTCTGAACCTCCAGAACTTGCGTCATTACCAGGTGTGTTGAAGGGCAAGATGCCCCCACACCCCATTTCTCAGTGAGCAAATGCCCCACTGCAGCACTTAGGGCCTCTTCCCACCACTTCATTCAAATGAACAAGGGCTAATTTTATCAGCCATCATCTCTAACACACACTTTTATACAGGGCTTCGCTATTTCCCAGAGTGGCCAGTGACATTTTCGGAAGACTTTTAGGCAAAATTTTTAAAGTCTAATATATTGCTTGAATCCGTGAACAATTCAAATGAGTCAAACTTTTCAAAAACTTTTCTTTCTTTCCCCTACAACAGGAAACACCTCACTATTTTAACAGCAAAGTAGTTACTTCAGCTGCCTGAACATAATCCTACACACACATGGCTCAGCCCACATGGGAAAGCTGAGACCTGACCACAGTTTAAACGAGAGACTCAGTCCGTTCCCAGATAAAGGGCCACGCGCTCCCTGCAGCCCAGCCAGGCTTGTTACACAGGAGACTGATCTTAGCAACACGGGAGCAGCAGGGACAGTCAGAGCAAAGAAAAATAGTATCTGATACCTGCTTAAGTAATTATGGAAGTGATTACTTATAACACAGACATATTTTTTTCTGGTTGTTAAAACACACTATTCAAAAGGAACTAACATTTCTTGCCAGACAAGAAAAAGGGAAGCTGCCTCTGATATTTCCAAGAAAAACAGGGTAAGAAGTAGAGTGCATTGCTAAAGGTCAAATCAAAGATCTCTACAGTGAGCACGCTTTCCTTTACATCAACTTTGACGGGGAAGAAGAACAAACCCAAACTAGTCGCACTGTTCAGCTCCCAGTTGCCTCCTTATATCTAACACTGCAAACAGTTTGGACAGCAAACGTGGAATTCCTCACCAAGTCTCTGGAGACCCTGAGATAACAACCAGTTACATCAGTCTATTCAGGACTTTTCACAGCTCTGCTTCTAAAACATATAAACAGACAAATCAGAGCAAACCGGTGTTAAACCTCCTCCTCGCATGAGCTGGTTGGCCTAGACCTGCACAGACCTCTAGTTCCCAGGTTTTCTGTCTGCTTCGGAAACGCACCGAGAAGCTCTGGGCCACCTTTCCCAGAGGAAAGAGGCCCTGTCTTTCGCAAACACAACAAAGAAAAAGAAATATATATATATATATATATATATTTCTCTCTTGCCATCTCTCAGACCACAGCTGAGAGCTTGCCTTTCCATGTAGCCCCTTTTATCATACACGTTCTACCAAGCTCACCCACATCCCTTTTGCTGCAACCTTTCTGGTGCTCCCAGGAGCCGCCCAGTGCAGCCCGCCCGAGCCAGGGACATTCTCCCGGGATGGGGAAAGCCGCTTCCACATGGAACTATTTGTTTCCCAATGCAGCTGCGCCCAGGTAGCCGCCCCGCCAGCCCCTCTGCAGCATCCGCGCAGACATCCCCCACGACAGATCTGACCCGCAGCTGCTCGAGCTGCTGCCATCTAACCTGTGGCTGTAACAACCTTGCAAAGATCCCGTGGATAAAACCCCCCTCCCCTCCGGTGCATATTGCAGATTTTCATCAAGAGGTAATCTTACACAAGGTCAAATTCTCAATTATGGCCTTACACTGGCTGGTATGTCAGAGGCATGCTTAATGAGCAGAGAATTAATTTTGATGCAAAAAAAATGAGCCATCCCATTATAATTGAAAAAAATAGCAAACCTAAAGGGGTTTTAAGAACTACTAATTGAAAGGCAGAGGTGTTGTGCAGTTGCTCTTGGGTTTTCTCTTTACAGGACTGAATTTCATTCATAAAGAAAACGAAGAAACATTTTGCGCAGCCAGCTCTTTCGGTCAAAGTGAACGCTTGGTTCATTCAGCAGCTCAGCTGACAAAGTATTTAGCAAGAACAGGATTCCTCTGAGCACCTTGTTCAGCCTCCTACACCATAATTCACAGCAGGAGAAGAAGGAGGCCCAGGGCACAGCTGCATCTTTCTTAATCTCTCAGCCTCCTGCCTCTGGGTAGCCTAATTGTGCCAGCCACTTGGACAATTAACTCCCAGCTGGAATAATGAGAACCATCGGATAAAGACTGCCTGGGAGTTACAACTGGAAGCACTCCAGGCTCTTTGCAAGAGGAAAAATCAGGCCCAGACAGACCTGTCAACTCTACCCCTTCTAGACAGATGCTGGCTCTTGCAGAGTTCCTCCACCTCCACACTGTGCTCCCCACCTTGCCTACAGAGTCCAAATTCAGTTAAGTTCTCTGCTCAAACCTATTTACGTTTTGGGAGCTGTTTTGGGAGCTGTTTTGGGAGACAGATGTTTTGGGAGACAGTTCAGGCCAGCACGTGATGTCATCTAAGTTCAGCATAGCTGCAAGCAGCAGACCCGCTGGGACTGCTCAGAGCTACTGAATCACCTCTCTGCTAAACCGTGCAGTGCTCAGCTCTGGAAACCCATTTGCAA
Source organism: Crypturellus tataupa (assembly GCA_034781795.1). Taxonomy (NCBI): domain Eukaryota; kingdom Metazoa; phylum Chordata; class Aves; order Tinamiformes; family Tinamidae; genus Crypturellus; species Crypturellus tataupa. The sequence goes on from JAWLRI010000640.1 coordinate 1,184,351, forward strand.
ACAAGACTTGATTCATGCAGAACTATCAGGGTTCAGCTATCCCTGACTCTGTGATACAGCAGAGGCGCCTACTGGATCCAAGCTGGGCTGAGGAACAGAAAACCCAAGATCCCAGATTTGTAGGGATCCAAAGCTGCTTCTATAGTCCTGGAAAGGGAGTTGTGAAAAAAAGAGCCCACTGGCCTGGGTTCAAGTATGCTAACATGTAACACCATGTGAGACTTCACTATTGTGGGAAATGTTTATAACATCTACAAATCAAAGAAAATTGAAATCCACAGATTTAAAACATATCCTCAAGTGAACAAGAGTTTTGTAATTAAAGACATCCAGGAACTTCAAGATTTTCTCCCCCACCTCAGCCTTCTCACTGTCTTTGGATACATATTTCTAGCCACTCTGTTTGCCAAAACAGAAAGTTCTCAGAACAGGAAATATTTTGATACAATTCATACTGTCATGGTAGGACATAATGCACAGAGCTTAGTTGTGGGCAGTAACACTGTTACCCATGGAGGACTGACTTCCTTTTAGCACACTTACTTTAAACCAGGAAGACAAAGAAAAAACCCAACCTGAGAATAACTGAAAGAGAGCGTAAGGAAAAAGCTGGGTAGCACTTACGGTCAAGTCCATTGATGTATCTCATTGTAATTTCACAGTGCCCCCAAACTGCACTGACTATGGGGTAAAGTTTTTTCCCTTTCAGTCCCCTGAAGGCCACTCCAAGATACTGTCCGTCCACCATGAAGCTAAGCGTCCCTTCATCCATGTCCAAAACCACCAGTAAGGAGTCTGGGAGTACAAAAGACTCATCCGGTTCCAAAAAGACAGGATACGTAATCCCAGGTTGGTTTTTACAATTGTGGTAAAGTTTGTTGCGTCCCAGATCCCAGCCCCACGACTCGCTATTGCTGCCAACCAGCGACGTGTATCCCACCGAGTGCAAGGGAGCTTCGGCCGTGGAGACGCCCACCACGGCGTGGGTCCCTCGCTGCCTCGTGGGCCAGTGGATCTGCCACACGTGTAGGCCTCTCGTGTAGCCAACCTTGCCCCGGATGCAGTCTGTGCTCTGGGCAACTGGGTGTCTGTGAAAAGTGAGTTTGTCATCTTCCTTTACGAATATATTTAAAGACCGATCTTCATTGTTCCACGCGTGTTTGTATTGGACCTCCAGCTTGGCAGGGGGCATATCCAACAACATGTCCAGGCGCGCAGGTTTGCAAAAATCCGGGCCTCTCAGCTCTCGTTTAACAGGTCTATAAGGGGGCTCCCGCACATCCACAGACTTTATGCTCCCTGAGATTTTCTGGCCCATTGCTTGGCTGCAGATTTACAAAGAAGAAGGAAAAGTTGACTTTGGCCCAACGTTACCTCATGAAAGCACTTTTACACCAAGCCAGTGCCTCGACAAGCTGACTGGATTTACTTCTCCTGTTTGGATCTTTGTAGCAGCAAAGTTTTTGAAGGAAAAATGCTCCTGAAAGAAAGCAGAAAGTTTCCAGTTAAATTAAGAAGGCCAACAGAAAACCCATAGCGTATTTTTAAAGAACTCTGATCACTAGTAGTTTTTGCCCAAAAAAAGGGCAGGAAGGGTAGAATTGCCCAAAAAAAGGGCAATTCACTACCTTTTGTTCAGTATCCTACAGCATTAACCAGACTGTCAGCAGGATACTCGGAGCCCACCAGTGTTCAGCCTACAGACAGTAATTTCCTCCTATTCATAATAGGATAGAGACATTCACCACCTTTTGCCCTTCCACTCATTTTGTCTAGCCAGCTCCAAAACAGTCTTGGAAAAATGCACATGCTATGGGAATAAACTTAACGTTCAGCTGTAACTCCACTTTTCCGCTCAATCTTCAGTTTCAGTTTCTTAGAAATATTCGCTATGTCAGGTCATCTTTTTATTTCTAAGCTCTTCTCCTACCTGAACCCTCGTAACCCAGAGCTTCAGCTTTCACCTTCTTGTTATTAGAACAAACATGGCCAACAGCAAAGGTCTGCAAAATGTAATTGCTTATTTTTAACACACCTTGTCCTTAAAAGGAAAAAAAAATCATTAAGCTTTATATTGCTTAAAAAGAAGATTTTAAAGGAGAAGGAATAAGGGGCATTGCAGGACAAAGGAAGAGTGGGAGTTTCAGTTCTTCAGCAGACCTTTCTAATGGGGAACTTCCATCAGAGTGCACGTTCCCCGGGCTCATCTTCTTCCTCTGCACCGAGGTACTAAGCTGATGAGGACTAGGACATAGTAATAGCAAGACATGTTAAGGCAAATTCATGATTTTGAAGTGCATTATTCCTGAGCTTCTGCAGATGAACATGGCAATTTTTTCAGAAGCCGCTCTGAAAGCTGTGTGGGAAAGACCCTTTTTAGCCTTGGAAAGTTACATCCATGCACCGTTAAGAGCTTGGAATGCAAAGGTAAGCAACCAACTTCTAGCAGGGCTAAAGGAATAGAAAATGAAGACACTGTCCTATAAACTCCAGTAGGTGATTGGCAGGAGATCAAATAAAGCCTCTGCACCGGCAGACATATTTCTGTCTTGTAGCAGAAGCGCCAAGTCCTGAACACTCTCCTAGGAGGGGAGACCCCTACTCTGACTAATTACTGAGTTATGAAACATTTTATAAAGAAGCAAAACCATCGGTCTCCAAAGGCTTGACGAGACCATATAAGTTGTTTTTCATGAATCACCGAACAAGCGGCAGGAGCACAAATGCCTTGCAAGAAGCATCCTGCAAGGCTTCACTTTAATCACCGGTCCAGCATCTCCTTCATTATGAACTTCCACCTTGGATATAGTATCATGCTGCACCGCGCATTTCTGATTTTTTTTCCCTAACCTGATTTTAAGTGAATTTTAAAGATGAGCCTCAAAACCCTCCTATCACACCTGCAGAAGGAGTCACAGGAATGGTTTCTCACCCAATTAACACCACAACTTGAAAAATGCCCTCTGCAAGGTTGGCACAAGAGAGTCTCCCTTCCAAACCACACAACAAGGACTTGACTGTTTACATGGTAGTTGCATTTATAGATGTTTGCCTTTTCCACTACCACAGAAGAACTGAAGATGGAAACACAAATGCTGTTTCAAAAGCACAGCTGCACATTTGGCCCACTGAGGCAGGTCCAATACTTTAATCCATGCTCATAAGTTTGGGGACATGAAACACCGAAACTAAAACAAAGAGAGGGAGCACCAGGAAGTGAAAACCAGCAGAGAAGGGTCTTTTCCTAGGGCATCCCCTGATGAGGGATAGGCAGTTCATTTTTAGAGGGCACCTGGTTATACAAACTTGAGAGAACGCAAATGGGGAAGACATCACATGATCAAAGGGAGCCCAGCAAGTTCTGCATTCGGGATTTAGTTTTACCTCTGAAATGTTCCTGTTGGAAGCCCAAGGGCTTTGCCGCCCTGCTGCGTGTGCGGCAGGGAGGCAGCTGTGGTCTCCTCGATCACCTCCCAAGCACGTACGGGGCTCCCCTGGCCCTGACGTTTGCCTAGGAAACTACCAAGGGAGCCTGAGCACCCACCGACTCCCTCAGCAAGGCAGGAACAAGCCTTCTTCCTCCCCAGGTTGGAGCATAGTGATTTAACATATTGGAACACAACTGTAACATAAACCAATTCCTAATAAATAGATCAGGAAAAGTTGAAAGGAGAAAAGAATTATTTATTCCTTGCAGATAAATTCTACTTGATCCATTTACAGAAATATTTGGTTATAAAATCTTCCCACCATATCCTGACCTTACAGCATCTCACCAGAGCAGAGCACCATGATTCAATCCCTTTACTTTTTGTCTTCTTACACTAATTGGTGAAAGAATTCATTATCCATATCATCTCGCAGTTGCAGTCAGTAACAGATATCACAAACATCATACCTGGATGTATATATAGTCTCAAGATTAAAGTAACTATGCATTTTCACTGTATTATTTTTCTTTTCTTCAGGGTTTGGCTTCTCCACTAATTTCCAACAACGACAGCATTTAGGAAATCAGGAAATATTTCAGTACATAACTTCAGTATATAACTTCTCCATGACATCTGTTTGGAGACTACAACTGAAACGGAATTTGCAAATTAAAGAAACAAACCAGTTATCCCTGGTATGAAACATCTTTGGGGATGGGAGCAGTAATGCTTCCATAGGAAGAGGAAAGGGTCCAGGTCAGCGCAGTCCTTCGGCTGAGACTCCAGTTTCCATAACCCCAACTGTTGGTCCAAGTTTCGCATTCCCGTCGCGTATGGTGGTTACACCTGAACGCTGTACAGGAACAGGGCAACCCCACACAGGAGAAGCCCCGCAGCTCCACCAGCTTCGCATAGCAGGGTCCTCATGTGGATGGCCAACATATTTAGGCAAGTTATTCACAATCAAAACAGAAATTATACTTAGCAACAACAACCAAAAAAGCTTGCCGAGATACTGTTTTGCTGTAATTGGAAAGTTTTTAACTCAATGTATCGGCACCAGTAGAAGTGATCGAAGAAACACGCTTTCTACAAGCCCTTTTCAGCATTTGCAGGGGCATTTCCCTTCAGATTTCCATGAACTAGATTTGCACAAAACATGAAAAACACAAAAGAGAAATGAAACTACTAAAATGCGATTCAAAACTACAGTAAGAACATGCTAAAACTTAGGTTGATTAAAGTGACTGTAAAATAGGGCCAAATGTGGCAACCTGATGATACTGATGAGCGAAATCGCCCGCTGGAAGAAGCAGGGATGCTGACCCCGCTGCCTATAAGCAATTGATGCTTAGATTATAGCCATAATTGTCGTAGTTATTACACAGAAATGATACCATATTTTAAAAACTACACAGAAATTCCCAGTCTTCGCTGCTGAGCCTGAGTTCCTTTTCCTCATGGCCGCCTCCTCCCTCTGTCCGGACGCAGGGTCAGGAGCAACACGGGAGTCACAACAGAAGCTCCTGAGCTTGGGCACAGCCCGAGCAACGTGGAACTGCCCCAGGGAAAACGTCCTCTCTAGCAGAGGAACACGGGGAGAAACCCATGTCCTGCTGTGCAAGTTGATGAAGAGGTTTTATAAGCTCAAGAGCACGGAGCGTTGACTCCACGGCCCAGCGTCTGCCGACTCCGTTCCCAGTGTGCAAACAGCCACGTAACTATGGAAACACAGCCTGGAGGGTGACAAGGAATTGAGCATATTCTTGGCACCCTAAAAAGACTGGCCAGCTTCGTGTTAACTGCAGATCCTGGTATCCAGCCCGGATGATTTATCGCGCTCTTGGAACAATGTTGGCTTCCTTTGTCAAACTGGGAATACACAGTAACACCGCGAGGAGCCAAGAGCGCTTGGATGCTCCAAGCTCCTGTGTGCTCCGGACAAAGCCCGGTGCTCCAAGCACGCTCGGCAAGAGGCACTGCACGCATGGGCCACATACTGCACCCCAGCCCTGACTTCCCCCATTCCTAAAGAAATACAAATCCCCCAAATCCCAGGGACATTCCTCTGTGTTCTACAACATTACCAGAATGTAATTATTTCAAAACAAAACAAACAAAAAAAGCACACAAGAGAAGCACATGCATTTATACTTGTTATTTAAATAGACTGTACATTCACCGCTTGGAATTAGAATAATCTCAAATACCACACCATATGTGGCAGAGTCAGAAGGTAAGTTAGTCATATGATGAAGAATTCAGAAAGAATTTGAGTAGCTATGAATCGTGCTGTGGATTTAAGTACTTCCATCTACAGTATTGCAGAACTGTAGCTGGTTTGGGGGTTTCCATTTGTTTTTGAGCCTTCTGTGTCTCTGCATGTGTTTCTGGAAACTGAACCTCTGGTACTGAGCTGTTTAGATGTAAACATGTATTTTCGGAAGAAACATGAAAGATGACAAGCAATACTGCCATTCCACGAACATTTTTTTTTTTGCATAATGTCTGCTCAGTGAGACTACAGCAACGTAATTTGAAAAACAAATGCAGTAGCAGATAGTACAGCAAAAAGACTATTTTTTACTACGCACATACTTTAAAAAAAACACTCACTTGGAAAAACCAGCTGGCAATAAGGACTTTCTTTTCAGGGCACTTACCAGGAACACACAGACGACTCCAGGAGCGCCCTACGTTTGGGGACACTGGGGCTGCAGCAGCTCCCCAGCCACCCTGCCCGCTCATCCCCTCCTGCCCGCCCTGCAGCCCCGGGGGAGCCTCCTGCAGAGCAGCCAAGCTGGTAAAAACTAGTATTTCGTTCTGCCATTTGTTTTCTCGAGGGCTCTTTGATCTGGCCCATCATGTAATCATGTGAACTTAAGCTCTGGCATAAGGAAAGAGAGAGGAAAAGAAAAAAATCTGAAAGCCGGGACCAGCCGTTCAGGCCTGTTTGGGCGCGTTTCCGCAGGGCCTTCAGGCTGCCCGGAGGGGCACAGCTAAACCAGACACCAAAGTTCAGTCAGGAGTTGCTATCAAAGGGGTCTTTTCCTTCCCTTCAGCCACCTCTGATAGTCTCCAAACTGATTTCAAGCCCTGTTTCCCCCTCCGCACCCCTTCCAGGGCCCATATCGAGCAATTTTACAAATGTACAGCCCATCACTTCAGCAAAGCTCTCATCTCTACCACACCAAGAAAACATTTAGTCCGGAGGGTAACAGGCTTGTTGCCTTTTTTTTTTGTTTTCTTTTGAAATTATTCTTGATCATGCTGTCTCCTTCAATGCATACATCGAGCATACATACTTTTTTCTTCCAATTCTGTGTTTTTTCAAGCACACTTGATCTAAATATAAATATCCAAAATCACATAGGCAATGGCTTGATTTTCTTTTCAGAAAGATGAAGCCGAAATCTATTGCTCTGTCCTCACCCATCAAAACTGTGTGCAGCACAGAAAAATAATCCCTTCTCCATAACAGAATTGGTGACAATTTTTTATTGCCATTTAAACAACCCTGTGTGACAAATATCAATTCAAATTCCAGAATCTTCTGTTACTCTCCTCCCTCAAATTCCCTGTCTTCCTAAAAGGATAGGGAATTAACACTGCATCTTCTGAATGTACCTGCTTGCAGTTTCCTCGCCCTTCAGCAAGAAATGGGCATCTTTCTTCCTGCAATCTCCCTTCTAGCACGGTGAGCACCTTCTTCTGCTTTCTTGCTGCAGTAGTCAATTTGCATATTCAGATGTCAGAATTATATTAGGAGAGCAAATGAGAATATGAAAAGGCTTAACACTAAATTGAAAATTATGTTTTCAGCTCCACTTCATATTTTAGAGAACAATTTGCCTTTTTAGGATTTTTACTCAGCCATATTTCACCAAAATAAAAAATAATTTTGATAGATATCATCAGAACATATGAGATTTTAAGCCCAAAGAATAATTAAATGTCAAGACCTCAATTGTTCTCTGGTGACTATTACTCTTTGCCAGCCTAATACTGTTTTAGCCCACTGATTCTACACTTTGTAGAATACCTTTGCAGCTTTGTAGCAGATCAATGCTTCTCAACATCCTGTTTCAGAACAGAAAACTCATTCAACTGTGACCGCTGACCTGGTTGAACACATTCCAACTATTTCTTCTGCAGCAACATTCCGTGAAGTCACCCAATCTTCCAAAGGCAAGTTGGAAAGTCCCACACAGGAAAAGAACAGCCACGGGAAAGCAGCGTTCCCCAGTCCAGCCAGCCTTAGGACACAAGACGCCTTAGGACACAAGTGACGGTCCTTGCACCGACAGAGAAGAGGCCAAGAGACAGTAACAACCAGATAAACAGCCCGAGAGCAACAGGCAGATAAGCAGGAGCTGCTCTGCCTCCAGGTCGCTGTTCAGCAGAGCTTCATCACTCTGCTGGTTGCAAACACCAGAACAACGTCTTCCCATGGACGTCTTGCCCGCTGGCTCAAGGTGCTGCCTAGCACTACACGTGCTGAGGTTCTCCAGGCCTGAGGAGCCTTGGCAAGTCATGAGGAAGCCTATGTCTACGCTTGGTTTCCCAGGGACAGTGTGAGGATGGGAGAAAGGGGAAACATCCACAAGAGCAGCTCTTCTTAGTCAATCACAGAGACTTGCTAGACTAAGAGATGGCTCCATTTTCCCAGGGTCTGTGTTTTACAGTCACTGGAAGAGTCAGGTCCTCAGTCTTTACACCACTTATAAAAGTAAATTCGCTAATAGTTTACAATTTGCAATGCTCTTGGAATGGCCAGAGCACTTGTATCACCCTGGGGGCTCGAGCGCTCCCAGCAGGGCCCCAAGGACAAAACGCCGTGGGGTGGCGCGGGGCAGGCAGGCTTGGAGGGGGCCCAGCCATTGTGCTGGCAGCAGCGCGCTGCACGAGCACGCGACAACCCGCCTGAACAAAGGCACGTTCTTCTGTCGAGCGGGGAAGCGGCCTTACACAATGCCACCATCTGCAGCCCTCTCGACTCGTCCCCTTAACTGTTTCAGTCCGTAGCCATCCCGAGCCAAACCTGAGAGACTGGCAGCTGTCTGAGTCCACCACCAAAGTGTCACTGGAGAGACCACGAACATCTCAAAAGTGACCAAACGGAAGGTGAGGTTGGAGGGTGAGCGCACGTCCTACTGCACAGAGGAATCCAGATGAGAACGAGCACATCTAAGTGTTGCAGCTGCATGCAAAGCACCTTAAAGACTTCAAGTCACATTAGCCACGAGACTCTAATCCAAGAAACGCTTCTCTAGCCCTGCTGCTCTGCAGTGAGGAGCTTTGCAGAGCAGAAGGAAACAAACACAGTTGGTGTTTCTCAAGGAAGCACTGTCACAAGCTAAGGTACACGCACAGGTTCAGATTTCCCAGGTGAGGTGACGAGCCAAGTCACACAGAGCTGTAGAGATCTAAAAAAAACAACATCCTCTTAAATATTTTGGAAAAAATAAGAAATAAAACACAACAACACAAAAGAACGCAACATGCTTTTAAGCAACAGCAGCAAACTTCATCTTTCTGTCTCGCACACGCACACACCTCCGCTGAAGCCCATCTGTCAGCAGGGAGCAACTGCAGAGGCAAACAGGAACACAGGAGAAAGCAACAGCCTGCAACGGGCAGCCCCAGCTCTCCGCAGCTAAACTGATCTTTTTCTTATACACATAAAAGGCTTGGTATTTTTAAGAGAAATATTTTCATTTCTGTATTCTATTAGCTTAGGAAATAAGGAAGCATAGAGGAATTGAGGAAATAATGCAGTAAAGGGTGGCAAAGACCATGGGGATTTAATGAGTTAAAGGCTACAACCACTTCGTTCCCCAAGACAAGGGCATGAGGCTCCTCCTGATGGCACCACAGGGTCAGAGAACCCAGACTGGATCTTCCAGCGATAAAGGTCAAGATAAATGTTACTTTCTCTCCACAATAATAGTCCTTATCTGGAAGAGAGAAGACACCTGCAAAGAAAGCCAAGCAGGACCTACAGGAACCCTCTAACGGCCACCATCCAACTTCTGGAACTGGCCCATCACAAAGACAAATGCTTTGGGTAGGAAAGCGGATGTACCAGGTTATTTTGTAAGGACATTGGGACAACCAGAATATTGGGTTATATTCCAAAGTGGTCCCCGAGAGTGATTCCCTTGCTTGGGATTCACTGCTTCAAAAGAAGTACAGGAAGAAGAGCTGTAAGTAACTGTAGGACAAGTGTTTGGTGAACCATATCACAGCTGCAGCCACCCTGGAGCAGCAAGAACACAGGCCTCCACATGCTGTACATGGAACAGAGTAGAAGAGTTTTCCTGATGAAGGAATCCCACGTGCAGAAGCTTCTCCATCCCTGCTCCGACCACAGCCCAGCACAGGGACACTAGCTACCAAGTCCAGGTACCTTCCAGCGGGATTCAGGGCTTGCCAGGTGCCACGGAACCCATCTGAGAAACACAATACGGCGCAGAAATAAAACCCAGCATGTTCTTCTCGGTGAGGGAGGGCTTACAATGACGTAAACAGGGCAGAATTTCAATATCAATAAATAAAATAGGGTAGCCTGCCTCCACTGAACTGCACTGTACAGAAATCACTGTGATTTAGGACTCCTGCCTAGATCCAATTGCACACGAAAAAGAAAAATCTGTGTGTGTCATACTAAGCATGTACCATCTCCTGCCTGTGCAAGGCATCAAAACAAACTGCTTTAAATGGACAAAATATTAAACTAACTAATGCCGAAGGCTGTGGGAAAACACTACACGGGAGAGCTTCCAAGTCACAAATTCTTCTCATTTAAGCTAAGCTGCTTAATCAAGTTAATTGAAGGAATCAAGACAGAATCTGCAGAAGAACGAACTCACCAGCCCTTCTCTGGGCAGCCACGAGATCAGGGTAACTTCTCCCTGGGTGGAAGTTCCCATCCTGGCACAGCACCACCACGCCGACTACCATCGCTAGCTCTGCTTGGTACACAGATGAAATCTAAATACACTTTTGTTATCTAAAAAACTATTAATATACTGAACAAAAAGCAACTATTTAGTGCTTTTTGTTAGCTAAAACTGTACTTCTGGCTATGAGCAAAAAGCTCGTAGTGTAGCTGAATATCAGAGTTACCCATAAAGTGACCCATAACAAATGGTCATATCCTATCTTCACAAGCAACTTTGCTGAACCTTGGTTTGGTAAGATGAGCACGACAGAAGCATCTTCTTTTGAAATAGACAACTGATAGTTCCTCACCAAGTACTGATAAGAACCTACAAGAATGAGAAGTTCTAGTATCAGTCTAGTATCCATCTAGATGCAAAATTCAATTAAGATGTCATTTACAAAAGACACTGGAAAGGGAGCTAGAGTTGTTACAATGCAATGTTTTTTTTAAAGCCACAACTATTATTGCAGAGTTATTAAAAGAAAGATAATCTTTATTTCAAAAGAATAACTATTACATTTTTTTGCACCATAAAAGATCTTAAGTGCTGTATTTTACTAGCAAGCCCACCAGCCTGCAGATCTTTACACCATACAGTAACTGCTAGGATTCTCCCTTATGATCATGTTTACAAAGTTCATGTCAAGCTCAGCTCTGGTTCCAGCACGCTGCATTTCTTACCACCTAGAAGAGCAGACGGGGGGACAGGCCACGCTGGGGAATGCGAGGAAGCTGCAGCTCCGAGAGTCTCCAATAAGAGAGCACAACTCGCTCCCAAAATACCCACCCCAAACACAAGAGCTTTTGCCCACGGCATCCAGGGGAACAGTTACAAAAAGCAGAATTTGTCAGGCGCGGGATAAACACACAGCCCAAGGGGCGACTGCTGCTGCTGCTCCAACCAGGCGGCTCACGGGGACGGGCTGGAGCCCCCGAGCGCGGCCGCTGCCCCAAGACACCCGCAGCACCTCCTGGTGCTGCAAAAACCAGGCCCCGAATTTAAGGGCAGGCAGAGGGTGATGAGTCTCTCAGCCAGAAAAGCAAGTAACCCCTAGCACCTAAATGATACCATAAATGTCAGACTTGAACATTAACTCTTAAACTCACAATTAATTGCGCTGATTTTTGAGATTATTTCTAATTTAAGCCTGTATTTCTCATCAATGAAGTCAAGTACATTTTTACAGATACACTGCAAAACTATATATATATTAACATATCCCAGAGCAAGGAATACTAGGAGGAACAAAATATTTGACCTTAACTCCTTGTAGAGTCTACTTCTCCGGCCTTCCTTGGTCAGGCTGCTTTCCAGGCGGCCGGCAGCCTCTGCAGGACTCTGCTCTCTGCAGAATGAGGAGGAACCACTATAAGATGGGATGTTCCCATTCAGAAATATCAGATATTTTGAATGGGTGAGATTCTTAGATTTATTCAGGAAAGAGAAAAAAAAAAAAGAAATCAGAATTAGGAAGGGATAAAAATTCACTATGCCAGGGATAAAAATTAAAGTAGCAAAGCAGGTTTGGCTGGAGCACATAGATCAAATGTCCTTTCCCGACAGCAATTTCACTACTTCAAACAGGAAAGAAGCAGCATCACAAAATTACACCCAACAAATCCCAGTTTCGAAGGCTCCGTTTCTACGACAGGTACAAACATCACCAGATCCCCTCATTAAAGAGAGAGGCCATGACAGTCTGCAATTTGCTCACACAAATAAGATAATTTTGTCAAATTTAAGACGATCACATGTTTAGCTTAAGCAGAATCACATTACAGATTGTATCAGTCTGCATGATTTGTAATTTTGTTGCAGACTAATACAAATAGTAACCTAGTGAAACCTAGAGTATTAAATTACACTTTCAGTGGGCCTCGTAGCTTAGTCTACCTAGACGAAATGTCTCAGGTTTATGTTTTTAATTCATATTTATCTTAAGGGGGGGGGGGGGGAATACTAGCTAGATGACTGCCATCCCGCTGACAGCCATGCGAGGAATACTGCGCACTGCACATTCTCAATACAAAATACACAGCCAATGGAAACACTTGACACAGGAGAAGTTTTCTAAACGAGGATGTTCAATATCCATCACTAAAACTGCATCTTTCCACTGGAGGGGATTATTTCACATTCATTGAAGAATAGAGGGAATGTGGCTCAAGTTAAATGCCAATTGATTCTTTAACCCCCCTGGAAGCTTTGAAAAATCCCACCTTTTTCCACAGGTCTAAAACTATGCAAGAGTTCTCAATTAATTAACTATCCCTTGAAAGATCAATTCTAAACATAGTGATTTTTAAATGTTTAAGGAACTCCACTCTTAATAAAGGCAGTGGCACTGCTCAGACTAATGAGCATTGCCGTCTGCTCAAGGGGGACCACACACAAAGAAACAAATGCTCAGGGCTGCTGCCGCTGGTTGTGGAAGGTGCTTAGGAGCTTGGACCACAGGTAGCTGCCAGCCCCACATCTGCCCCCCACACAGGGCTTGACCGTATTCAGGTGCCAAGCAGGAAGACTGACAAATAAATACAACAATGAAACGCAAGTTCTCTCTCTGCTCCTCGTTTAACCTTCAGTGAGGGGTTAGGAGGGGCCCGGTCTCTGCAGCCCAGCACCCCTGGCAAGAGGCAGCTTTGGGAGGCAGAGCCCCACGGGTCAGCCCCACTCAGGCCCCTCTCAGATCACCTTGCAAAGTCTTCTCCGGGAGCTATAAGCATTGAGAGAGTGGATCCAGTCTAACACGAGGGTATTTTAGGCTTTGGCGAGAGGGTAAAACAGGAAAGGCAATATTAAGAGTTAGCTTTTGGAAATACTTACATTTAAGTGAAGATAAACCCCGCTGAATGGTTTGCTGTATGAAAAAGTTAGCTACGCTACCAGCTCAGAGAAGGATTTCATGCTTTGCCACACTCTGTGCCACACTCCAAAGCGCTCTGGTCACCTCAGCCTCCCGCAAATCCCCCAAGAGAAAGTCACCAAGTCACCCAGTGCCAGCGCAACGTGCGAACACCACCCCTGCCACCCGCTCCTGCATGACAAGCAGGGGCAGCGTGATCTCCAGCCCAAGGAGTCAGGAAATAAGCAGGGAGAAACAAAAATATCTGTAACAAAACACAGCTCAGCACTAGGCTAAGTTCAAGCGACTTTAGTCTGAACAGATTTAGGTCAGAGCTGAGAATTTGTGATAAATCCCGTCCATGTTTAGTCTAGGCACTTTATTTCTTACTGTAGGCAGAAAGCAGCTATGAACTCCCTCGTGCTTGTGACCACGGACAAAGCTCATGGTAATTGCCCCAATTCAGCTGCTACGCACACGAGGAGCCGCACTGCCTCCGAGACACATGAAGACACCGCTTGAAAGCACCACCTGCCCCCCAGATCACCCGCGCGCACAGCTGGGGTTTAAACAGCTCTGTGTCCTCTGCTGCGGCTGCTCTTTGCTTCAGAAGGAGTCAGAGCAGGGACAGAAGCACTAGATTCCTCTTCTGAAACATGCCAAGTGTTAGAGACCTTACAGCATAAATCTTGTTTTGCCTCGTATTTCTGTTTGCTTCTATGAAGGAGCCTGCCTGTTGTTTCTGAGGGTGCTGGAGCTCGACCCACCACCCACCACGCGCATGCCCAGCCTTTAATAGGGCACTGTAGCCAAAACCAAAGTTGGAAGGTTCAAATCAAACATCGCTAGTAAAAAGCATGACTTCAGTTTTCAGCTGGAAGCCAGCACACCGCTCAAGCCCTGCTGTTACGCAGCACTGCGATCATCTTCCGTGCACTGTCCCACTTGTGCACCTAGACTGTGACAGAAAACTTTTTTCTTTTTTTTTAAGCTTAACTTGAAAACTAAATCTTTCTAGCACCAGGATTTTTATTCCATGAGTACCGGACACTACGATCATGCTGTGAGCTCTCTGCAAACAAAATCATTTAATCACTAAACTCAAGTACAGTAACATCAGACTGGGAGAGCTCCCTGTCGCCAATCCCACCCTTGTAGCCCCTACATTGCCCTAGAGAGGGAACATTTCAAGCAGCAGATTTCTTCAAGCAACAGCAGCTCTGACAGGAAGCAACAGCAGTTGGTTGTTGGTTATGGGAAAGCTCTGGAATTGGCCCCGACCGAGCGGTGCCCCCCACTGTACTTATAGGAGACGGTCAATCGGCTGTATCAGTGATCCACGTGCATCTTACTAAAGAACAAACAAAACCACACAAATAAATTCAAACTTCTCTATGCAAAATCTCCTTAAACATGAGCATAAGCTGCAGAAAGTAAGAAAGCTTGAAGGCATAAACTATAGCTCCCAAGAAAATGCACGCTGCATCAACATCTTACCTCACCGCACATCAGCTGAGCTCTGAGTGAGTAGCCTGAATTGTTTGGGTTTTTGTTTTTTAAAAGGGGGACTAAGGCATCCCAGAAGGATGTGTGCGCTGCAGGAAATGACACAGCCCCACTAGCATGTATACAATCACATGAAAAATAAGTGTGGGCGAAAGAACTATCTGATCTGGCAAGTTGCAGTCCATAGCAAATGTTTATTTTCAAACAGTAAGTCTAACAACAGTAACTTGATATAAGATACAAGCAAATACTTGCAACTTTACAATAAGTTTTGTCAAAAAAAAAAAAATGTTAGTGCCTCATTGTGCAGCCTTAACTATTGCCTTTATCCCAGAAAGTGGATCTATGTTGGCTCAAGAAACACTATAAGGCCTCAGGACAACACGTGTGGCCTGCATTTCCATTAGGCCCGAGTTGGGTACTTCACTAGGGCAGCTCAGCGAGACTCAACTAAGTTAGCAGTGTCAGCCTAGGCAGTTTTGCCCGCACGGCCTCCTCCGTGGCAGCAGGCACGAGCTGAGGGTGGGATCGTGCACCGCAAGGCAGAGCCCAGCGCCCCGGAGCACAGCCAGCGCCTCCACCCGCGGCTGCATCACTGAAATCCAGCGGAGTTTGTCAAAGCACTGTCCTGGAAATTGGGTACTTTACATTTACTGCTTTATATTTACTTCTTCCCAAGAACAGTGCGCCTGTCCTCACAAGCCAAGGGAGTAGACACAAGGGCTCCAAGTGCTGCCTTGGGGCAAAGAGGCACGAGCAGTCACGAACAGCCCTGTCTCTTTAGTTGGTCTGCAGCCCCGTGCAATCCGCACAACTCAAACCTGTCGCGGACATCCCTCCGTCCCCATCTCACCTGGGAAGAGTTACCAAGCTGGGTATTCAGCAAGATGCCCCATCACTTTAATCAAGTATTTTTAAACAACAAACTTATTAGAAAACTTTACTTCACCTTCCTCTTCAGTTGTTGTCCCTGTGCCTTGAATGTGTAGACAAAGAGGCTCCTCAAAAGAAAAATCTAAACTAAAAAACAGCTCAGAATAACCACCACAGAGCCCTGCTGGATGGCACCAAGCCCGATGTGAAAAGCATTTTCCTTCCTCACAAGCAGCGGACAGTTACCTATCCACAGAAGAGGTCAAAAAGCAATTGTGAGGGAAAAGGAGACAAAATAGCTTGCTCAATTTTTCTTGGTACAGAGAAAGTCCATTACAGTAAGTTGACACAGCAACACCAAAGCCCAACAAGTTACCGAGCTGCTGCACGTGCAAGTTGCCAGAGAGACGGTCCAGCATTCAGAAATTCCTATACTGTGCAAAACACACAATCACTGCTATGATTTAGAGTATGGACAGACCAAAAAAAAAGGCAAAAAAAAAAAAAAAGTTGTTCTGATCCCCACAGGAAGCTGGGTATTTGACTGGCTCTGGACTACGTGAAAGCAGAACACAACCCCCTTCAAAGGCTGCTCGCAGGAGCAGCCGGCTCTGCTGTGCTGGAGCTGGTCCCTGCAAAGGCGCCGGAGCGGAGGCAAGGACGAAGCGGAGGCAGGAGAGTGCCCGGGCGCAGAGCAGGAGCCAACGCAAGGCTCTCCAAGCACAACAGTGCCAGGATGTCCTCCCAGAGCAACACCCACGCGAGGGCCTCAGCAAGGCACGGAGCCCTCAAGTTTTATAATCCTCGTGATGTCGGGAAGTCCCGGTGCTGCTGTGGATCCCGGCAGGCACCGAGGCAGAGTGTGGGCGCCCAAGGTCGCACAGAGCGAGCAGCAACGCCATGGGGCACATCAGCAATGGGGAACCCTCCCGCGTGCCCAGGGCCAGCTACAAACTTGTGCTTGCTGTTAGGAGAATGCGCAGCATCTGGCATTATTCTGTCAGCAGCAGCAAATAAATCCAGAGGCAATTGGATATTCGCGTCCCTAACAGGCTGCTTTAGTTACAGCAACAGCATTAAAAATGTAGCATCCTTTGAAAAACACTGCACAAGTCAGACACAAGTTTCAGGCACGAGCACGAAGAGCAGCCCTGGGGGCCGTTTCATTCCCTGGGGGAAGACGCTCTTCCCAAAGTGGTGACATCTTATCAGGGATCGTTTCTGTCACCAAAGGCAAACAAAGTACTGAAATTATCCGCTGTGGCTTAAGCGCTGAAGGGCTGCAGCCGTCTCAAAGTAACCACGGAAGGAATCGCTGGTCACAGCTATATATAGGATGCTCTCCCCCCGTACCAGCCTACGCCACGCGCTGTAAACACAAAGAGAAGGGATCTGCTGCGGGTGGAAACGTGCCACCGCAGCTGCCCGCGCCGGCCATGGCGCGGGACGGGGCAGCAGGGCGCCCGCTGCCCGGCCGCTCTGCGGCGGCTGCTCCACGG
>JAWLRI010000640.1:1202554-1235156 GCA_034781795.1 Crypturellus tataupa
CGCAGCCGCACGCGGGGCTCCCCGCGCGCGGGCCCTTCCCTCCAGGGCGGGCAGGGCGGCGGAGCGCGGCCCGCGGGCGCCTTTCCCGCCTCGCGCCGCCACTGTTCACCTCGGGACCGGGCGTCCAGCCCAGGACCCGGGGATTCAGCTCAGGGGCTGCTGCCTCCCAGCCTGGCCGCACGCTCCCGCCTCGGCCGGGATTTACTGGGGATGGAGGCAATGGAGATTAACCTCTCATGCAGACTCCGACGCACTCCTTAAAGTTCACACAGAGAACTGCCTCTTGTGGGATAAGATAATAAAAATATATTGGAAATTTTACCATTTTGCCCAGTAGTATTTTTCCTCAAGTTTTGTTGTTCTATCTCTACTTTGTACTTTGGGGCATAAAGAGGAAGAAAAAACCCCCACTATTTTAAAGCTCTTTCACTGTGATATTTGTCCCTACATTCTTTATTTTACTGAAATCTCAAGAGGGACTTTTAGCAAGTTCATAGAGATTAACCAGACAAGATAAATACTCATGTTTAAACGGTGAAGATTAGAGAATGGGGATTCTCCCGTTTCTTAAGCTAACACTTCTCTGGGAGTCGTCAGTCAAGATGTCCTTAGCACAAGGGTACGAAAAGTGCTCATGTGTTTCACAGGCAGTGTGGGTGGAAAGAGTATAGGAGAACGGCGGTGCCTTCTGTGGGCACCAGCTGGTACATCCACCACCCCACATGCCGCAACTCCTACTACAGTGTTTGGGAAAACAGCGCTAACCTGAAGTTCCCCCTCTAGGCCCTGAACACACATCCCTGTGCTCCCAGCTTTGGGGAGAAATCAGGAAACTTCATAGAAATGGGTGAGTGGGAGTTTTCTGTATGCGCTGAACATCTTTAAGCCTAGAAAGGTCTTTCCACCGCTTCATGTTGCCCTAAACAGTCTGGTTTATATAGACATACGCAAAAATCTTGAAACGAGCAGTCTGTGTCCTTTACTAATAGGCAAATTACTGAATTTAAGCCCTAGTGTTTTCTTGTATGCGAGTACTGTGTAATAACACATTCCCAGCCTCTCATTTTGGGGAAAAGCAATGGATGGGCAATGTTTGCTTTTTTCCTTTTTTTTTTTTTTTTTAACAGACTTATTTCTCTTATACTTTTTTTGCAACGCAACAGGGTCTCAAAACAATTTTTTGGCAGTAAGGAGTATGTTTTTCAGTGTAAGATGGGATATGGCCTGTCATGTCTGTGCTAAATTTGATACAAAACCAACAGAACTTGGAAAGACTTCTTAGCTGGTTTCTAATACTAATTCTACAAGAGAAGATTAAAGAAATCACACTAGGAGTCAACTCCTGTGTCTTTGCAGCTAGCCTTGGACACCTAGGTCTGAAAGTCGAACAATGCAGAGATCAATCAGGCCGCGCGGTTTCGGGAACACGCTTCATGTGCAAATAGCAGAACACTTGAGGGTGTAGAAGGTGTCACTTTGATTAATGAGGGCTAGCACAAGCTGGTGGTGTATGGATGGGAATGTATACACCTCTCCACATGTCTCATGAAAAGAACAGGGAACAAGCAGGGTTTTAAAATATTATCACATTTTTGAAGGGCTTAAAACATGGTATAGATATACTATGCAGTAACTGGGAGGTGAGGAAGTGATTTAGGTTTGTGTAACAACATAATGAACCTTCAAGGTAAATCCTGTTGCGTATATCAAAAACCACAACCACTTGATACAGTTTCTGGAGCTGCACAAAAGAAAGGACAGAACACAGCAAACACCACAGTCTTTAAATCACATAGACTCTGAGTTATTCAGCTTCCTCAAATCTCTCACTTCTCTGATTTAGCACATGAAATAAAATTCACATTCAGGAAGGTAAGCCAAGAACAATACACATTTCTCACCTTACTGAGAAACACCCACTAAGTAAGCAGGTGAAAATATCTGCATTAAAACCAATATCTCCAGCTCCCCTAGTTCACTGGGCAGAAGATGTAGTTTGTCTTAGACTGTCTAACTGTTTTAGAGTAGATATCTGAATTCAAAGTCAGCTGCAACCACAATGATGAAAACCCTCCAAGACTAGGAAATTAGTAGCTGCATAAATGTTTCAGTAGTTCAACAATTCTTAAAAGAGGATAAAGATTTTACATGCCCCGTCTGAGAAATAAAGATGACCTGCAAAAATACTTAACTTGTCAGAAATAGCTTATTTTGAAATGTCAGAGGTCAGTCTATCCAAAAGTGGAGATAACCATACAACCAAATGTGTTTCTGGAGTTGACTGCATACTTTATCTCCTGTAACATAGTCAAGTCTCTCCCCTAAATACATCAGATGTGAAGAAAACAACTCTCAGACTATATCTGCTCAACACACACAGATAAGAGGGAGCAGCTTAGCTCTCCTTGCATTTTGTTTATATGTTCATCAGTCTCAGGGACTGTGTTTTAGCTGTCTAAAGTTTTCTCTGTGGAACGGGTATTCTAGTCTTTTCTCCATGCCAAATTTAGTTGGAGATAAACACCTTGACTTTCCATCAACACAGACACAGAACAGTCCAAGATTTGGGGGAAAATTTTTCTTAAACACGGTAATAACTCCTTGTCCCATGTCAGCTGTAAACAAGTAAAACTCAGAAAATGTAATGAAATCTATCAATAAACAACGGCAGGAGTTTTATAAATACTACCAAAACCAAGCCACAATCCATTCTACTTGCTTATTTTGGGTTTCACAAGACCTAATGGCCAAATTAGTTGTTAAATTTCATCATAGAAAGCATTGTGCAAAAAAATTATCTCTGAGGAGACACTTTCTTTTGGGAAAAGTACCTCCACTGCTGCAATCCATTATGAAGAGGTGTTTTCTTAGAAGTTGCTTTGAAACTACAGAAAGCCTTTGAAGTCATTACACCACCACAAACCCCATCAGAAAGTGACTGGCAGCTAGCTCCCATCACAACACTCTGGGCTTGGCTTTGAAATCTAATAATGCCTGTAATCATATTTTGCATTAGCTTTAATTTTCAAGTGGTATTACTACAGAGCACTTCGCAGAGTACATTATAGTAATCAAACGCAAGTATGAAAAGGCCCATTTCAGAAGAGAAATAAAACACAGTGTTTTCAGTAGGAAAAGCTGGCGATAGGGCCAAGGATGATAGCTGTCACAGGAACATCTAGAACCGAGTCAGTGTGTGCGCTGCAGCATCAGCAGTACTGCCGTGTGCTGGTTTTGCAGAGCGACTGCCTCGCAGGCTTGGGGAGCGAGGGGATTCTCACTAGATCACTTGAGCCTTCTCAGTGCATCAGGATCCGCTTAGCTTGATTTAAACCCAGTCGTGACTATTTGAACCCCCCAGCTTTGCAGGTCACTGTGAGGAAGCTCAGACTGGGCAGTACTGACACTTTGGATGATATCACTCCTTGTACACTGAGGCAGTCAAAAAAAAAAAAATATGTCTTTATGGTGTCTCCAATGGGAAAAACTTATAGGTTAGAATTAGTCGCTATTTATGATCTCTCTCACCTTTGATTTTAATGTGAATACAACATCCAAAAATAATACTTGTGGAGCACAGGGTCTATGTTTTGGATGACAGGACCACTGTGAACAAAACCATAGCAGGTGCAGATATCTCACACCTCAGATGAGAAGTGCATCCTTGTAGTAAGCCTCTCTGCTTCAGCTATCCTTTCAAATCCTGTCACGAGTAGCTAATGGAAGGCATGCCACAAGATTTCAAACCAGAAATATCAAATAAGAAGTTAGACACAAAGGTATTGGGAAAAAACAAACAAACAAAAAAACAAACAAAAGCAAAAACCAGAATTTAACTTTGCCTCTGTCTTGTTTCTTCAAAGACTCTGTATTTTCTAAAATGTGGAAACTATGATACCGTTTCAAAGATTAAGGATTTTTTTCATCTCCTGCCCAAAAAGATGCCCTATCACTGTGAGCCGGCCTATTCCTGACACCTGTATTATGTCTTGCTAGCACTCCTGGCACATTAGGCATTCTTAACAATTTTACTGTTTCACAATCTTACTTTCCATGCCAAGAAACTCTCTGGTAATTGCTACTTCCACAAAGAGAAAAACATTCATCATTTTTTTTTTTAGTAAATGTCTCAGAGGGCTAAAAAAAAAATTACATTAATACATTTTTCATGATGTTTAAAAAAAAAAAAATCTTTGTTTTCCCAGCCCTCAAATATTTATGCATGATATAACTTAAGCTTGATAAATGTCCATTTGGACTGTCTTTTTTTGCTGAAATTGATTACCAACATCTGAAACACTAATTTGGGGATATGTCACATATTTCTTTCCCTTAATATGAAGAGCAGAGGAGAGGGGAGAGAACCTTAGAAAAACTAAGCCTTTGCAAAGCCTTTGCAACTTGTATGAATAATCTTGCAACTGTGAAATCTTCTTGTTTCGGTAAAATGAAACTGGAATGCATTCCAGGCATCAGATATGGCCTGTGTGAATTAAGAACATACAAAAAAGTCTGTGTTAGTTGCTTAGCTGCAATCATTTAGACAATAGGGATTTAAAAGATATTCTACTAATGCTACCATATTTTCGGGGTTTTAATCTTCCACTGCTGCACTGCCTGTTTTCTCTGCAAACCCAGTAAGGGGTTTTAATCTATTCAGCTCTTCCCCAAGATTTACAACAATACATATTTCTGGCAATTTTCCCCAGGAGATCTTTTGTTTCTACAACTTGAAAACACCCATTCACATCCAAAGCAAAGTCAGGACAGTTTATTATCCACTAGACAATTTGAATATGATTCCTCTGCTAAAGGCTGCGACTGCAGGCAACCATCTGGGGTCTGGGCACACAAAAGGCTGCTCGTAAGGGTGCACGCACAGGAGCACCGGCGGGATATGGAAGTGTGCACCAAACAAAGGCACCCAATTGTCTCTGGGCTCGTGGTTTTTGAGGGTGCCGTAAGCATCTAATGAGAGCACTGAGCACGGGGGGGCCACGCTCAGATGGCAGCCGCCAGCTCCAGCAGGACAGCTGGGGAACAAAGGTGGGAACACACAATACGCGGGGCCCGGTTATGCAAGGA
This sequence comes from Crypturellus tataupa, assembly GCA_034781795.1. Classification (NCBI taxonomy): domain Eukaryota; kingdom Metazoa; phylum Chordata; class Aves; order Tinamiformes; family Tinamidae; genus Crypturellus; species Crypturellus tataupa. Next base: position 1,207,640 of record JAWLRI010000640.1, read on the forward strand.
GCCAGTCTACCCCTCAATTAAAATGTGTTACTGCTCTTGTGACAAGGCACGTGGGGAAGTGAAAAGCGTATCATTTTCTTTCTGGAGCTGGCACAACTGCAGGCCCAGTTTCCATAACTTGCAGCATATGCAAACGCACTGTTAATAGGTCTTCTAAAGTGCTACCTGCACCTCTGGGAGAACCCGTGGTGTTCACAAGAGACTGTTAAGGTCTCTGCGAAGGAAAAAGACGTATTGCTGTAGGGCGAATGTCAAGGGGAAGCTGTCTCACTGATTCTCTTTTATGAAAGAAATTCAAGGTCTGAAAAGACAAGACATTCAGCTTGGCTGGGAAAATACATCTGTAAACCATTTACTCACTTATTTTTCAATCTAGTATGTTATGACTGATTTAGAAGTAGGACTTGTAAAGAAACAAGTTGCCCCTGGGCAGAGATTTTTCCTATGGTAATGCATACACAGTTTACATGGTATCAAGAGCACCGTGGAATCCACCCACTGCTAAGGAAACTCCGAAAGACTGATTGTAGTTTTAGCCCATTTTGTACTTTTCCAAAGTAAAACATTTGGTGTAAAATAATTTTACACCAAATGTAAGTAGCAAGGATATAGTAACTCTCCAGGAAACAAAGTACAAATATTTAAATAAAAAGTTGCATGTTAGCAGGAAACTGAAAATGGTAGGGTACCCACAGGCTAGTACAAACCAGAATTACTCTTCCAGTATGACACAATCCTCGTTAAATTTGTAAATACTTTCATTATTACGATTACAGCTGCTTAGGAGAGGTGAAAAGTGATACCTTTTTCCTTTCATAGTACTTTCTGATAAAGAAAGGAATGGAAGTAAAAAATGCACACAGTCCTGCATAACATAGTAGGCAAGACAATCTTCTCATTAAAAATAAAATCTTGGTCTTTCTTTCTTCCTATTCCTAAATATATGTAATCTTGAAAGGCTTTGCTTGCTTTGTGGAACACTGCCCAGGCATGGACATGTTCAGCATCTTTGGGAAGGTTGTCAGTTGTTCAGTGCAGACCCTCTGAAAACTGATCCATGAACAAATACTGGCTCTTTGTGGATTAGCCCATCTGCCTTCCAGATGGGGGAAAGGTAGCGTAGTAGCAACAGCTGCTCGGACAAGTAGAGCAGGTCACAGAAGAGTAGGGAGGAAGGGCAGAGAGGAGAGCCAATACTATGAAGTGTGAGAATTTTGCATAAGGTTCAGATCCGCAAATACAGAAATTTTTGCTCCCTAATTACCACAGGGAAGGGACAATGGAGTTTTAAAACCAAAACATGAAATCAAATTAAATTATGTTAATTTATTCCTCTTGGAAAAGAGGGGGAAAATATTCAGGGCTAATATAGAGCTCCCTTTTGTTATATTTGTTATATGCAGTTCCATCTAAAAGGTCTGAGACCTTGAGACCCAGCATTTCTTTTGCATCTCTATCCCAGCTTAGACCCAGGCCTCAAAGTGGAAACTGAGACTCCAGGCGCAGTCAGAGCAAATGTAACAAATCTTACATTGCTCCTTGTCTGAATTCAGAAAGGAACCAGCACACTCAAACCACACACGTGGCTGCAGTTTGCCAGAACAACTAAACCTGTCTTGAAGACACACAAAATACTAAAAAGCATCAGAAACTCCCAAAAAGCAACCAAATATCACTCTGCAGCTTACTTGTGGATAACCAGTACCATTATTTGTAAGCTCCCCTTCTGTTTTATTAGAAGCTTCTGAAATACCATAGCAAAAAAGCTCAGTAGGAAAAGTGCTAATTTGCAGTCAAATGTTCATTGGCTCCAAGGGCTGCTCTAACCAGAGCCAGTTACCAGTAGGTGCCACTGGCCTGAACTGCCTACAGCCCCTGTCAGTCAGGCAAGGCCAGATTCACCTCCTGGGGCAGCTACAGGTCGTACTGTACAGGCACAAAACAAACCAGCACATCTTTTAAACCAAACACACCACCGGTGATATCTAAAAAGTATATGTATTTCTGCAAGCTTTCATGTTTCAAGTCCAATTTCCAGTACATAGGAAGGGCATTTTCTTTATCCTTTCTGTAGTCAGTAGTATTCCTTACGAACTAATATTCCAGGCTATTTTGGATCTACAAAAAAAAGAAAGATTGATCGTTTAATGCAAAAGACACAGGATCTAAAAGATTTATCACAAAACACAGATGGAAATACTATCTTCTTCATTCAGAAAAGGAAAGACTATTATGGCTGGCACTTCTCACCTCTTCTTGTTTTCACACAGTGGACAGAACATTGTCAGCATTAGCCAAATCAAATTTAGACAACCAGGATGCTGCTGGAGACCATGTGCTTAACTGCTTTTGTCCCAGACATCTAAGAAAGAATTAAAGAAAATGACTTCAATTATGGGTTAAGAAACTGAATTTTAGTGTTAAATTAGCTACAGATATTTGCTGCTGGAAAGGTTTTACTCTGTTTTGTTTAAATTTAAGGATCAAGAGTCTATTCTGGGTAAAACTTCTTCTGAGGCTTCTCACTAAGCATCTCTGGGCTGGTGAACATGTAGCTTGGAGGTGAATGTAGCAAAGCAGCCAGACTCCCTTCACCCCTCTTCTCCCTGATGGAGGAAGCCCGACCTGGCAGGACACAAGCGCTGCATGGAGTCTGCAAGGAGCCCCGGCCTCACTCACTGCCATTAGCAATCAGCCTGGTCCTGGGAAAAGAAGATTAGAGAATCTTCATGATTCCTACCTCATGTTTGAATCAGATAAAATAATCGTGTTCAATATTAAGCAGAAGACAGAGTCTGAGGGCTTGTCTTGAATATCCTGGACTTGGAGATCTCTCTTGGATAGTTTTTGCAGGCATGAGTTAATTGAATCATCAAGGTGCCAGCAGAGTAGCCCCAACTAGACACCCTCCCTCCTCCCCATGAAATGCTGACCTCCGCTCGACTGTCCTGAGCCAGCAGCTCCGCAGCTTCACTCACTAGGAGAAAACGAAGACGGAAGGGAAACCCATCTTCACAATAAGCTCCTTATGGGATGGTTGGTACTTGGGAGTATTCGCTGAGGCAGATAGCAGGTATGCAACTGCATTTGTGTCTGCATTTTCCTAGGGACAGCAAATGATCTTACATAGATACCTTTTCCACAAGCTATGCAGCAGGGAAGCAAAGCTTGGTTGTGAGCTAATGGAAAAATAAAATACAGAGTCCTCTGCTGCACTTCCCCTGTCAAAAACCAACCCAGTATAGGAGGGAGCTCTTCAATCCTTCATTCCAGGAATACTTCAGGGAGGCAGGCCTCATCCCTGGCAGTCTGCAGCGGGATAGTGCAGTGAAGCGCAGCCTGGAGGTGCTGGCCGTGGTGCGGAGGATTCCCCGCAGCGGGGCTGGTGCGTGGGAGCCGGCTGCCCAGACAGCTCCCCAGCTGCACACCAGGCACCTGCCAAGCCAGGAGCTGGATCCCCAACTTGTGCAGCAGAAAGCTCCACTCGGAGACAAAACCTAAGTAATGTATTGCCAAACAGCTTTCACAATGGCAAATGAGTGAATTTAAGCCTGAATTTACCTTCCTTAATCACTGAACAATATTACCAAGGTGTATTGTTCAGTGGACAAGGTAGTTTATTAAGACTATTTTAGAAGTTTTGTTAATGGACAAGAGAGCAGGCTTTTAGAAAGTGTACATTCCTACTCACTTATTAGACCTTTCTGATCTCCCATTCATAAGAACTGCTGCTGCAGATACCACACACTTCAAAAAGCTTTTAACTTTAGCTCTTTAGAAAAACACAAAGAAATCAAGTTGGCAAGATCCTTTACAATTTTGTTAGAGAAAAAAAAGTCTCACAGATGGAAGATGCATGCACATTTTTTTTTTTTTGACAGAGCCAGAAATCACACTTTGTCAAAATGTACTCAAATTCCAGAGATGAAAGCAGAATGCTGGGGAAAAACTAACAAAAAGCACGTTCAGTAAAGGAGGCACTCACCATGGTGCAGGTATTTAAAGACTATAAACATATTGTTTATATTGCTCGACTATGTTGTTTAACTGCTGGGCTTACAATGATCTTTTGCTTAGCTCATAAGGCAGTAACTCATTTTCTTCCAAACACCATGTTTGGGGCGGGGGGAATGGGGGTTGTTGTTTTTTACTTCCTTACTGTGGATTTCTAAGGAGCAGGTGTTTGCTTTGTTATTTAAATAATGGCTTCTTTCCCTTTGAAACAGTTTAAATCTTGTAACTGAGCCACAATTCTGTGTGAATGCTTCTCTCTGCACTGCTAGATAGTTAACACTAGACTTATTGTAAGAACCTTTATAATAATAAAAGACTTTTGAAATGTTATTCTGAAAGTTAAAAGTTAAATACAATTCTATCAATATTTCTAAATTCAAATAGGTCTACTTATAGAATTTTATTATAGCCAGAATAATAAACAAAAATATATATCTTTTATGAAAAAAAAGATTCTTATCTAAAAAAGAACAAATGGCACCCTGGAAAATTCTGTCTAAGATTTCAGTAAAGTAGAACTGAATTCTATAAATAGAGTAAATAAAATTTCAAATATTTTTGACTCCTCTAAAAGATAATCTCTTTTTACAAGTTTGTTAATAGATATATTGAGAGTTAAAATACAGTGTTGATGGGAGATAATTAAAAAAGCATTAAGTGTATGACCTACTATGACCTCTGAGCTACAGTATGAGAAGAGCCAAATCCTATACATAACACAATCTTAATGTTCATTTAGCCAAATAAGCCATTAGGTTTTTTATTACAACATAGCAAAATGCACTTTTCATAAAATTACTGTCTAGGGAGGGTGAGACTGATGGATAACATGAAGTCATGCTACTGACATCAGATATTGTAAATTGAAGTACTGTAGCTTTGAGAATATGGAAATTTAATGTCAAGAATCTGTCCAGGTACCTGAAATATGTTATAAAGATGACTATTATTCAAATGTATTTTTAGGATCCCCTAAGACATTTCAAATTAAATAACAGACTTTTTAAACATAGTAAAACTACGAATTGCTTCATTTAGTGTTGTTTTGCTGGAAACGTATAGTTCAGGAAAGTTGCTTGCAAATACATGCTGATACTGAAATTCTGCTATTGCACATTTTGTTAACAGTACACAGATTAGTAACTGTTATTTGTGTTAGTTAAGCAATGATAAAGCAATGGCAGAATTGTCTAATCTTCAAGACAAGGTACCAAAGTTTTAATTGATGCAAAGCTCCAGTGGAAATAAGGCTGACAAATATTGAAGAAAAGATCTGATAGATGTGCAGTCTAGGCTTGGATCTCCCCTTTTTCCACTTACATGAGGCAACCTTCACTATTGCAGCATCTCTACCAGCTCTAGACCCAGCTGCCTAAATTAGAAACCATGCGTCTAATGAAAAATCGTTTAGCTAATTTGAATATTGCTCCTCTTTGCCACAGGGCAAAATGGTTTTCAGGGACTAGTTCCAATGGCAACAGACAACCAAGACGTCTGCAAAGTGGATTCTCATACCTGCTATGCCTCAAGCGAGCCAGGAGTGCAGCAGAGTGACCTACAGCCAATGCAGAGGAACAAGACTTAGAACAAATCAACCAAGAGGAAGTTCCCCCAGTTTTCCCTCATACTCTGTCCCTTTGGGCCTCTTCCCCATGTCCTTCTGCAAAAGGAAAGCTCTGCTCTAAATGATGAAATTGTCCTGAAACTGGGAGGTGCACAATTAAACTCTAGAATAATTCTCACTATTTCAGTTATAACTCTTTTTTAACAGCACTCAACATGTAGATTTGCTTACAACATAACGAGAAGCATAAGCCTGTGTTCTAGTGAACCTACTCAGAAATATATTTTAGCTATTTGTAGGAAAACCCTCTTCTTAGTCTAGGTTGACTAGGTAGATTTAGGCTTGGTTCTATTATTTTAAAACATGTCTCATATTAAAAATTAGATTCATATGAGTTTTCACCAACCATATGTATTATTATATGTACGCTTTGATTTACAAACTTAGGTTTATAAATAGAGACTGACAAAAGGAAGGTATGAACCGAACTGCTGCCTTCCAAATTTGCTCCCTTTCAGGAGTTTGGGTTTAATACACTTCAAAATTGCTATTAAGAATACAGCAAAAAGCTAACAGAAACTCTTCCCTGAGGTACCCAATTGCTACAGTTTTCTCTCATTCTAATTGCCAGTTGTTCTCTATGGAAAAACAATTCCCTATTATTACACCTTAAGTAACACCAAAGTAGGCTTGGCAGCATTCAGTACCTTTAGGAAAGGCAAAGTAAATAGCAGGAATAGTTGAACGATATCTATTTCTTAATGCAAAATAAGAATAAAATTCCCATTTCCTACATTGCGGTATCTAAAGTCAACAATTAGGATTAGGACATGAGTCCTCATCTCTGAATTTGCTGTGGTAAACACTTTGAAAGAGAACTTATTATGTATTTATTATTAAACCTATTTTTTTTCCATCAATAAATATCTACTAATACAGCAAAGGTGTGTATTTCCCCTACACACACACACACACACACACAATCATTACTAGCCATGGTATTTTCAACTAGAACAAGGATATTTTCTTTCATAGTCCTTGACTTTATTTGTTTATTGTAAAGTCTGGAAGTCTAGCTGAAAGGCACACACTTTGGAGGTAGCATTCAAGATCTAGAGGCCACAATATTTGTATGTGTTCTAAAACAAGCAAAGTAACTTCCCGTCCTTGCACTGAGAGCTTGTGTGGGGATGGCAGAGTCAAATAGTCCATGGTGGGAATTTGCAATGTTCCACTCGTTTTGTATCGCCCTGTTCAGTCATACCCATTTGCCCAAAGGGGGACATTCACACTGTTTACTCAAGACATTTAATTTCATGTGCCTAAGCTAGAACTCATTCTTCACATCCCCACAGTGACAAACATATATAGGGTCTTTCATATATGGATGGGCAGGCTCCTCTAGAGAGCAATTAGAGTGGGAACTTGCATCATGTTATAAATCACCTGCTGGGGGGCACCTACGTCTCACTTCTAGCTAGATAGGAATCCTCAGAGCCTAAATTAGGAGGCTAAAGATAGATGCTATATGAAATAGCACGAATAATGCCCCAAAGAGCACACTGTAATTTCACCCTTAGCCTGCTGAACATTTATTTCCCCAAATAAATCAACCCTCAGAAATTATCCAGAAACGCACTAACTGCTTTGCAGATACTAAAGAGCAGAAATGCATGACCCAGAGAGCTTTTTGCTTTAGTAATTCTTAATGGCTTTCACAGAAACTGATTAAACTAAAATACTCAAAAATGAAACTATTTCCTGAGAAACTGAAAATGCTGAAGTGACTACATGAAAGCTTTGAGTATTTATATAGTCTCCTAAAATATGAGAAAATCATCCAGCTACTGTATTACATGACATTGCACAACCGAGCAGAGCATGCCAAATGGCAGCAATCCACACTTCAATTTGGGAAGTTCTTGTCAAAATTGCTGCCAGTTTTAGATTATTTACACATGATCAGGAATTTGCTTTGCTTTTTACTCCTTCCTCGTTTAGAGAGAGAAAAAAACAAAAAAGCATTTCTGATTTGCAAGCGATCCTTACTGCACCTATATAGCTGTTTCCTAGGATTTTTAAATAAAGCATTAATAAGAAAAGAAACTTGTGGCTCATAAGGTCATTCTGTTATTATGGTATGTAAAATATCTTAAATTTTCAAAAAAAAAAAAAAAAAAAAAAAAAAGGAAAACAAGCTAAATGTATTATGGTTGGTCTTTCAATAATCTTTTATCTTACTCTTGTAAAACTATCCCAATATATAAAGATAAAAACTAGTCAAGAGAGATATATTTGGGTCTACAGCATGGCTTGGTGATAAATGGACATATATGACAAATAATCTTAGTTTATTAAGATGCTTTCTGTAGGCATTGCCTTCACCTCACTTGAACGAGCAATGATGAACAAATGCCTTATTTGCATCAAAGTAAATGACAGTTCTGTGTCCTGCTCCCGGTTGTTCTGCATAGATAGTGATCTTTATCATCTCTCTCATCACCTCAATATTAATTCCTAAAAGTGTGACTTTCAAGGTCACACTATCAAGGTAATATATATTTCAAATACTGCCCTCAGATTTGTGCACAGGATCGGTGGAAGGACTGTGTGTATACACTTGTCTTTAAACAGTAACGTATATGGAGAGGTATTCTTTACTAACCAAAGCTAGACATTTAATCCTTTTCCCATTTTACTTTTGGAAAGTTCAGAAGTTTATCCCGCTACAGTTCACAGATTGTTTCAGTAGCACCATCAGTGCTGCGGTTACACAGTAACAGTTAACCTACAATTTAAGTCTGAGGACTAATCTGGGTATTTTACTGGTATAATAGTTCTCACTGAGCAAAAATGTGCTCTCTGGCACAGTGTTGAAGTCCAACAGAAGAACAAGCATGATTTCCTGCATATACCTCAGTCTATATCAATTACTGCAGTGGTATGAACTGGAGCAAGAAGCAGTAGGCTCATCTTTTCAAAAGTTCAGTTATGTCATAATATCAAAAACTAAGCCTGAGTGTGCAGCATACACTGAGTTCTGCTTATCTATTTACTCCACCTGAATTTTTTCGGAGTAAGACAACAAAACTCTTTCATCTGCTGCCAGCACAGTGTGCTTTGTCTGTGCATGATCAAAACATGAGCTTTACCAATACCTTCTGATTAGACCAAATTCCACAGCTGAATGAAGTGGCATCTCCCATCCAAATGCAAAAAGAAAGCACCAAAGACCCTTCTTTTCGCCAGCCATCGGTGTCTTCTCTACATCACCAGCAGTGCCTTCCGTACGTGGAGAAAAGCCAAAACTTGAAGTAGATTTTAAAGGATTTTTTCAACAAAGTTATATTACTGCCAAAAATATGACAAAAAGATTCTGTTTATCCACTGCCACTCATGGAAGGAAAAAAAAGGGCCCGTCCTACAGATTCACAAACCCTACAGAGACTATGCCCTGAGATGTTCCAAAATTCTTTAAGATCTTTCAGTGTCAGATGAATACAATCTTGAAACACATATTTAAATGCCAGACTCATAAGTGTACATTTATCTTATGTCATCTGAGCTGAGATTTGTTGGGTGTCTCGCTCATGTGTTGCCATACTGCTTATGACACTTGCACATTCTTTTGAATTCCTTTAAGCTCACTACACTGCTAAAAGCAAATTGTCATTGTTAATATGAACGCAGTCAAAAAATTCTGAACATACTTTAGGATTTGGTATCAGAAATCTGCTCGACTTAAACACAGCATGTCAAATCTCTCTCTTTTTTTTTTTTACTACAAAAATACTTTCAGATTTATTTCTTTTTAGCAGGATCACTCAATTTACTTAGAAGAGACACATCTGTGTTTCTCTGCTTCTAAAACAATGCTTGACTTACAAATGTGGTTAAAAATTCCAAGTGCTAAGAACTACTTTTTGGGTTTAAACTTTATTATGCTTTTGTTAACATTGTCTGATACAAAGACTAGACCGTTAGTTTTCCTTTGAATCTCTCTTGTGTCTAAAGCACCAAGTTTTTTTTTAGAGAGATGACAAAAAGAGAAATCTTCTAAAAGAAAGGAAAAGAACTTTCAAGGAAAAAAATATAGCAAATTATAAAGAAAGAGGGTTGGGTTTGAAGGCTTTTGTTTGCACTGACCGTGTGATAACAGATTTCAGTTGTAGTAAGTCTACAGATTTATTACCAGTCTATTTCAAAAGCACTAATTCATATGGATTGATCGTAACATCTAGATCAGTGTTACTTGTTATTTTGTGGGAGTAAAACATTATCAAGCTCCAAGTATGCAGTGAGGCCCAAATCCCAAACTCCCTGCATCAGCATGTACTAACACACACATAAATAAGATTGTCACCTGAGAAAATAAGTCAGCAGGATTTAGTTTAATAAACTTAAATTAATTCTGATGAAGTAATCTCTGAGTATTCCCCTTCTTTAATTGCCTGTAAGTGCAATTCTTCTGTCATGGCATTTGTAGCACACACTGAAAAGATTCAGGGTTGTCAGGTTTGGGTTTCGGTGTCTTTTTTTTTTTTTTTTCCTCCTTTCTTTGTGTGTGAAAGTCCTTTTGCACTGGAAAAAGCTTCATTGCACAGATGTGGATAATTATGGTTCAGGTCAAAATAAGACCACATTCATAGCTACCTTGTTTTGCCTAATGATCACAGAAAATGTGAGAATTGATTCACATTTTTAAAGTTTCATTTTCACAAGAAGAGGAAAGAAAGGGCAAAGGAGAAGCAATGTAATTTTAAAATAAAATACAAAATAAAATCTGCCATTTATTGCTCCTGCCAATTGAATTCTGCAATTGTTATTTCTATTTCTGGACTTAATATCTTCCCGCCTCAGATTGGCACAGTAATGTTTCCTAGCTTCCCCATTCATTCTTGAAAATAGGTTGCAACAGTAAATTGCTGTAATCAAAGATCCCTTATGCTTCCCAGGAATGCCACATAACTGAAAAAAGAAAGAAAAAAAAAAACCTAAAAAGCCTCTTTGGGTCTGCTGCTGTCCCTGCTCCCACCTTCCTTCTCTTACACAGATCCTGCTCTCTTGATGGCTTTGAAAACTGACTGGCCTTTGCACCAAGCATCTCAGGTACGGGAAGCTGCAAAGTTTGTGTCTACCACATACAGTACAAGATGCATCAGAGCAGTAAAAACACTCACACTAAAACTAAAATAAACGTACTAAATATATTCCTTCAAAACCATCTTGTACGTTAGAGTGGCCCAGTGTCGAGTACCTTACCACTTTTCCCTTTAGATCAAGATTTTCAACTGCCAAAATTATCTATGAACAGCTAAATCCTGCCATTAGCTTATCAGCAAGACCTGCTTCTCTCCTGCCCCTTCTTCTAAGCTCAATGCAAGTCCCACCCTGGCAGTCAGACAATAAAGCTGCAAATAACTTATTCTGATCAAAGCCCCATCTGCTTGGCAGCAGCAATTCAGCTGCACTTGTGGTTTTTGTATGGCTGCAGCTTCTGAATTGAATGATCCTTTCATTTAGATGGAAGTTTAAACAAAATATGGTAATTAGCATCAACCACTGTGGCTTTCATGGCTACTGGCGACAAAGACATCTCTAATAAAAGGACTTTCCTGCTTTCCCATCTAATTACACAACATTGCTGAACAATACAATTTAAATTTAAATCAGGCAGCTCTTTTTCTTTTAAGTCACTTAACAGACTTCCTGCCTTACACCGATGGGGCAGAGGACAATTCCAAAGAATCCCACCTCAGAACTATTTCACTCATTTTTGTTTCATGTTCCTCTGTGCAGTGTGGCTGAGGTTGTTAAAGTTTAGTCCTAATGCTGCAAATACAAAACTACCTATTTACCTTTTCAAAGGGAAATAGGATTTTACACCATTGTAAAGTGAAAAATCAGATGTTACATAGCATTGAAGTTTTATTAGATAATAAAGATACCAATACGCAATGAGGAATGTTTTTAATGAGACATCCACAATACTTTAGTCAATAAAAATCTTTATAGGCACAGTCCTAACTGATATAAACCAGATGATAATTGGTTTATTTAAACCAATACACATTTTTGTTTAGACACTATAATCTCTCATCACAATAAAAATCGATAGAGGAAAATTCAATCTTAGGAAAAAAAGAAAGGATACAGATACCTGTATATTTTTGGCAAATGGGATTTTACATACAGAGGCACATAGGGCAGTAAGTCTGCAACTTTATAACTAAGCAATGTGGGTCTTGACTAACTTCTGGGTAGAAAGGGAAACCCCTGGTGTGTGACAGCAGGTGCTGCCGAAAAAGCGAGTGGCTCAGTGTCAAACACTTGGTAAACATTAGCCCACAAAAACTTAATGAATGGAAAGACTTAATCTGACCCCATGGTTGCCGATGAGCTGATAGGCAGGAATAAAACCATGTTTTAAAGCCTCTGGCTGGGCTCCTGGGGATTTGGACACCTGAATTCCCTCAGGCTGCTTGGACAAGTCCAACTAATGATTAATCTTGAAATTTTTACTTCTCTTCTATCTGCCAAGGGAAACAAATAAGGCAAGCAGAAGTATACGTGAGGGAGTTCGGTATTTAATAGAAGGAGTTATTATTTGAGGGAATAGTTTTGCTATGTGTATAGTAAGTCTGAAATGTTAGTGAAACTCATTTATAGAAACATAATTGGAAGGGAAAGCTCTAGACCTTGAAGTGGCATTCTTCATTAACTCCAAAAAAGTATGGTAACACATGAGGCTGAAAGAGGGGAATTTTCTATCTAAATAACTCCATCTACTGCACCCTCCCCAAGCAGCTAAATCCCAAAGTGACTGGGAACAGGAATACACACACACGGCATTCCTCACTCATGTCCGGTTATCTAGTTAAATAAAGTCAATGTGACAGTGCCAGGCTTTCACCATTCCATTGAAATGGTCTCCTACCCAAACACTTTGGAGATACTAACCTGGAAGCCCCTCTTGACCCACTCCACAGTAACAAAACTAGTGTCTCCAGCTACTCATAAATGATTATTTCCTTCTCTTCTAGGCCCAAACTAGTAGTCTTGCACACCCCTCCTGAAAGCAGGAGGCTCATTCTCCAGGTTTGTCACCAACATAAAAAACACATGGACTTATCTCACCACAGAATAACAAGCGACTCGTCTGCCAGTTTAGCAATATTAGCACAAGCATTTCTCTGCTTTCTACTGGAAAAAAACAAGCATATTGACAATTTGGCAGTGGAGAGGAAAAAAGAATAGGAACTGCAAAAACTACTTCTCAGCTTGAGACATCCAGCTGTCCCTTAAACAAGAAGTGCTTGCAGCAATCTGAAAACCTGCAGCACAAAAGAACAGAAACTCTCCATAAATTACTCCCATTCTAAGAATTATTTTTGCCTGGGCTTTTTGTCACTATATTATATTAAGGTACATTTAGAAGAGTCGATAAAAGGTTCATGAAATATTAATAAGCTTTCATATTCTGTAAACAGATGCTTATCACCACGTTAGTAGAAAACATTTTACATGGGAGACACTACGACACTGTATATGCATACAGCTCTAAAAACACAAGAGCTTCTCAATTCACTTCTGAACAGCTCTGAGAATTCTCTAGCTGATTTATAACTCCCTGCCCTTCAGGTGGTAAAGCCCATTTGCATTGTATTTAAGATCTCCAAAGAGCAAGCAACCTTTTTCCTTTACAACTATTATTTATAAAATATATTTTTTCTGCAGGTTAAGGTAACATTCTCATCCTTTCTAATGCCAGTCTCCTATGAACAGAGCAAATACCATCAGCCATTAACACTCTCCCATTAGCTTTAGCATTAAGCACTCTACAATAATGGCAAGAGATTTATGTGTAAACAATATATGCTATATTGTTTATATACAATATAACAACTATAAACTATACTTATAAATTTATAACAATATAAAAACTACCAGCAACAGCTATCAAGGAAAACAGTAAGCATATATGCTGTAACAAGACTGCACAGCAGATAATTGTCTAGGATACAACGTTTACATGTTATATGGTTGAAATTATGCCTAGCCATTATTTTTCCCAATGAATGTCATCCCTTGAGAGAGCTGTAGGCCTCATTCCAGTATATACAGATAGTATCTTGCTTTTAAAACCAAGCACAGAAACTATTCAGCAGAATGTGAATTTATTTTTGTGAGGATGGTGAATAGTTTATTCATTTAATAGTGGAATGCAGAAACAGGACTGCATTTCCCTCTACCTCGATACGATTCGTTTATCAGTACAACTCTCCGTCAACAGACTGGTTAATGCACAGACAACTGCACCCACCAGCTCATAAACACTCATTGTTGCTCTTGAGAGCTAGATAAGGATTGTCCACAGTTTGTGTTTTGTATTTGGCTGGCGCAGGTGACCTCCCAAGGTTCCTTCCAACATAAATTATTTTATTATTCTATGGACTTTTATACTCCAGATTCTCTGGGGAAAGAGATCATAAACAAAGCTATTTTTGTTTTCATGTTATAAAAATAAGAATTCTAGATATGGCTGTAAATATATAGAATTATTAGTGGAAACTGAACATACAGATGAAGCTAGCTGTCACTTTCTAGGCAGAAAAGCACTCACACTTGGTTTGCCTTTAGTTTCATTTTCATGTATGTGACTAGAGTAACAAGGACTCTTTTTCTTATTTTAACTATTGTATTAAGTCTGACAGGCCAAAATGGATTAACACAGATAGCAGAAAAAGGCAACATTATTTTATTAAAGGATAATAATTTTATTTTCTGCAAAATGCCATTAAAACATCTTAAGAGAAGATGAATTATCTATCCCCAAATATTTCAGCATTACATTACATTAAGGCATTACATTCTCAGAGATTCATACCCAGATCTACCCCATGCCAGGGGGTACCATACTCATTGCAAAGTGCCTGTATTGTGAGGTCCTCCCAACTTTGAAACATTTGCTCAACATTTGCAGATATTCTAGCAGTGAATTTAAAGGATTACTACAAATTTTCAGCAACTAAAGTCACTTGCCTTTGGCCTCATGCCTTGCAACACAGCACAGCTCTGCGGAAAAGCATTGCTTGTCACATCGTATTAGTTAAATATTGAAAGACAGATAAGTATCCCACTTGAAAGAGACAGTGCTTAATCTCTAATCACTTCAAAGGCATCTCTAACGTCTTGGCTTAAACTCTTTTACTTCAGTTTAACTGCAGCTTTGATGTTCTCCCTAATCTTCATCTCACCCTTACCTCAGGAACGTATAAGCACACCAGAGTTTTTAGAATATGACATGTACAACTGACCTCACACCCAAGCCACAAGTAGGTTAGACCTGGCTATCTAACTTACTCTGGGTGTAATGCAGGCCTCTGCACGCCACATGTCCTGCTGACAAACGAGTCTTTGCAGGTAAGACTTGTGCCAAAACAACACTAAAAGAGGAGAAAATAAAGAAATTTCATGGCATTTACCTATAAACAACAAAGGTAACATAACCTGTGAGCAATGGAAATATATATAGATACTATTTACAAATGTTTCACCTTACCCATGCTAACTTTGTGAACTTGTTACACAAGCTATGCTGACATTGCTGCATCCTCGAGGATCTATTCATGTTATTCTCCCAAATGATTTAAAATTAATAATCACACGCAAATAACTGACAGACTAATTTTTATTTTAATGCAGAGATTAATTTAGCGTCCATAGTCTAAGCTAACGTCCACAATACTAAGACAGGTTTAGAGAGATGATTACTTTTATAACAAAGATATTTCTTATAACTTGATATTACTGCAGTGCTATGTGGAACAGAAAATCAGTAATTCTCCAGAGATGCTGCTGCTCAATGTACATATAGTTATTAAAGTGTTATTTCTGGAACATATATTTGATAAATATCCACACTGCAAAAAATGCATATGTACATAAAGCATAGGTCAAACTAAGACTGTATACAACTGGATGAAATTCTAAACATTTCCAGGATGTTTTTATTTCAAGGACCCAGATCTCACATTTGCAAGCTGCTGGGAGCCTCAGGGCCAGAGGATTCACCAGTGGATGCTCTGCCAGAAGAGATGAGATGAGTCTCCTGGGCCCAGCAAGAGACTGGCTGAACCTCTGGGTTCCTGCCTTTCCTCCAGAGTGACCTCCTAGGGAATCATGCATGAGATTGAGCATCAGTGCAAGGGCAACCTTCACAAAGTCAGGAACCAATTTCTTTTTCCATGGCCTAAGTTTTTTTTTCCCCAGTGCTCAGAAATGCAAAATTTTAATAGCTCACATGCAAACCTCAGAACCAGTTATACCCCAGGTAGGAGTGTGATACCTCAAGTGGTTATGCAAGAGAAGATACCAAAGAGTATCTAACTGCTCCTTAGTTCAGAAACACAAATATGTTTTAGCCTTTCGAAAACTCAGGCAGTCAAAATCTGTGCAGCATAATCAAAGTATAATTAAAGGCAAGTTACTCAGCAACTTACATGCTGAAAACCTCCCACCAGTAAAATGCTCCAAATCATGCAATTTCTGAATATCATATGGAAAAAATTAAAAAGTTTTAAAGCACCGAGATATCCGAAGCAATAGAAGGCTGCCACGTAATCCTTTTTTCTTTTAGTTGATATTTCATATCTAACCAATGAGACCCATGCCCAGTCCCATTAACCACTCTTCCAGCATTGCTGCTGCTTACAATTGCAGTGTAACACCGGTGTCTCCCCTTCTTCTCCACACGTGGATTGTACCACCTCCCATTAATTTAAGGCACATCGTTTAGGCACTCAAGAGGTCTCTCCTTTGCTCTTTAAAAAGCTGCGAGCTGAGTCGTTTACAACACACATTAAAATATTACACACTGATTTTGAAAGCTTTTATGAGAGATACTAACTTATGTTTCTGCTCTCACTTCACTATGACTCCCACTAAATTTTCACATGAGACTATCAACCTAAGCAAGAGCCATATGCACATAACACACTGCCGAACAGAATCCCAAACCATCAAAAAATGAAGAGTAATTTTTCACAGCAAAGGACTCATCAAGTGATCTGTCAGCCAGAAATGATTTACTGAAATAACCGTTGAACAACCAAGTTCTTTGCAATCTGTTTGATAACAATGTGTAAAGAGAAAAATAAAAACGCATACAGCTCATTCACTAATTCACAACTGCTAATTTATTCCCAGAGCTACAATGACTTTTTAGCCTGAAATGCAAATAATTGTGGCTCCCATGTCCTAGTAGCATTTCAAGCAGATGGCTGTAGGAGTTTGACTCATTTTCTTGTTTACTTTTTTTCACTTGCTTGTTTTTAATTTGAACTAATTCCTCCCCAAGTACAAAGATACAAATAGACTGCAAATAGACAAATGAAAATTTCTTGTCTATACTAGTCACATCTCCTAAACTTAAATAACAGTGCAAAATTTGTTATGGCATATAGTAATTGGCAGAAGGCTTAAAGTAAACATTAGATTTTTATAAAATGTTTTGTACTCAGCATTATGTCATTTAGGGTGCTTCTGTGAATTCTAAGGTTTTGTATGGGCTTTAAATGCTCAACAGAAGGAAAAATGCTCAACAGAAGGTAAAAAAAAAAACCAATCTGCAGAATTAGTGCCTTGAAGAAATGCAAGTGCTTTACTTCCATCTGAGGGCAGTTGATCAGATGGTCTAAGCACAATGTGAACCAGTGGCAAACCCTCCTAATCAGAGGCAGAGTTCTCAGGCAGGGCTGTTCCTGTGGTGACAGTCAGGCAGCAGCTTCTGCGCTGGGCAGTGCCCTTGGGAGAGCGGTGCCCACAGGCAGCTCCCTGGCCTGGTCCCGGCCACCGCCAGGCTCCTGTGGGGCTGGAGGTGGTGTTGGGGCTGCCTGGCTGAGGGCACCTAGTGCTGCACTGTCATCTCCAGCGGGGCCCTGCGAGCCAGGCTCAGAAGCTGCTGGTGTCACATGGCAGAGAGACAGCCTGACAGTCATCGGCCGTTTTAAAGAAGCTGAAACTTGTGCCCAAACAGGATCAGAAACCTTGGAAATAAAGGACACAGAGCAGCAAAAACACACACACAAAAAATCCTCCCTTCACTTTTGAGATAAGAAACCCAAATGATGACTTTCCAGGGGACAGCATCTGTGACTGCTCTTGGTTAGGGAAGGTTTAACAATTGCCTTCCTTGCTTACTCTCTAAACATGAGAATATACAGGACTTTTCAAGAAATCAGGAAAATGGTAATATGAATAGCAGATTCTTGATGAAAAATTAAGAACTACCTTAAGGAAACTCCTTTGTAGGAAAGAAGAGGGACCAGAGGAAAACTGGGTTTGACTGAGACTGAGTATTATTTGATTGGATTTTTAATAATGTGTCTTAATAATAAAAGAAGAATTCATATTTTGTGGACTCCAGTTTAAAAAACACAGTGCAGACAAGTGGATTGCAAAACTCGGATAACTTAATTTTTGTATGTTCAACTACCTATAAAAACGACACACTTTGGGTAATGTCATCTCTGTCTAATTATAATTTAACTAAGACTCCACCTGCAAATTTTTAACTCATCCTTTTTACATGTAAGTGAATGTGGCTGTGAGTAACAGAGTCACCTTGTGCGAGTTCTGAAGGTGAGAAAACCACAAAGGGAAGAAAAACAGTTCTGTCAGCATCAAGGTACAATCAATAGCAATCCTCGATTAAACAATCAGTGCCACAGCATACCATTCACAAGTTAAAAAAAAAAAAAAAAACTTGAATTCTTGAATAATTTAAAGCTATCTAAAAAAAGAAAAAAGAAAAGCAAAGAAAAAACTAGGAAGGATGTGCTCCACAAGATATTAACAACTTTTATCACCTTCAGCTGAACTGAGTTGAACTGAGCCTAAACTTACAACATTTATAGAAGCAAATTTTAAAAGTCTATCACATAAAATCAAAGATTTATGAGATTTCTTTAAAATATTTCAAACTAAACGTTGTCATGGAACTACATACTAGCAGACTTTGAGTCCACCACGCACTTCATAAATAAAACCACTCATGGAACTATTTACTGGAGATGCCTCTCCAGTGGGACCCTAGTGCATAAATATGCACTTCTTTCCTTTTTGCCAACATTTATTGAAATTAGGTAAAACAATGTGCTCTGGCTCTGATACTATCAATAAAAGGCAAGATAGACATTAAATATTAAATTAATTCAAAAGGCAAGTAGTCCATGAATCACACATATGGTTAATTTTGAATTTTGGAAGATATGCTATCAGAACTTAATAAAAGTTCTACATTTCATAAGCCATTCCTAAAAAATATTGATCACATTATAGTTTAGCAATTTCAATATTTCAAGCATTATTTACTTTTGCAGCATTTCATTTTAATAGTTACTGGAAAAGTTCTTTGGTACATCATCTGTTTACTAAAACATTTATCTTCAAGTCCTCCCAGAAAGCAGCAAGCCCGCAGCTACTGCAATTAAAATTGCTGCTAATTTCAGACCAAGTGTCCTCTTTTCTGTCGGGTGCCCAAGCAAGTGACAAAGACTTCTAGAAGGGCTCCCAACTCACAAGAAAAAGGGCAAGTTGTCCTGACTGCCCGTAATTATACAGGTAGCTGTGCACCTCTTGCACACGCACAAAGCAATGCATGTGGCCACTGCCCTCTTTAGACGGCAATGCCAAATCCCTCACTTCCTATGAGAGATTCATCATCTCCACACATATGATTAATAATAAATATATAATTAAACACAAAATTCTGTAACTTGGAGAACTTTGCAGTAAACATACACACTTCACTATGACCTTGGTCCATGGTAACACGCATTCAGCAGTGACCCTGCAGCCCGACCTAGCAGGACACAGCTAGTTGAATTGCTAGTCTGTCCTGCTGTAGTTGTCACTGCCTCTGTGTGTATTTCATTTTGCAACTTCTATCTCATCACAACCATCTTGCACTATTAGAAAGAGCCTAATAAAAACAAGTACCAGCTAACATCCTCCAAAAACCTCCTGCACTGCACAAGCGTCAATCTAAACAAGTCTAGTGTCAGTTTTATCTTAAATTCCAACTCTCCACAGTTGCCTTTGGGTTTTCTTGGCCACCTTTGAAGCCTGTTAATGAGAGTCCAAGTGGGGTTTGTTTAACCTTGGCAGGAGAGGGTACCTCTTCTTGTTTCTGAGCCATGGCCTAGGAGGAACAGTAAGGTGTGAACCAGGATTAAAGTCACATTTCTCAACCCTTTCCTCCCTCTTGCCAGTTCAGAGAGCCAGAGTTTAAGTTGCACAGGAAGGAAATGATGCCATGGGGAGCACCAAATCTGCTGGAGCAAAGCGCAAGAGCTCCATGCATGCACTAGATTATCCTTTCTAAAAAGGTATGAAGAGCTTAAGTCTTCTCCAACATCTTCGTTGTCTTCTTGAGTTGGGCACAGAAATTTCACATACACTGCTGGGTTCAAGCAGTTGGATAAACTTTTCAGAATAGTATGACTAGATATCGCATGGGATTGCTTAAAATATTGGAACCTTTTTTCCTTGCCTGAATCTATTCTTTGTTGGGATTTTACCCTTGCTTAATCTCTTTTCAGTTTTAAAAATACCCATGTGACTTTAGAACCATCACTGCTGTTCCTTGCCACCTCACACAATGGTATTCATGGACATGACACACTGCTTGATAAGGCTGTTCGTAAGGCCTTAGGGGCTCTCAAAGCACAGCAGTCAGTAAGAATTAATCTGTAGATTACAAAAAATTAATTGTTTCTCTGGATTGTATCTCAATCCAGTAAAAAATGCACAAAAAGGCTAATTACTTTGGCTTAACCTATAGTAAAACACAGAGCAGAACACTCAGGATAAAAGTCCTACAGAAAAAAATCCTTTACTTGCACATTTTTTATATTTTGCTCCAAACGAGTGCAAGAACATCAAAAGGTGTACAGGAACAACTGTGCATGAAAAACTAGAGTGTGAAGAAAGATTTTTATGACTAATACATTTCTGATTGTTTCATGCATGAATTTGAATTTCAAAATATTTGCCATTGGTACAATTTTTACTGCAAAGATTTCCCATTGGAGAGAACACTTCATAATTTATTAAATATTTATTAATCTGCATATTGCTGGAGGACTTCCACTGAGTGGCAATAAGCACTATGATAATAAATGCTGTAAAGGGAGCAAAGATACTATTCATAACCTAAAACTGCTTATGCTGCTTCTAGACCTATTTGGCATCAACCGCTATTGGAACAACAGTCTTTTCAAAACTCACTGTTTAGTCAAAAGCCAGGATGCTCTCGGAAATTTCCAGACCACTTCTTTACCATTACAAATTATGGTTTGAGTTTTCGTTTTTTCGTTTGTTTGTTTGCTTTTATCAGCTGTTAGCTTTGATTTGCTGACAAGTTCTGGATGTTGCAGAACTGCTAAATCCAATTATTCTAAGATCATTAGTCAGGCCAAAAATTCCATGATCCTATAGTCTAAAGATTTTAAAGCAAAACAGCCCAGGACTATTTAATTTTCTTTTATTTTTCATCATCTGTATTCAATAACCACATATTGGGTTGAAAGGAAAAAAATTCATTTTTTACTATTTTTTAAAATCAATGTTAAGGCTAACAGACTTACTAAAGCTAAAGCTGTTGTTTTTTCAGAAAAGTATGCAAAATTTTGAGGTTGCAGACAAACAAATATGATATGAATTGCCAATCCTGAGTTAAGGAAAAATAACCAAATTGAAGAAACTATTGAGATTCTGCTAATACAAGAAAAAGAGACTACAATACTAGAGAATAGTACACATTCCACTAAGATAAATTAGTCCTGAACTGTTACTCACGATAAAAAATGTTTAATATTTTAAATCTCACTCAGCTGATTGGCACAAGGAAAGCTAGCATTTACATGGTGCTTCTGGATTTTGCCATGGTTAAACTCCTAGAATGAGATGACAGCTATCAAAATTAGTGGGAGCTCTGTCTCATTTTTCAAGTTCTGAGATTTTGCTTCTGGTAGATACTTAAATTATGAAAATTATACTATCATCCAAGATTTTAATTGATTTAAAAAGCTTTTGCTTGCTTGAAGAGTATCTTGAAATTCTGCATTACTTTGGGTTTTTTTGTTTGTTTGTTTTTGTTTTGACTGTACAACATTAATTACCACAGCACATGATCTTTGTTTGTACACTGCAAAAACTATTCTTACATAGTGTCTCATGTGGCAAATCAGAATCTCAGGTACTTCAAATACAGCTAGAAATGCACTGGTAGCAGTAGTATTTACAATTATTACAACTATTGCAGGAATGGCACATTGTTTGTACAGTTTGTCAGAATGAGATGCCTCAATTTGCATAGTAGCAAAACAGCCTCTTTAGAGTGGGTTTGGAATCAATCAATTTACCACTGAGCTTTTAAGGGAACCACCTATCTGCCCCTGTGCTCGATAAAGACGCAAGTGGTAAAGAAAGCCATTTACTAATGTGCATTATGTTGCCTGTTTAAAAAGGATGAAACAAGAACTGAGCTAAATACAGCTTGAGAAAAAATCACTGGTGAATAACAGGAAGAATTTCTATGATATATTGACTAGGCTGACAAATAGCTTTATACTTAGAATGAGGAATAAGTGCAGGACACTCTTGTGATATGTTGAATTTACTGGAGTCTGTGCTGCTCAGTAGGCCATCACCAATGTTGACATAGGGTTTTTTGTTTGTTTGAAACAAGACGACATGCTGGAAAATGAAGGCCCTTTCAAGACTGAGTGTTACATAACTACAAAATAGAAGATGAACTCTTCCATTAAATACTGTGATTTAGGAAGAGGGGATAAGAGCAACATAGGCAGTTCCCTAGTTGAACGATGACACTAAGCTGAGAGTCTGCTGGAATCCGTGACAGCTGATTAAGAAGAGAGAGGTAAAGTGCTGATTAAATTATACTAGAGGTAACAGCCTCATACTTTAATGTCATATCTGAAACCCAGTATCAGCAGTTTCTCAAAGTCTGACATAACACATATATAGACACACTTTAACAGTAAGAAATTCAAACGTGAATACAAGAGAAATAAATAATATTCATGTAAAATTACCTTAGATTAGGTCAAGCTCCCCCCTCTCAGAAAAAAAAAAATGGTACCACCAGTGAAATGGGCCTTTTCCATTCTGCACAGCTTGTATTAGATTGTGAATTAAGTAAGAGTTCCTGTGAATACACAGATTTGGATTTTCAAGACTCTTCTTTCAGCACTTCTAGATTCACCTTTTACTTTAACCTCTAGACTTGATTCTTCTACCATGTTGGCATAACTAGCAGTAACTTCCCACGAGGAAGTCAATAGTAAGTGACTCAAGAGTCTTCCCTTAGACTGATATAGATTTTCTCAGCTTTCACCTTTTGTGGGCACTTTTAAACTCCCTGTCAGCAGGTACCTCACAATCACCACAGTGATGCCTGAAAAGGTATTTTTATTTTACAAATCAGGCAGTTGCCTGTATAAAACACACAAAAATCCAGGGGAATGGGGACAAATATTCAAATATTCTTTTCTCCTTGGTAAATGCATAAGTTAAGATAGGTGGAGACATAACGTATCTCTGGACTTTAGGTGTCTACAAGACAAAGGGAGCAGTTTTGCATCTAGGTATCTATACGTATGACTTGGTTTACAATCCTTTAGAAAACTTGTCCTACTGAGTTTCCCAATATTGCACATGGCATTTCTGCATCATGGAGTAAGGAGTAATACAGAGACACCCGAGCTGCAAGTAACACAGAAAACAGAAGAGCACAATGACATACATAAAGCTCAGTAAGTCTCCAGCATTGCCACTGAGGCCATGCCGTGTTGCAAAGGATAAAATTTTTGCATCTTTGTAGGGTCCCATTGAGCTGGGTGGGTCTAAAAGGATGCTCACAGCTAGGTAGTCCTTTCTGCAATGCTGTGTCTTGTGTCATACAGAAAGAATCTGCAAAAGGATTTGATGGATCACAGAATTAGTCTGCAAAGATGAAATCCCAGACTAGTCACTCCGAAGTGGCTCTGGGAGCAGCAGCTTTTCCCTTCTCTCAAGCTGTAAATATACCCATTAATTCAGTAATCTAGGGCAAGTGAAATTCTACTTAGCAGTGTAAATGAACATATTACAAGTCATTTTGTCTGGAACTCCACAAAATGAAATTAACGTGGATTAGATGACCTCTCCAATTCCTGTGCAGCCCAGTTTTCCACGCTTCTATCATTGCTCGTGACGGTTGCCTCTTCCTACTCTGCTCCCAGCCTGCCCCAGAGGAATTCAAAAGACTTTTTCATTTTTGTCTGTTAACTGCTTTTAAATATTTTAAGTTATTCAACTTTGAAAACCGCTCAATTACAAATAAGAAGACCTGGGCTCACAAAATCTGCTCTCATTACAGTGAACAACCTCAATAAGAAAGTGCTCTGCAGAAGAACAGATGTATTTGTAGGATACTGAAACAGGAGCACAAACCAGACACATCTTCTTGAGTCAGATTAGAAAGACTGAGCCTTAAAACGGATCTTTTTCATTTGTTCTCAGACCTTCTGTACGCTCTTTCCTGTATCAGCTGTTGGAAAGTATTGAGTCATTCTCTATTCTGGAAATTCATTATCCACAAGTTGGAACCTAACAGGACTCATAGATAATTCATCTCTTCTCTCGACAGTGAAATAGACCCAACAAATGAAAGAAAGATTACATATCCCAAGGTCAAATATTGCTTGCTTTTCACGATTCACAGAGCTCTGCATGACAGTGCTGCTTTCTACTTTCCTTACTGAGATTCAAGGGAGATGACTGGGCTAAACGAACATCTTTCCAATTAATGGAGGGACAAGGTGGCTTCTAAGTGATCTGGGAATATGTGAACTGTGAAATTGACATTTAAAAATGTTATTGATTGTAAATTAACACACACAATTGATTTAGTCAATGTATATATAGACATTAAATAAGATTATGGAAGCAAACTGTGAAGTTCAGATAGTGGATTCACTGTGAAGTTCCATGGTGAATCTAATGACACCTTTGAAAAGAGACACTCTCCTCCTATTCTAAAACATGCAATAAATCTGAAGAAAAAGCCCTGCTAGGCTCATTTAGCAAATTGATCTTTCTGTAAACTAAATTTACTCACTAGCAAGACTCCTTCCTAAGCAAGCATCAAGTCAGATTCCCAGAACTGATTCATCGTTCACAAGTGGCCACCTTTTCTCCAGAAAGGCACCATTTCCCATGTTGCTCAATGTACACTGTTTCCTTCAGGGCAGGGCAAAAAAACTGAGAGGGTAAGAAAGTGGGGAGACACGTACATGCATAGACACACACAAAAGCCCAGGCTTTAATGACAGGTGTTGGGAATAATTCTAAAATGTCTTTTAGTCAGAAAATACTAATTTGTTTGAAAGAGTGGGGGTAAAAGAACCTTTCCCTTGGAACATACCCATACTAAAGAGGTATTTTGGAGAGGTATTTCATGACTCAGCTCTATTTTACCCTCAGCGTAGCCCACAGGCTGGTAGTTAGAGACTGCAGAGATATGTGAATCGGGCAGAGAACCTAACCACTAGTTCCTGGCTATTTTGGACTGTGTCATTTCACTACTGGTGACTTTGTTTTTATGTGCTTAAAAAAAGGTCTGTTTCACTTCTGAGGCAGAAAAGGAAACACCACATTTTGCAGCAGAAAATCTGGGTTTCTAATTAGCCCGTAATTGCATTCTTTCCTTCCCTCGCTCCCTCGCTGCAGGTGGGCGGCCTGCAGACCACCCAGCCGCACGGCCCCTCGCGGCGCCGAGCCCGAGCAGCTCCGGGGAATGGCTGAGTTCACGCTCAAAGCATCGAGGTGCTCCTGCCTTCAGCCTGCTCATTTTAAAGAAAGGTATTCAGCTCTGCTCTGTACTGAGCTGAAGAGCAGGCTAAAAGGCTGAAAATGAATTTGGGTGAAAAAACAAAAGACTGTTAAAAAAAATCTGAGAATACTAAGGCGTAGAAAGGGAATTGTTAAAAAGATTCATTTTTGACGTTACCTGTATATCCAATTAAATTAAGCAACATTGGAAATGGTAAGTGTCATGTAAGTGATGACAAAACGTATTTTGTAACTGGTTCTTTCAATATATTCTAAAAAGTTTTCTCAGAACAAATGAAACCCAGCAAATTCAATGTTATTTATAAATCATTCATTTGAATAAGGCAGTCTCAGCAGGACCAAAATAGCCACACTGAATTGCAGGGACGATTCTTAGTGAGAAGCAGATGGACAGAGAAGGATTTCTTGCAGTGGCAAGAAATGAGAATGCAGCATGTTTGTGCTTTTCAGAGAGATGCACTATTTGTTCCTTTGATAAACCAGAGTTTTACATGCACACAAACCCGATTACCACTGTTATGTGTATGTTTACCTATGTATGTTACTAGAGGTAAGAAACAGAAGAAAGCACAAGCCTTCAGATAGTTACTTTGCCACCATATGTCTAGACTGTCCAGAATTAGTTTAACCATCACCATAAACACTCTCTATTAAAAATAAAGCAAAACAAAACCCTGATTTTCCATATGAATTCTGCATGTAAAGGGTTTGCTGACATCACAGTAACAAACTATCAACCACAATTATTTTCAGGAACCAAATTCAATCTCCTGTTTAGGTCTCACCCATCCTGGCATCAAGTGAAATGTGAAGCCGAGAAGAGTGAAGGCAGGAGGATGAAAAGCAGCTTGTCAGCAGTGAAGTGTTTCTCCCCAGCTCTTAATTCTCCTTCATTCTCCTAGCACTGCTGATACTGGCAGCTTAATGGACAAACAGACCCCAGGACTACAACCAGTCATGTAAATCATTGCAAGAGACTTGGAAACAATTTCTTCAAAACTACTGATTTTAATAATTGGCAAGATTTTGCGGACAGGGACCAACAACATGGAACAGGCTCAGATAGGTAAATGTCTTTCTAAGCAAACAATCCAGCTCTATGATCAAACCTTATTTTTCCTAAGATCTCCTAATCAATAATTTGCCTACTTCCAAAGACTGCATGTGAAAAATAAGGTAATTGTTACAGAAAGCAGAACATGGCATTAATGAGCAACAACATCAAACATTAATATAAAGCTTTGTAACAGAAACATAAAGCTAGGTCTGAAGGAAACAGGAATGGAAATGCCTCTGTGTAAGAGAAGAAACAACAGGAGCCAGATCAGAGCTGTGTAGTGATATCTTCCTGACAGCGACTGCACTGGTAAACACTGCAGAACACCTTGTTTGCATCAACATCAGAAGGGCTGTGCTCGGATGCCAGGAGAGTGATGCAACACCAAAGTGCACAGTGTGTGTCGCTTCATCTTCCTCCTACCCTGACAGGAAGCAAAAAGCTTCTGCAAGTAGAAAGCTACCCCAAAGCAGGGAAACAAAGAAAACGGGCAGATTAAGATTTCTGGACCGAAAGTGAGGCTGAGGCGTAGTTCTCACCGCTGACACTCAAAGGGCATTAAAGATGCATCCCAAACCCAGGTCATTGCCACCAGCCACAAGGAACCCAGAAGACAGCAAGGATCCAAGAGCCCTCAGTCTTGTCATGTCCTGCACACAACCAAACACACGCAGACCACCTGGGCACACGTGGTTTGGTGAATACAGGGCTGTGGGGAATACAGGAATGTGATGAGTGAAATACACGAAATTTTCTTTAAAATAAATTTTGCCACCTTCTTCCCTGAGTCTCACATTGAGTTTAGTTACCTTGATTTCCATCATAATCATTTATATATCAATATAACATCATAACATAGCCATTACCTAAAAGCATAGAATATTTCTCTCCAATATTAAATTCACATTCATTGAATGTTAAGACATCCAAGAGACATATGATACCTAAAAAGATCTCTCATG
>JAWLRI010000640.1:1235256-1331857 GCA_034781795.1 Crypturellus tataupa
TGCCTACGCCTAGGCTCAAGCCTAGTTCAAGGCAGACTAGTTTTCCTGTGGCTAGATTTCTGCATGCTTTGCAATAGTTGCACCTCCTAGCAATTCAGACCAAAAATACAAATTGACATCAAGTCATATGTATCATTCTGGTATTTCCTCATCAGCAGTTTCATAAAGAATATTCCCTAGAGAGGAGAAAATGAAGGAAATTGCATGCCATAAAATCCATCTGACTCATCTCAACACTCAGGTGGTTGTTCTCTAGTGAGTCAAACTTCCTGGGTAACCATTCTCCCTGGGAAGAATGGCTCTAACAAGTTATTATCCAAGT
The DNA here is from genome assembly GCA_034781795.1 of Crypturellus tataupa. Lineage (NCBI taxonomy): Eukaryota > Metazoa > Chordata > Aves > Tinamiformes > Tinamidae > Crypturellus > Crypturellus tataupa. The sequence goes on from JAWLRI010000640.1 coordinate 1,235,579, forward strand.
AAAAGAGGAAATATCCTTCACTTGCTTGGAGCCAAAGCAAAAATATTTGCCTCATCCCTGTTAATAACTTTTTTTAAATGTTATAGCAATTAAAGATGATTTGGGGATATTTTCTCTAATTATTCACCAAAAGCAGCCCTTTATATTTCAGCCAGCATTATCCAGATAACTTTTGTCCCTTTCTTCAAATCACACTTGTGCCCTAGGAAATTTTAATACCACTATCTAGTCCCATGAAAGTCCTTTCTGAATCACTAAGGTATTGACCTCATGAATGTTTCATTGTTATTTCTTGGTGGGACTGTCAATCAGAGATGAAAAAGAGGAAAACAAAATGCAGAGCCAAGTGGTTTGCCAGAAACGTCACCATCAAGATTACTTCATCAGATAGCATTAAAAACAAACAAGTAAAAAAAAAAGAAAAATCAAAGATCGGTATGGAAACAAAGCATCAACTTCATGTTCTTTTCTGCCTGTGTTTTCTCAGGATTAATTGCTTATTTCCTCTTTGTGCTTTTTAGGCATACTGAGCATTGCATTATGTTTCCTAAATAATATTATGGAAATTCCCAGAAATTCATTACATCTGTTGCGTTTTAATCAGCTTCCTTCAAGTCATCCTGAAATCAAATACCCCATGTTTCTTCCTTGATGCTTCTATATTCATGGCAGTGACACAAACATGGAAGGTGCGGCTCAAGTGCCACAACACAGGTGATCACTACCAGAAAGTTCAACGAGAGCATAGCCTGTGTTCTCCTACAAGCAGCCAAAGCTCAGCACAGGGCATCAACCCACCCACCAGGCATAGAGGCTTCCTAGGGCAATAAGCCAAGGCCTAGCGTTGTTTGGGAGTCATTCTTCGTGAAGACCCCACAGATGCTTTACATACAGTTTAGAAGGGTTGATCTTTCCCTGTGGCCAAGAAACCACACAGACAGAAAGGTGGTGTAGATGGACAGACTTTTGTAGACCTTTTCAACAGGCCTTAAGATAACTTCTTTATAAAGTAAGCTCTTACAAGTTTGAGGTTTTAAAAATTACATATTTTTTACATAAGTTAAAAAGGGAAAAAAAGGGCAGATCATGAAAGAAAAGAAACAAAAAAAATGCACATCATCTCACCTGCGAGAATGTAAGAGCAGCACAGATCTCACCTCTGAAAGGCAAAGGTGAGGGTAAGCACAAGACACAGACTATAATAGGTTCAGATAAACACAAGCAAGAAAATTGGATTGGATCTATTCTCTCCAGACATAGGAAAACAATTTAGATATGTTTGCTTTCATTATTTCTATTTTATATATACATACATTTATTCTATTTTGTATTTATTTCATATTATTGAGCAGATAATAATACATAGGCAAACTTCCTCTGGCACTGAATTAATATCTCTACTTAGGTGAATACCTGGAAGTGTAGTGAAGCCTTCACATCTTTGCAAAGTAAGAACGAGTCCTGCCCAAGGTTAAAGGTGGTAAGATGGCTGTACATTAGCAATAGATTCTATATTCACAGAAATTGGGCTATGTGAACTCTTTTTGTCCAATGGATACACTCCCTTTCTGCAGTATTGACATTACATTATTTTAAATTAATTCCTGTGTAATATATTTAAAGCTTTCAATTCAGTTCAAATCCTTTAGAATATCTGTTTTCTTTTAAAATCTGGTTCCTTAACTCACAGTTTTTGGCTCCTATGTCTATCATTGGAAACTATTTAGTTGCAGGAAAACCATTATAGAACCAGCATATAGGAATGTCCCATGTTCTGGAGAGGGGCTGCCAGTGCAGTTCAGCAATCCTGCGAAGCCTTCCTCCCCTGACCCTTCACGGCAGCAATTTATTCCGTGGGAATACAGAAGTAAATTTTCATTCAGGAATAATTACTCTTCCTATAGTAGTAGTTAGTCAACATGGGAACACAGTGAAACACCCCATGTCACAACAGCTCTTAGAGCCCGTGTCCCCAGGGAGACTGCTCCGTGCACAACTGTGCACGTATGACTCAGCTGGCCATTTGCTAGCAAGTTTTCTGTGGTGGATTAGAGCAACAAAACTGACTCTGAGCCCTGTGGGCCTGCTCAGACAGCACAGAGAGTTCAGAGTATCCTGAAGGGTGTGTGTGACAGGAGAGGAGAATTATTTTTTGTAACAGTATAAATCAATGATTTAACCCATACAAGGATAAATAATGTACAGCATATACAGCTCACACAAGAGGTTCTGCTTGGGGATGCCATCACTGTTTGAGAACGTTCTTAGTGCAGATGAAATTATATTTCTTTTTCAGAACAAGCTTTGAAATTATACACTTAAATACATAACAGGGATATAAGGTCAAACAAAGCATTTCTGACATGGAGGCACATGTTTCCTCCAATATCATTCCTGGTGCAGTGAACATTCAGGTTAAGACTATACAAGGATACAGGGAGTTTCCATTATCAAGGCACTTGCTCTGGGTAAAATGTGCATCAAGAATCACAGGCAGATAGAATCATTATGGTTGGAAAAGGCCTTTAAGATCATCGAGTTCAGCCATATAGCCTTCAACACCACGTCTGCTAAACTTCTGCTAAACTGCTAAACAAAATCACACTTCTTCATGTGCTTTTGTTCTTAAGTGGCCTTTTCTGTTTGTAGAACTGGTTTTATGTTGACTGAATTACAAACCTTATGTTGGACATTACTTTTTTTTCAGGCTTGTTTGTTTTTGGTGGAGAAAAAAAAAGGGTTGTCAAGTGTGCACTGCAAACAAATAGCCTTGGGAGTCGTACTCACCTCATTGCTTTGTTTTCTGCTTTTGTTTTCATTACTAAAAGTTCTGTTTTTCCCTGCATTCCCAAAGTTTAAAACGGGATTTTCCACAGCAGCATTATTAGCTTAACTCAACCAGTAGCAACAGAATTAGGCAAATAAAAAAGAGGCCAGTAGAATATCAAATGATGACTGAAAAACAAGTCATGCTTAAAATACCGTTAGCCATCTGAAACCTCTTAAACAAACCTTATTGAAAAAGCAAACTGCATTTTATCTTAGTTCTTTCATTTGAAAAGTGAAGACAAAAACAGCAAGCTAGTTAAGGAAAATCACTGGATTACAATATGAATTTCATTTTGAGGATGTCTTTCATGGAAAAAAGAAAAAAACAGTCATTAGCTAAAGACTTTGTATCCAAGAATAAGAACTGGGAAAGCTGCAGATTAAGTTTAAACTTGTTTTGATGTCACTATCAAACTTTTCCAGGAAGTCCCACAACCAAAGGGAAATAGATTTTCTGAAATGTTAAAAAGCTAAGAAAATCTATTTGAAACCTCAGATGATTTTATTACATCATAGAGGAAAATGTATGACTAAATCTTTCTCACCATGTCTGTTGCACTTTAAAGCTCAATGAAATCTCTGGTGTTTTGTTATACAATTAAAATCAATAGCTAGACTTCAAAAACAAATAATACATAAAAATACATAAAAAATAAACTGGAGAAAACTCATCAAAATAAGACAAAAGATTGATCAGAGCTCTAGCTAGGAGGAAAGAAGTCTGCAGAACAAGGAGAAGGAGAGAAGACAGAAGAGGGCAAGTAGAGAAGCGCACTGCTTGAAGACAGCTGCAGTCCTGCCCTGTGAGATAAAATTTTTTCAGGATGTTTAATAGTAAATGAGATTTAAGGAGCTTCTTTAGAAATGTACCTAAGTGTGTGCGTCAGTAGGTCCCATAACCCACAAATGTAGTGCATTATACAAACTGCCAAAACTCCCTTCTATGCTTCCTACATTCTTTTATCTCCGACAGGTCTGTACAGATATTCACAGAAAAGAACTAAAATCAGCTCCAACAGATAAATATTTCTCAGGTGTATCCCAAAATACATATTTTGTAATGTATTCATATGATAAGAGCATCAAGTTGTAATGTATTGTCAAGCAGCAACCAATCCTGAGACAAGTACTTCCAAATCAGATTAAGCCAGCAAGAAAGGAGAAAGAGGAATAGTCTTTAAGGCAGAGAAGGCAGAGCAGCTCCTGAGAAAGCAGATAATAGCAGCGAGAAGGAAGTACTTGCAAGAAGCACTTTCTAACAACATGTCGCTTTAACTGCCCATTTTAAGTGCCTTGGGTATAGCTTTGTGCTAGGAGATGATAGAGTTCAGAGGTTCAGCCCAGGAGTTTCATATACAATGCATACAAATTCCTTACATGTAGAAAAGGCTGGTTTTGCATGTGATCTCAGGTGATCAAGGGATTTCAAGAAGTCTCTGGTCCTCTTGCTCAAGGCAAGGTGAGATGAGGTTGCTCAGAGTTTTATCCAGTTGGGTCTTGAAAATCCAAGGATGAAGACTGCATAATCCCTTTAGGCAACCTACTCCACTGCTTGTCTGTCCTCATAGTGAAAAAAATTGTGTATCTAAACTGAACCTCTCTTTTCCCTATTAATATCCACTGTCCCCTGTCTTTGCACAGTGCACCACTATAAAGAGCCTGCATCCCTGCTAGGAACAGCAAGTTGCTTTGTGAAGCAAAAACTATTTCTATTACGTGAAAATTTTCCAGAAAAAAATCTTAAAAAGAAAAGAAACATGGATAACACCTACATCATTTGTTAAGGAATTATCCCCAAAATTTCACTGTGAATTACATTTGCCATTCAGAAGAGCCAATTCCTGATTATCTCATGGTATAAACGTATAGAAGAGGGGAGAATATTAGCTAAAAAGCATCCAGAATAAAGAGGCTTCAATTTCAGAGACAAAACAAAGTGAAGTATGTTGATTAGACTGCACTGAGGAAATTTCAAGATCAAAATTAGGCAATTTAGCTGGTTAGTTGTAACACATACCACAGTTTTCCAACCATTGCCTAAGGCAAAATTGTCAGAGCTGAACCAAATGGCCTAGATTAGGATGCTTAGCTTGACACGTTTATGCTAGCTGAAAGCCAAAAAAAGTCTTTCCAACTTTCTGAAGCTGTCTTTGAGTTTTTTTCAAAAGTCAATTATGATTTTTTCTAGCAATTCTACAGTAAGAAAGAAGAAAAAATACAAATATCCACAAAATGTGAAGACTATGTGTTACATTAAAAATATATACTTTTAAAACTATTCAATTTTTCACTCTCTGCAATAGTGACCTGAATGGGTAAAAGGTTTATTCACCTGTAGATAATTTACACTGATCACATTTACTGGTCATGGTTGACCACATTTAAGATAATAGAGTTGTGAATTCCTTGTGCAGCTTAGGAAAAGTCAATCCGCCTCAACAAGTATCACAAAAAGACAGATCTGGATGTTCAGCAGCTGTGTATGCTTGGCACTGCACTCAGAAAGGATGAGATGAGACAGGGAGAGTCCCGGGCTGATCGGCCCTTGGAAAGCTGGGCCTAGGACAGGGAAGGTTCCTAGTGACATGAGGACACGCATAGCACACACGGGGTGCGAAGAGCCCGTCTGAGAGGGCAACAGCAAAGCTCTGGGCAAATGCAGCTATGCTTCACACGGTCATTGCCTTGTCTGACCAGTCTGGAGCTACTTTGCTCATCTCTGATTTACACTGCAATATTTGTACATCTTAAAACAAATAAGTATCCTCCTTAAACTTAGGGCATGAAAAACTACTTTTGGCCTTGTTAGTTTGCTTAATATCAATCCTTGAAGAACCAGCAGACACCTGGAAGGAAACTGAGAAGAGGAACCGTTATAAAATATTCTGTATGCATCATAAATTCTGCTTCTGCAAGCACATGATGAACTCTCTGCACCAGAGAGACCCTATAAATACAGGCAGGCAGCCACTAATGAGAAGACCACTAACACTGGAGACAGAATCAGATAGAGAACTGGGAGTCCCACTGGAACCTTCACTTTAGAAGAATGTAGCTCCCTCAGTGTCACTAAGATTTATGTTTTGGGGTGAAAGAATGTTTTGGGGAAAATTGCGAAGGGAAATCAGATTTCCACTTCTGTGACCTCATTGTAGAGACATTTTACTGTAAAGAACAAGGCATTTTCACCTACATCTTTGGATCCAAGTACACCTTTTCATTAGTTTAGCAAAATCAGTTTCATATTAATTATCCTCTTTAACAAACTATATCATTTACATTAAAAATAAAATCTTATTACTGAGCTTCTCTTTCTAGTATCGTTGGAAGTTTTAAACCCTAAATGTCCACTGCTCAATAGCCTAGACCTTCTAGAGCAAAACTAAGAGCTTCAAATTGCACTGCAAATTACACGGCTTCTATTTTAAGCTTGACATCATTCATCCGGTTGTTTCAATTTAATTATATTTAGCCTTCAATCCATCTCCAGCAGCCCTAATACTTCACATGTTGTTAGTTTGTCTGCTTTACTCTGCCTAGACACTTGCAAAAATAGCTACACTTCAAAGTGTCACTTGAGAAAATTAACCCTAAAGCAGTGTTTACCACCCATCTCACTTAGGTGCAAAAAGAAAATATCGTAAGCACTTAGTTGATGACTGCAGTTGCTGAAAGCAATAATACAGAAAAAGTGTGAAAACTGAGAAAAACATACAGATATAAATTATGAACTATTTAATAGCCTAGATTTAATAGCCTAATTTTGCAGCAAATGCCGCAGATATTTTATTACTACCTAGATTTATGTGCTTAAATCTTTCTATATATTCCTCTTTTCAGGGCATGTTTTCTACAATAGATTCCCAGTCAAAGATGATAATTTCACCTTTAGTACTTTCAGCAAAATCACCTGGAAGTAGTCTTTTAATTGTAAGTGAAATTACATTTATTTTTTAAGAAAGTATTGGAAAGACAAGTCAGCTATCCTATTGTAGAATGATCTTTTTGCTATTTTAGACTTGTAAAACTTCCCAAAAAGGCATGACCATTCAGAGAAATATACCGCTTTTCCATAGATCTTAGATCCTAAGATTCCTCATTAGGAATAATGAATCAAGTTTAATGTATTTTGTTCATGTAGTTTGTATTTGATCTGCATCTCTACAGCACAGGCAATTCACGTGTAATAGTTATGTCACTCAGATACTTGTGTAGAACAAAACTAAACCATAAAATCCACAGTTTTTACCAAAGTGTTTACTAACCTATTTAAAAAAAAAAGAAAAAAAGGAAAAAAAAGAAAAAAGTTCCATGTAAGTACCTATTTCTCCAGTACTGCCAAAAATACTTACTCTTATTAATTCATATTCAGGCAGTGGTTCCAGGATTGAATATCGTACGATTAGAAGGCTCCAGTAATAACTAACATTTCCAAAATCCCATTTTATGCATACGTTGGAAACAACCTTTGCAGTTGCTCTAAGTTTACCTCAGGAGACACAAGCTTTTTCCCCTGCACCCCTTCAGACAGGAGGTGTAGCACCTTGGGAACATATAGTGCTCCAATGTTCCTTATTGGGATGCCATATTTACCAAGCAAATGTGGATCCTGCAGCTTAGGAGACAATTTTAATGTGTGCACTTCCCTAAATGGAAATACTCAGTCAGAATCTAAAATATGAAGCTCAACAGCCCCAACTAGCAGAAATTACTGTTTTTCACATGCCAGAAGTTTATTATTCTTTCCCAAAGCCATCAACAGAGACAAAAGGATGCCACTATAAATGGTGAATGACTATATACCATACTAGTGGAAGTAACAGTTCTGTTACGTTTTTCCAGTCTAACATGAAAATCTGTTTCAGCTGCTCCTGGAAATGATGCTGAGCATTAGGATCACAGGATAGTCTCACGACAAATCTTGAAATGACATAAGACTGAATGCGTTACTGCACCAGTCTGTGTTGTTCCTTATTTCCTTGAAATCACCTATGCTGTTGCTGAAGTACAAGAGGAGATTTCTCAGGATCATCTTTCACACAAAAGTTAGCCCAGCTCAAAGCATCAGAAATTGTTTTGCATGAATAATTATTTCAAAGGTAACCAACAGGAAATGGCACCTGATTATGTTTTGGACCTGCAGAAAGCAGAATTTAACAAAAGTAGGTATTAAGAGTGCAACTGAGACCTAACCTACTAAATTTCCCTCAAATCCAGACTTATCTTTGCCTCCTATTGCTGAGTTATGCTCAATATCTTGCTCTCGGGTGTTGAATGACACCCTCAGGGTCCTGCTGGAAGAGAATAAAAGCTTTTTCTCTCAGCTAACCAATAAAAATAAGGCACTGTGCCCCAGGAACACTTATTAAAGCCTAACTGAGTCTCATAAAACCAGTAACTTAAATATTAAAACTATTTCATTAGTCGTGGCTGCAACATAAGAAAGCAAGCATTTCAACTGGTCATTGAAATTTAAAAAGGAAAATGGCTCTCTGCTATTTCTAAGCACATCTGTAGAAGCAGTGCTTGTCAGTCTATTTATTGCTAATATAAGTGATTTTAAAGACAGTTCATCTCTAAACCAGTCATTTCTTAAGGCCTGCAATTGAAATTGGGCTCTCAGCAATCTGCTACCATAGTCAGAGATCCTAAAATAAATCAATGTCAACCAGAGCCATTAGCATCAACTATGAAGAATCTGCAGTTTATAAATTGTCTCAGAGTGTTAAAGATATCAGAAACTATGTTGCTGTTTAGACAGATGTAAAGGCACAACAAACCCTAAATTTGAAAGACTTCACAGAAACAATGAGTGCAAAGGGAAACAAATGGAAATTGGTACAAATAAGAAGCTCTAAACTTCTCATTACTGAATTCAATAAAAATAAAAGTATCTCTTAAATAAACTTATGTCTATTCTGTAGCTACACGAAATCTTTAAGATTCTTTCCTTTAAGTACAATTTTAACATTACTTACAAAAGTCAGTATTCACTTTCCTCTTCCCTCCCTTCTTGTTAGATACCACTGCCACGTTAAAAAGAACGAGCACGTATTGTTTGAGCCTAGAGACAATATTTGTTGTGAAAATCTTGGTCCGCAGGCAGCAGATCGGGCTGCAGGAAGTGGCTGAGGAGGACGATACTTCCAAGAACTCCCTACACCGCAGCAGTTGGGGGTTGAGGGAAAAAACAACAAGGACAATGACAAAAACCCAACGAGGGTCTAGGCTACCAGGAAGTTTGGCAGACTCAAAGCAGGAGCCTAGGAAACCTACCATTTGGAGCTTATTTTTTTGGACTGGCTGCAGATCCTCACTGGCTGTTCTTTTTTTATTTGTTCACCTGTCTGAGAAATATTCCACATTAGGGTTTTATTCCTGTTTTGATCATTCATATTGAGGGCATGGTCAAAAGGATTCAGATGAATGTTCTTCCAGCTTGGAGGATTTTGCTTTTTATTTAAAGATTATTATACTTCTTTTAAACTTCTTGTTCATATAGTTAAGTCATTTATGGGTGCACTTAAATGTATCCTTGTTCAGCAAGTCCACTTAAATATGGTCTGTGTGCTTTCCTGACCAGAAAAGCAGTGCTAAGTGAAGGTCTTATAACTTTTTGTATCTTATCTTGTGACGAAGGACCATTTTCATAATGATATAGTAATGACATTATTAATACCTGTGGATAAGCCTCTAGGTTGTTTTATTCAAAATATCCTATTAGTTTGAAGACATGTACATATATAACCTGAATACCACACACTGATTTTGCTGCAATTCCTGTTTTTCTCCAATTTACATTCTCCTACAGCCATATCAGCTTTTTTAATCACAATGGACAGTTAGTTGTGCCATTTCCACGGCAGTTTGTGATCAATATACAGTGTATTTCTACAGTAACACTGGCTGAAAAATAGATGCTTTTTACATAAAAAGAAAATTACAGACAGAGAAAGAATTGCAAGTTTTAATATTGTGCAGGAAAGCATCAAACTGCCAACAGAATTCCTCAGAGCAGCCCCAGGGAGCACATACCGTTCGCAGCGCGAACACGGTGAGAATCTACAGGACATCAGCAGCACTGAAGTTACAGAATCCAAAGATGGCCTCATAGATCTTGCTCTCAGCACCAGCCAGAGGAATTTCTCCAGCACGAGTACAGCATCTTGAAATGTTGCGCTCGCACTGGAAGATGGACGGTGCTTGTCTCTGGAGAAGTATAAAGATGTTCTGAGATGCTTCACCTTGCAGTGCTGCGGATCTGCAGCACGTCAGCACCAGACCCGGCACAGCAACAGGGACTTAGCAAGTGCCTGGCCACACGAACCTGCCCAAGCTCTGGCTGCACAGAAGAGGCAGGTGTTTCTTTCCTCGACTCCTGGAGAGGTGCTTCAGAAGCACAGCTCTCATCACTGTCAAGATGCTTAAAAATATTCCTTATCACTCACAAAGTAAAGGACAACTAAAAATAAGTAGTGTTTAATCTCATGATTTTTAAGCGAACCTTGCATTTTGGGGGGTACCTGTGAATTTCCACATTGATGCTGCCAAATACTTAACAGGTTCCAAGCATGTAAATTGCCTTCTTCTGTATATTCTGTCCTTACATATTTCAAATAAGTTTTTTTTTTTTTTTTTTTTTTTCTCACGGTAGGATGCACATAGCATGAGGAATTACTTAACTGTTACTGCAAAATCAGCATTGAAAATATATTTTTCATCCTTTGCAGCAAAATTAGAAGAAAAACAAGCTTGAGGACGCTGTTCACTTAAAGCACGGATTTCACAGCTCAACCTGCTTCTTTTCTCCTGAGCCAGCAGGAATGAAGAGAGACAAGACAGGTTCAGAGACCTGCACTTGCCTAATTTGATATCCTACCTGTTCACAAGTACTAAACAGAGAAAGCAGCAGGTTGGCGGATCAGCATCTTCTAATCAAAATGCCAACATTTTCAGGCTTTTTAACCCTCATTTTCATAAGCTGATGGATTTGTTTGTTCTCTGTTGCTCTGCCAGTGGATCTTTTTATAACCACCCCATCTGATAAAGGTGAGCATACGCAGCAGGCAACTTAAGCACATTGCCCAAAGAAGAGCAACACGACTGGAGACAGATCTTGCGAAGAAGCTTTGCAAAAAGCACAGTGTTTATCTTAAGAACTCTGCAGTGCTTGGCTGTAAAGCAGGATGCAATGCCTAGTCTGCAAAGAAGTGTCTGCTTTGTACACTGCTCAATTTCTAAAGAGAAAAGAAAATATTAAGCTTGATAAAACACAGAAAACATTTTTGTACTGTTTTGATCGTGAAAAAGATCACATGCAAAAACTCATTAGCATAATCCTAGAAGTGATCTAAATGTGATAAACAATTAGATATGTTTACAATATATATTAGCACACAGTGAATATATAGCTATTTATAGCAACATTTAATTTACTCCTCAAAATACCAACAGGAAGACTTAAGAAAAGTGTGTTTGATTTGCAGTGGAAAAAGGAATGCTGCTGGAATGCTGATGATGATCCAGAGACAGAGTCCCAGAAACTACCCATTTAAGAATACAGTTTACATACTTTTCATTGCATTAATCTTTATTTTTCCATTTATTTCTTAATGGATTTTCTAAAATTCACCTACAGCGAGTTTCAATGAGCAAAGAAAGAGCATTTGGATAACAGCCAGGAAAAGCAAAGCTGCTGACATATGTTAAATGCATGGATAGCTATTACTTCAAATTTGAATTCAAACTTCCCTGGTGACTTTCACTCTAGAAGTGTGTGATGATGCAAGAAGACATTTTTAAACTAATTTCAGTAGTTTTATATTATCAGAAAAAAAGATTTTACAGCAAAGAATTCTATTCATACACACATGTATTTTTAAATATTTAGTTCTTTCTATTGTTCTTTAGATACATAAATAAGCTCAGAAATAAAACCACTGTTACAGTTTTTTTAAAAAATAAGGAAGAAAAAGGGCAATTAAAAAGCCTTTCAAATGCCATCGAAAGCTACTAGAATGTATCAAAAAAAGTGGAATCCCAGACACTTCACACAATATTTTAAATACCTGGGTTACCAAGGGACATAAAGAACTTCCGCGAAGAAGTCTTCACCATTTTTAAGCTATAATTTTTCAAGGCAGCGAACAAAACAGCAGGTAAGTGATGGGGAATGGAGAGGTGGGGAACTTATTGCATTGACAATTGATACAAAGATTTTTTGCTGTTCCTAGACTGTTTGAATAGCACTTACCTAACCAAACAGTTTTCAGTCAGAGAAATAGGGAAGTGGAAAAACTTTACAGGAAAAATGAACAGAATAGAAATGCATGCTTGCTAGCTGCTATGTTAAACTCAAAATAATGTCTCTGTGTAATCCTGTCACTGAAAGTAAATTAAGAACTACAGTAGGCATCTGGGTATTTAAGAAGGATGATTTTGATTCCAGTAACTGCTGAATTAATGTCTTAGTTCTCTTCATTCAATGAAAAGTTCAATGAAAAAGCACTGAGGATTTAATGAGGACATACATTATTGTTCATCTCCTGCCCTGCTGCCATGCAAATCCTCTATGAAATCTCAGATCATTAACAAATAGGAAAAGCAAATTACAAGGAGTTCACCCAAAGGTCAACTGTCTACGCCCAGCCAGTAAGAAAGGCTTCAGCACAACCATGCTCTGGGAAAGGACACGGGTTTGCATAGTCACAAAGCTTTGGGCAAACACACAAGCCTTGGCAAAAGTTTGCCAGGAACAAAAATGTTTTGACATTCTAAGAACTTTTCTAATACATTTCAGCATTGTAGAAGGAAACGTGTCGGTTTTAAATAATGCAATATTAAGTTTGTATTATGATTAAGTTTGCATTATGATATCAAGTTTCATCAGAACGTTTTGATCAAGTTATTTTTTTCCAAATCTTCTTCCATGGAGAATTTGGAAATGAATCAAAAGGGAACTTAACCAAGTCAGGGAGAGATACTAAATTCTTAAAACCCTTCACATACCAGCACAGTGATCTTATAGTGCCCTCATATGTAAAACAGCTCTCTGCCCCCCTATTAAACAAGAATTGTATGGTGGAATCCAGTGCTTACTTTACAGCATGAAGACATGGGAAAATCTGGAATGTCACATTTCGTTAGCACCTCAGCATATCTACGAAATCACATTTAAGATTGTATTCTACTGACTAAACCATTTTCTGCATTGTAACACTCCTGAGGTAGCACTTCACCATGAGTTATGGCGAATTCATTATTAAGGGAGAAGTTGCAGAAAAAATGGTGTTCTGGCTCTTACAGCTAGCATTTAATGTTGATTTTCCATTTATTGCTTACCAAAACATACTGAACATGCATGAACAATAAATACAGCAATGGATTGTCATTCAAACTATTTCTGGATCAGCTCTTACTAGAGACAAAATACTGTGGCTTTCCGCAAAGTTTAATGTTAATGTTACCGTTTTTATACGGTCTGGCAACTAGGACTATATACAATAATGCCATGTAATACTGGATCGAGAGTTATGACAGGAAACTCAAGAAGATACATAATTCACCAAATCTAGAAGGATTATAGATCATTGCTATCAACCTGGAATATCTTCCTTTAGACACGAAGAACAAATCTAGAATTTTTTTTTTTCAATTAATTCTGTACAGCTCTCTGTAGAGAAAAAGTCCAAGAATTGTGGAATTACTGGGAACAAATTGGCTAGTTTCTTTGTCCCTCCAACGTGAGAGCTACAACATGACTCAAGACTGAAAACAGAAGGAAATATTATTTCAGGAATTAATCTTACAAAAGGTTTTGTTTCCCCAACATCATCTGCTATCATCTGGCTGACAAAAATCTCAAGCTCCTGAACAGAAGACAACAAAAAACCTATTCACAAGCCTGGGAAGCACAACTGGGCTATACTAGTTCGCTCGCAGAGTTTGGCAGTCCCTTTTTCTGTAGGTGTGAAAGGTTCACAGCACGTTACAGAACTTAAAAAAAAAAAAAAAAAAAGGAGGGGGGAAGGGAGGAAAGAGTAAGAAGCTATAAAATCAGAAGTGTCTGACAGAATCCAGAAGGGGAAAAGTCCTTTTTCTAATTCCTGTCAACTGTTGGGAAGTGAAAAATAAAAAAGCCTTCACATATGTGCCACCAGAAATAGACACAAAGAATCCTGCCAACAAACAAACCCACCACCAACCCAACATAAACCCATCACTTTTTAAATAATTATACTATAGTTCTTGTGGGAACCAATAAAGATTTTATCTTGATTGAAAAACATGGGTAAAATTGTATTTATAAAAACAGAAGACACGGGTCACTGGGCATGCCAGGAGGTGGAGGGCAAGATGAGAACACAACAGATACTCCCAACATTATTTGTTCTCTCAGCCCTCCATTGCAGGCAATGTACATTGAGCAACATGTTCTTCCCAACCTGCTTGGAAAGAACAACCTGTGCAGGGCCATCTAAATGAGCTAGGAAGAGCTGGACACTAAAGCTACCTTTCCCTGAGAAGACTTCTGTGGGAAGCCAAGGCACTTACCTAGCTGAATGTTCAGATAGTGACAAAATTCAGCTGGAAAGAATTTCCACCGAAACAGTTATCTTACACGGTGATTTAACTGTAAGGCACAGATTGGCTCTAAAGAAAAAGAAAGGATAAAGTCTATTGTGCAAAATTAAGACAGACTTCAAAAAAGATGGGGAAGGGAAATGTCTCAAAGAAACAGCCACATCTGGGCGTCACAGCATGTGTGCTGTTACTTCTACGCCAGTTACTACTGGCCAAGTCTCACAAGTGATTTACAGAGGCTCAGATATAAGAAAACAGAGATGATCAGCTGGTATGGCAGACAGGCAATCCGGTTGCTATACTTCAACAAGTTATCAGCAGAGCTGAGGAAGTGTCAGTACAAACATTCTTATCTCATGGCAAATGAAAGATAAAAATACATTGGCTTGAAAATGAAAAGGAGCTTTGCCTCGTGTTTTCATCTTTCAGCTCTCAGTTCTTCCTGAATGACTACACACTCCCATCAAACTCTTAACTAGAAAGCCCTAAGGATGGTTTGATTTTGCAGACCATTTACCATGGCCTTCCAGGCACGAGCAGTCTGCAGACCAGTGTTTGACAGCTCTGCCTCTAAAAGAAGTGATCCCATGATCACTGACAAAAATAATCCCCTAACGCAATTTCAATAGCCATGCAGTGAAAGATAACATCAAAAGATTAAACTGGTTTTAATTTAAACCTAAAGCGGTATCCTAAAATAAGAAAAAAAAAGACACAGAAAAACAGTAAGTGATGTATCTCTTGCATCAAATCTGATTAAGGGAGAGTACCTAATGAGGAAAAAAATAAAAAGGAATTATTAATAACAGAATTTAGTAACACAGCTTAGGAACATCCAATAAAGTGTCTGACTTGGGATATTAAGCTTTTTTTTTTTTTCCTTTGGATGTTCTGAAGACTCATGAATTAGATACTTGGTTCCATGGACATGTAAAGTCTTACCTAACAATATAAAATTATTATTGAACAGTCAACAATGTATGCATTCCATTAGTTTCCTTATCCTACACGCACTGAAATGTATGATTACATTAATCTTCAGTTGTGTGATTGTTCCTGGTTGTAATTAGTAACAGCTGTGACATACAGTTTTATAAGCAATAAACTTCTCCCAAAATTTAATGAGCAGAGTATTTTTATAGTTTTACCTTATGTTTGTGAAACTCTCAAGAAAACTTCAAGTGTTAGAATACAGTTCTTCCACCACCTTCTTCCAAGCCCAATACTTCCAGGCACAGTGTATGATTTATGACTGTGTTTTCTGTGCAGTCCCAGTTTTCTCCAAGTGACTTTCCTGAAGGTCTATATAGGTACAACAAGCAGCATCCAACTGTAAACTGCAGAATTCAACTCTTACAGCCCTTCAGACAAGTGACAGCTCAAAATGCAAGCTTCCCACTGACTGTGCAGACAACTTGAAACTAAAATATTCATCCAGAAACCATCTGTTTGAACTCAGGTGCTGATTCTGAAGCCCAAGTGACAAGAATTTGAATGAAACACTGGTAATTTCATGATTACATAGTGTAAGGAAAGCCATTCAATTAACTTCCACAACTACAGATACCTTCTTTCACTTTCCCTACAGCAAAAGAACCAGTTGTGTCTTATTCAACTGGAAAAACAACTTTTCTTTCCTCTGAAAACTTCTGAAAAAAATCTATGTAATTTCAAAATCAAATTATTTTTTAAAATTGTAATTTATATTATAGTATGCACTTGTTCTCTTTGTGCACTTTGTGATTCAAAAGACATATTTGTTATTTCATTTTCCATTTAAGAAAGAAATAATCAGCAATTACAATTTTTAAAGTTACCTTAAGCTGCTTAAAAACAAACAAAAACATTAAAATGATTCATTTGCTCAACAGAATATGTTTCTAACCCCAAAATATAGATAAATATTGTGGAAAAATAGACAAGACCATACAACTGTTACATTTTTATTTTAAAAGTGTCTGTCAGGTACAATCTGACAATGGAATAACCCAAATCCATTCCAGCAGTCACTACCACCAACATACAATGAGCTGAAGAAAGTAAAAAGCACATCATAATTCTTTATCTTTCTCATTAACTATCGATATCCTAACATAACTCTGCTATACCATATTATTATTTCCCATAGCCATTTAAAAGTCAGAATTTTCAATGCCTTTACTTACTTATTAACGAGGAACTCTTGAGACAATCTTTCTAAATATTATTTTCAAGTCTCTTCATTTAGAAAGCAGGAAAGCCTCATTAATTTCTAACAAAAAGCACATGGAAAAAGAGGAAAAGTACCACTAAGAAATAAGGTAGTAAAAAACAGAGATCACCAGAGAGTTTCCTTTCTTCTTCCATATGCCAGCCTGGCTCAGAAAATCACATACATAAGCCATATTTTATTCATCTAAATGGGGTTTCTTTCTAGCAGTATAACAGGCAGCTTTCTGCAGATAGCAAAAAATTCACAGAGGAACTGTTATGCATGTTACTCTTAGGGCATTCAGCTCTGCAAAATAAATTGACTGGCTTTTTTGTTCTCTTTTAAAACCTAAAGAAAGCTTTCTATTCCTGTAAAGTAACTTTACTACACAAAGGAATATTACTAATACAATATCAGCTCATTTGTACTGAGTGAAGTATCTGTTTCAATGCTTAAAGATTGTACATACTGGTTAAAATCGACCATGAGCACAAAGAGTGATTGTTCTCTCTGCCTTCTTGAGTAACAGGCAAAGACAAAAATAAAAATCTTGTAACATATTTGCAGATCTTAATAGTCGTATTTTAAGACTTAAATAGAACATTTTTTCAAGAGTAAATAATTATATTTGAGTTTCATATTATATTTGAGGTCAAGGTGAAGAAACAATATACCAGTAGTAGTCATTTCCTGCTGTCCTAATGTAAATGTTATAACTATTACAGTTCATAATGATAGGACCAAAGCAAAGCTTTATCAGCTGACTAGCTCCAACTTTCAGTGTAGAAACCAGATACAGACCTAGTGAATTCCTAATTCAAGCTGCAGTATGACTACTTATCAGAAAGACAGAAGAGAACATAATTAATTAGCCTCAGTTTTATTTCAGCATGAGACAACACAAGACAAAGAGAAAAAGCACCCCAAAATTAAAGATTTTGCAAGTAATAAGGTATTAAATACACCTCATCAATAGTTTACAGAGAAGACCAGAAGCTTAATGTTCACCTCTTCCATCTTTTCAGGAATCCACACAATAAAAAATTCCAGCAGCACTACTTACATATTTATAATGTTCATGTTTTGCATAAAGGGAACTCATTCAACTTCCTTATACTGAATCAAAGTCAGATTCCCGGGTTCTATGATTTAGAGAAATAAATAAAAAAAAAATTCAAAAAAGATTTTGAAGGTATAAAAGACATTCATAGATACCATGTTGTTGAGGATAGCTAAATAATCCAGATTTGTTTATGTAAATTTTATGGTCACACACAAACACAAATGAAAATGCAAAGTGCCAAAGACTCATGTCTCCACTTACCTTCCTAGAATTTTCCCAGGTCACTCTGGCCTCATCCATGCAACCTGGCATGGTTGGGACTATTCCTCAGCCTAGACACCAAAACTGAGGACATCGCTATCTGGCCATTATCTTGGAAAAACTATTCATTCATTAGATCTATTGTCCAGATAGTTTATTTCTCTATTTTTTGATGTCTTAAATATGTTTTGTAAGTGCTCTGACACCCCTACCTTCTGAGCTGTGTGCTGCTCAAAATCATAGTTAAGTCATCCCTGTAACACTCCAGCTAAAATGATTCTGCATCAGTTTGCCCATGCAGACACTTTCCATTACCAAGCATGCCTTTCCTTTCTCCTATAAAATGGAAAGGAAGACAATTGAAAAGTCAACATCAAGATCATATCCGAAACCCCATACAATCATGTTTCAGAGAAGCTCTTGAAACCAGGGTTCACTGTAACGCACTGTGTGTGCATCCCCTGTCAAGGATGCAGTCATAGGTCACTCTCTTGGGAAGTCCAATGGAAACATGTCCTATGGCATTTCTTTCCAGTATACAGATGAAGTCCATTTGTGAACTCATCTCCCAGTAATATGCAGATGACACTGCATATCCTTTGGGAAATGTACAGCTGTCAGTCAGTATGCATGAATAGTAATAATAAAAAGGATATACACGTAGCACTCATGGTGGTTAAGGAAAAAGAAAAAAAACATCAGCATGGTGAATGCCAATATAAAAAGAATACCCACATTAATATAAAAAGAATATTGCGATTTTCAAGCTAATCTCATGATATTTAAAATGAGTTTAAGCCATGAATGATGAGAAATCATTGCCTTTGCATGTAATAAGAAGAAAAATTATAAAATGCAGTGATAATGGGACAGTGCAACATTATATATCAAAACATTATGTTCCCTGTCTTCAGAGATTTTCTCTTTATTTAACATCTTTTCCATGCTTGAACAGACAAAGAGCTTGCTGAAAAGTAGTTAAATAAAATTATCCAAAGGCAGATGTACCCTGTATTATAAAACCCTGAAAACAGAAACTAATAATGAAAACACTGTCAGAAACTGAACCATCCATCACAAACAAAACTGTAATTACTCTGTGCGTAGGTAGTAGAAGTGAGTTCACTGACTCGCAGGCTGGAGATCCCCACAATAGGTATTGACACCTTAGGATACACAGTTCACATCCCAAGACCACTTCCTTAGCTATTTGTCCTTCCCTCCTTTCCCACCTTTCTTCTCTTCTAGCCTACCAAAGGAAAAAACACGCAACAAAAACAACCATCAACACCTGGGCAAATAAACTTGGCACAGCACTCATGCCACAGATCGGTAATGTGTTTACAAGGATATATTTAGCCTCCAACAAAGGAGATCCAAACCAGAGACACTCAATTTACATGATCACCTCAGGCCCTGGCTACTCTAAATAATCCAGATGTCTGACAAAGGACCTGTATTCTTTGAAAAACAGCCCAAATTGGATTTAAAAAACTAAACAGCAAGATTTAATTACTGAAATGTGGACGCTGATCTAATTGGCTAGAGATAAGAGAAAGCTATTGTTACAAAATGTTGTTCACAAAAAACATGTTCTCCCATGTTTTCTTTTAAAAAGAAAAACAAACAAACAAACAAAAAAACCACTGGCCACAAATCACTAAAGAGATCCTTTATAAAAGTGAGGTGCACTTTAGGGATAGTCCCAGAAGTCTGATCTAGTTAAGGCATGACTGCTGCTGCTGCTGGATTAGGTTAGCACCAGCAGTGGTGAATGCATAAACAAGGCTCCTTCCTGGATCCCCATCTGCATTCTGGGGATGTGTGTCTGCCTGGTCATCTATGATGTAACAGAGGGAAATTCTCATTCCCTTTTGAGTCTCAAATTCAAAAGAAATTGCTCTTAAAGCTTAAAATCTTTAGCAAGGCACTGACTTCAAATTTTTGGTTGTTTGCCTTTTTTTTTTTTTTAAGTCAAGAGGGAAGAAAAGAGAAAGATTATATTGATTCTTGGTAGACAGCTGCATAAAGAAAAAGACCTCACTTTGAATAACTAAATAAGAAATATTTGTAGTTAAGTTGTCACAGGTGAAGAGAAGGAAGAAGAGCTAAGTAGAGCGACGAGATCTTTCTCTCTGTCAAATAACTGTATTAAGCATTCTCAATCAGCCCCTGTATTATAAAACTCAAGATTTATTCATTACTTTACCATCAATTCGCTCCTCAACAGAAAAGCAGGTGGACACTTCCTCCTCCTGGCAAGGTCCTGCCATATTCTACTGCAATCTGCTGCAAGATAAATAAGGCACATAAGTTACCATTTATAAAGCATTACTATTAGAAATCTTAGAAATCTTTCTTCCCTTTCCCCGCCATGAAAATACTTTGATACTTCTTTGGTTTTGTTTTCCTGCTCACACAGGTGTCTCATATCTAGTCTATAAAACCAAAAATCACCCCAAGAAGTTCTTCCTAAAATAAATGCTAAAACTTAAAAAGTTAAGCTGTGATCTTAAAGAAAGAGGCACATGCCTCGATTCATATGCTAACTCCCCTATCAGTAATTAAGCCCACTGGATCACAGGACTTAAAATATGCCTACATATATCCCTTGCAGGGTTGTCTAAAAAATCCAAAAATCTAAATCTAAAAAAAAAAAAAAAAAGTTTATGAAAGAGTATATGTAAGGGTGTAGACTGAGGCACTAACAGACATTGTTATGTGGTTTGGATCCATGACTAGTTTGTACTTGTAGACAGAGTTGAATAATAATTTCTTTTTTTTCACATCCACAGCCCACAGCACAAACATCATCATAAAGGGTCTGGCCTCTTGGGGCAGTGGCAGTGTCTGGCATGCACACAACCTCATCTTTACATAGAACTTGGCTTTAACTATGAAGAAATGCTTTAGGAAGAATCACCATTTTCTTCTTAAATACATTGAGGATTTTGACGTGTATTTTTCAAAGAAATGAAGGTGTTAATCAAAAAGTGATTTCACTTCCTAATTTTATAGTTATCTACAAAAATCTTAAATGTCCTTTAGAATGAATGTACACGGCCATAGAAATTGTCACAAAAATCATTTTGACCTTCATTGCAAATTTTCTACGTGTATTACTCCAATTTGTTTTAATGAACAACAGCAGTGTTAGCATCTGCATCATAACAATCTGAATCAGAAAATACATCACTTAATTCTGTCAGCCTTCAGAATTTCCTCTCTTAAAAGCTCGTTTCAAGTAACTTTGTACTTGTAATTTAGTATCCAACTAGCTGTAATTAATCAAGTTGCACTGTAATAAAACATATAGTTCTTTCCATTCTCACTGTTCAAACAATAAGTACACACATAGTCAAAGTACGAAAATACGCTAACTTGGTGACATTTTAAAATGCCACACATTCTGCAAATTTATTTTGGTAGAGGCAGTAAAGTTTCTTGCCCATGAAACACTATCAAGCTGCACCACTCTGATAACAGAGTGCCTCTAGTAGTACCAGTAATCTTTTAAAACTACACTTCTCCATTTAAAAATCCAAAAATTAGTTACAAACAGCTGGGATTCAAATCATGTAAAATTCATATCTAACTGTCAGAGGCCACATCTTTTAAATAATCCATTTGCCAATATAACAATATTGGCACTTTGGCATCCATTCTGCCTGTGTAACGATACCCTTGAAACCCCTGAACCTGCAACGCTGCTGCCAGGAGAGTACGTGCTTCCTCTTTGCAACCAAATAAGGAAGCTTGGCACAAGGCAGAGTTTGGCTAACATAATTAACACTTTATTCAATGCTTTTGCATGAAGAGCTAAGATGGTCAGAGCTCGACATTCTTCTTTCCTTGACAACCAGGACTCTGCCAAAAGAGTCTTGTAGTCCAAACATTTGGCTTTCAGTGTTTAGGGAATCGAATTTTTCCTTTGCACTGCCAGCATTTTTTGTGCCTGCAAAGTTGATAGAACGTGGTCTAACACATTTTAATCTTCAGCTATTTGGGGCAAAAGGGAGAAGGGAGATAAGCATTTCTAGCCCCCACAGGCAACAATTTCTGTTTTCGTCATGTTTTATGGGCCTTTATTATCATTTGTCCCTATTCTAATCTCTCTATAGCCTGAGAGAGGTGCAGAGTTACTCCCCACTTAATGTAAATTTTTCTAGCACATCATTTTCTCCCTCTAGTTAAGTCACAAGACATTATATAAATGCAGAACTAACAATGATCTCCTAAAGTATCACTCCCTTCTCCCTACAGTTCAATACTGAGGTCAGTACCTTGGGACACCAATACGGACCATCAACAGAAAACTCCTGTTACTGCAAAAGTAACAAGGGGCTCTCCGGGACTCCAGACGCCCAGAAAGAGAAATCACACAAGTCTTCAAGTACTTCTCCCAAGTCTGCAGTCCTGATGGTTCTTTTTCCGAGACCAGGACTGATCTGCAGGGTAAACAAACCTAAAGAAATGATGAATTAAGCCCTCGGCAAGCGGAAAATAGCACTAACACAATGAAACAACTTGTCCTTTGGCTTATATACCACAAATCTTCCACAATAACCAAAAACTGTTCAGCTGTTGCAGTAATCCCAAACACTTTCATACAACTCTGCAAACACTATTATAAAACTGAAGTTATCTGCAATCATTTTCTGCTGGAAGTACAAGCCTACGCATCATATTCTTCCTAAAAAGACGAAGGCTGATGTAAGGTGACACTCCACATATCTAGAAGGAAGAGAGGAAAAAAAAAAAAGTAATTAAATTTTTGGCCATTAGCCCAGTTAGCATTTACTCCAGAGAAGAAGAAAAAATGGTTCATAAGATTACACCTGGCCTGAAGAACAGAAACATCTGTTTGACTTGGAAGTTATTGGATTAGTTCTGCCCCAGGAAGCCAGCCTGGCACACTCACCCACCACATGTAAGTTTAACTGTGAGCAGTAACAAATAGGAAAAGCAGCACTGTGTCAATTTCAAATTAGAAACAAGGAAAAAGGCATGGCGAAATGCTCCTGTGCATTCCGATTCCCTCTGCAAAGCACGGCAGGCTGTATTTAACCTTCCACTCCTCTGAACCAGGTAAAAAGGGCAGCTTGGAGTTCAACCCCAGGTTCGCCCGCTCTGTATTTGTTGTAATCAAACTGATTTTTTTCCAAAATTTTCATTAGCCACCCAGGGAAAAGAAAAGTTCACTGCATTTCTTGCTCTGAATTGTATTGTGATTAAAATCTCTTAAGGAGGCCTTTTGCATTTTGGTGGTCAAATTTGAAACAACAAACAACTTGTAATCTTATGAACCATTTTTTGTTCTTCTCTGGAGTAAATGCTAACTGGGCTAATGGCCAAAAATTTCATTACGTTTTTTTTTCCTCTCTTCCTTCTAGATATGTGGAGTGTCACCTTACATCAGCCTTCATCTTTTTAGGAAAGTTGAAACAACTTGGGAAATGTGAAACCAACACACCTGCATCTCTGGTCTCAGACACCTGAGGGACCTCAGAGACCTGAAAAGTCTGATCCCACCTCCTGAATTTAGTGATGGAGCTCATCCTTGTGCAGACATGAGCAGTGCCTGCCTCTGGACTGGAACAGATTCTGACTCGTCCTTACCAAGTAGCACAGGGTTTACCATGCACAACTGCCCTCCATGAGCACATGGAGGCTTTCCAATTTGGGCACACCATGGCTCTCCCCTAGTACCTTTTGTTACATTCCTAGAAAGGGTCAATGTTCTTCTCCATTCTTATAAGCACTATATTGTACCTTTAAAATAGTTCATTAATTTAAATGCATATAGATTTAACCGGAAACGTAAGGTTGTTCCTAGCACTGGCATACAGAACAGCCAGGTTTTGACAGATAGTCAAAATTTTTCTGCTTGTTTTTCTTGAGGTATTAAATAATCTTACATAACTTTCCCTCCCTCAAATGAATGTCTTTTTCCAAACCAGCTGGCAGATAATGTTGGTGAGTATACTAGAAGCATTTCAGACATATAAATATTGTAGTGTCAGTATCTTGCATGGTATATTTACAGCTGAAATTGACACAGTATTTTGGTTTAAAATGTTGCTTCTTTACCATGCTCAATTCCTAGGTTAGATTTAAAATTTCAGTCTCTACTCTGCATCAGCCAACCTCTACTGAACTAACTAAATGGTAGCGAGTTTTAAGTAATTTTCTCTGGCAAGCTCAATTAGCAACCCCAACAGAGTGACCAAGCAGGATGTCACGGCCTTTTCCATCCAGCAGCGCTGCTGTGTGTTAGCCAGGGGAGCAGCCTTCTGTGACTGATGCCTCCCATATTAATAACATTTAAATAGATTGGCATTGCTACCTAGTTTATTCTGAAGAATGACATTTCCACAAAAACAGTAATAATTAAAAATTATACATTCATCACCCTCATTACTGCAACTAAAAGCAGATCAAATTTTGATTGATTCTTTGAAGGCTGAGACAGCAGGAAGCCAAGACCAAACACTATGTATTAACTTCATCATCAACATGGTAAAAAACATATCATGTCACAATGTAAACAGCCACTGAACTAGTTCCAAGGCTACATCCTCACAGCTGTGAACAGGCAAAGAGCTTTATGGAAACACACCAAAAAAAAGAACACAGCAAAGCAGAATTATTTGCTGAATTGCAACAGGTAAGGTATGAAAAGATCATATCTTGAGATTAGCTGGTAATAAGCACCCAAAGCAGCCTAAAGATGCTCAGCACTGCGAAAGTCATTCCATTCATATGCTCCTGAGCACTGCATATTTGTGGAGAAAAAAATATGCATCTTCAGAAAATCACAGCACTGACCACGTTCCCTATTGCATACACAGTAAAGTAGCTCTGGATTTCTTACCTCACTGGAATTTATGAGAGTAAACAATAGTAGAAAAAACTTCAGATGTTTTCACTTTTTAGGTTGTGTTTAATTTCCTTCTAAACTTTTCTTCCTTCTCAATATCTTTCCTGTTGTTGCAGTTGGAAGTCAATGATAGCCCATCCTAGAGGATGAACATTTCACTGTGAATCCCTCCTGAATTACAAATATTACAAAGGGTGATAAACTGAAAAGCATCAGCCCTCGGAGTTAAGGGAACATGCACTGTTAGTCAAAGCTCCTCCTTCAAAGCTCCAAGGTTTGTATTTTAGAGTTTCCAAGGTACTTGTCCACTGGTCCAATCTAAAAAGGTTCTATTCATCACAGTACATTAATAGACCTAAAAATAGCCTGATATTTTCCATTGAAGACTATTCTAATTCTGCAAGACAAATTCACCAGATACCCAAAGACCCGCACAGAGTCTTGCACAAACATGCATGCCACTCTTGTGCCAAAATGGGCAAAAAAAATGATGCTGGACATTGCAAGCCTGCTGTTCCATGTCCAGAGCTCATATCTAACAGCAGCAGGAGAGCCCCAGCAGCTCCGCAGAAACAGCTCGCAGTGTTGTACAAAGATGGACAATTCCCATGCCCATCCGCTGCTTCTCAGCTTCTTATCTAATGGTTATTTTAGGCCAATGAGTGTTGTGCAAAAAAAAAAAATATAACATATAATATTTCCATCAGATCTTGAATATGTGTAAGGGCTGAACTATATCAGCCAGGTGTAGCCAATGCCCCAGGGCAGTGCACACCACGTAGCTCTAAGGGGAATCAGCCCATGTACAGAGGGCACCACACAGTGTAGTAGCTCACGTGCTCCAGGACAACGTGACGTTCATTTACTCCCTCTGTCAGATCAAACTGGGCACTTCACAGCAAGGAGTGATAGATTTGAAGTGCTTCAATCCTCACCTATAACTAGAGATTTTTATGCCATAGCTTTGCACTATCCTGGTTCCTCTAAAGAAAAAGTCAAGGCACCTGAGGAAAGGGCCTACGCTTTGAAAGAAGATTAGCAATTAACAACAATTTAGGTGACTTACAGGGCTGGTTCACCATTCTAATTGTGTATACATATGGGGCAGCAAAACACCAACAAAATAGAGGGTTTTGAAGTAACTAATTTTTCTGGTTTACATAGCCTAGAAAACTTTTAAAAATCTTGAATATATAATGAAATTTAACCTGATACAAAGGGAGCTTTACGCCTACATATCACTGCACTAGGCCAGGCAGAGAAAATGAAATTTAGTTATAAAGCTCCCCAATTCAAAGTAATAAGAAACCTAAATAAATCATAGCACAGTTTTAGAAGGATATGCTGCCATTTACGGATAAACATTTAAAAGTAAATGAAAGAAAGAAATCTAAATTTTTATAGTTGAGAGCAGTTTTACAAGCTATTTATATAACTAGGTCAATTACATATACAGTCAAGAACAGAATCATTTTTCCTTAAGGAACTGCAGCTACAAATCTTCTGCTAAGTCTTGAGGTCTCAGAAGTTAAGCTTCTGAACCTCCCAGAGAGGAAGTTATGCAAATCTAAAATCCTGCAGGATTGCTTCTTTTTCTTTGACATGCACTCTTGAAGGTTCCTGTGTACAGGAATAGTACAATAATATACATACAGATGAGCCCAAAGCAAGTTTTAAAGAGAGATTAAGCAATAGGTGCTTTTTTGAGGGAGGAGGGGGGCAGCTAAAGAAAGTGCAGAGTTAAAGGTCACACCTTTTCAGGTCAGGACATGTTTAGGCCAGACTTTTACAGACTTTTAATACATTCCTAGAAGTATCCGATTGACTAAGAAGCCTCCATCCAACTGACGGAGGAGCCTATATCCCATCAGAAGTCAAATGGGAGTTTTTGCAACTTCTCCTCATACCGTGCATTAATAACATTCAGTGGCTGTTTTTGGAAAGTATTGCTCCTGGTGGCCAAGTAAGGTTGAAGGCAGAGTCAGTGCTGGTTCTCTTTGTTTTCTTAAGGAACTTCTGCAGTCAGGGTAATTTACCTGCAGGCAGTGCGTCTCAAATCATTTTAATCTCTGGATAAGCATTAGTGTCTTTTTTTTTGATTATTCCTGTTAAGTAATTTGTTATGTTTTCAGTATGTCTTGAAAACTGACTTGTGATATTCATCTTTTACAAATAAGATAATTGATCAAATATTCAGGTCTGCTGCTAATCATTAAAGGATTCCACCTCACATGACGATTTATCACCTATTTTATAATGATTTTACAATGGTTCTGATTATAAAGCTGAATAAGCCACAGCCTGAACGTTCACATGTATAATTCCATGAGGCATTACTTCTTTTTTAGACTTGGCCTAACTTTGTTGATAGCTGTATTTATAGTCCACTCACCTGAAATGCCACACACCAGTCCACACAATCAAGGATATAAAATATTAATGAACATGATTCAAGCTGTATCCTTTACACAGTAATCAATGGCAGCAGCAAATCCCACTTAGCAGGCTACTGAAGGTGTGAGCATTCACTGAATGTAAAATAGATTGAATTATTGCAAATCAAATTTTCCTTAGTCATTCACTGAAATGACTTTTTTGGTTTTTTAATATTTTGTAAATTTACAATTTCTGCAAAATTGTTGCTGATCTAATTAATTCCATCTTGGTAGTACTGAGTATAAGATACAAATCTTAATACATTAAGGTCATATTTCTTTACTGTTAATCTAACATCACAAATTCATTGTGTTAAAATAAGAACCATTACCAAAAGAGATTAAAAAAAAAAAACAAACACACTCAAAAAGGCCAGGTCTTACTTTGGAAGCTACTTGTACTTTTATACAAAGGCTGCTTAGTGCTCTGTTGAGTAATAGAAACATTATTTAGTCTACTGGGACATATGCTAAGACGCAAAATTCACAATCATTCCTGATGTGCAGATCTTCACAAAAATTAAACCATATGTGAAATTTTCCCTTTCCCTCAAAAAGCCACAGAGACTTTTCCACCTCTGATTTTCTCATTCTAAAAGCAATTATCCAGGCAGTTTATAAAAAATGTATGGCACTAAAGTACTGAAAAAAAAAAAAGTATCTACTCATCAATGAAGCTAACTTCACCGTGTCAACAGCAGTGCAGTAAAACTGGGTCAGAAGGTGAAGCAGGGCACATATACAGTAAGGAGCACTCTATAGGAATTATGCTCTTAAATGCAAATGAAAATATATTAAAAAATATTGGTCGCACATTCACCTGTCACAGCACATGCAAAATAAAAAAAAAAAAAACTCCTGACTTTGCAGCATCACGAGCTTTTCTATTTTTCCAGTCTGTAAAAGTAGTATGCAACAGTAGTACCAACCTGCATTCCAGGCAAAGTGTACTGATTTTGTTACTTCTATGAAGATTGCTCAAAGGAATAGAGTTTTCCTTATTGAAAAAATAGTTTTAAATACAAATGTGTGAGAAAATTCCAAGCAGCATTTTCCAACATATAAAAACATGAACAAAATACCCTAAAATTTCAAAGTGACTTTCCCATGCACTATACCATTCCTCCTTGCCCAAATCATCATGGAAAAATCCATTCTGCCAAAAAAGGATGATTTGAAGAGCAAGCATACTCTCCCAGGATTATATATCCAGTCAAAGATTGATATGAAAACACATTCACCCACCCCATAACTATCAGCAGCTATCAGAAATAAGGCAAAGGACTTGAGCCTTTATAATTTCAGCTTCATTACATGCCTCAAGCCAGTTCGAAAGGCAGTAAATCAATACTGCAAAGAAAATAAGCCTGACTTTTGGGATAAAGACTTTTTTTCCAGTGTGAGAAATTAAGATATCCTGATTGAGGTGAGGGAAGGGACAATCAAATATGCACAGTCTTTTTAAGTCAGCTAAATGCCTTTTGGTATAGGGGTATAGTCAGAGCTATTTATAATTCTGCCTTCTCTTCATTAAACTTTAAAAATATATAGTCCACTCCTGTAGATCTCAATGTAAGGATTCTAGGACAGATCAATGGCAAATAATTTGTTTTCCACATCAGTGTTTTGCTTCCAAGTGCTTAATGGTCTAATAGCCATCTTGCTTTAGTACCTGAAGACCTACTCAAGGTCTATAATGTGACTGTACTAGATGTTGTGCAAACATTAAGAAAAAAATCTGCAATTAAAGTAGCAGTTTAAGAGAAGATACAGAGGCATGGAATGTAAAGAATAATAAGCCAGTGCTTGCTCAATGGTTACTGCTGCTGAGGTTTTTTTAATGTACATTAGAGTTTTAAGGTATGGTCTAAAAGACAACATCTTCATCAAACATGACAAACGTAAGGTATTAAAATTGTCTATATAAATGTGCAATACTTAACTGTAATATGAAGTGTTTATCATAAAGACACGTGAATATTATGACAGAGAACATGCTTAGCCTAATGTATGAGCTGCTTTTCTTGTACTGTAGAAGTAGGCTGCCATATGCATTTTACATCATTGCATTTTTACAGGAGAGATTTTTTTTCTTGCTTCAATATAGTAAATCTAAAAGCAGTAAATTTTATATTGATATAATATAAAAATATTGGTAAAGTTTCACAGAGCTTTGAAGGGGGAAAAAACACATTTTTTCCTAAGAACTAAATGAATGACAGACATCCTCTGTTTTTACCTGATAAAATACTAGTTTGATATTCATTCTAGAACGAAATAAAGGATAAGTCTTCTCCCAGCATTGAGCCATTGGGTATTGCTGTTGTTTCACATTGAGTTGTTATATTTTTTCCCCTAACTTCTGTTGGGCAAAACAAGTTCACACAGCAGTCTTACCTAAATCAATAGATTAGATAACCTATTTTTCAAGTACTTAAAAGAACCAAGTCAAACATCAACTATGCAGTTTGCCAGAAACGTTCAGTGCAAGAGGCTCATAAAAAGACAGAATGCAAAAGCAGCTTGATGTGCAACAAGAAAAGCTGATAAGGGAAAGAAAAAAAAGTATCCTCTAGAGGATCTAGAGAGGTACTCTGAAATCCCAATTTTCCTTGGGGTATTAAAACCAAAATAGGATGTTCTAAGAATGCATTTCCAATTTAGATGATAGGAGAGAAAAAAATGACATCAGTAAACAACCATGCAAGATGCAGCAAGCTGTGATTGAGGAATTTATTCCCCAGCCTTGCAGCATACAAAATTATTTCGAAAGAAGCGGAGATAAGACGGATGCAGATCACTGGATGTAGCTCAACCTTTTCTCTAAACCAAATAGGATTTTGTGGCAGTAAGAAGAGGTCAGGAACTCTGCTGAAAGCAGGTGCTAACATGTCCCTTTGCCTTCCACGCCAGTGACAGGGGTGTATCCTTCAGCACTGACAACCTGTAATTGAGCTGACAAGCAGAGAAAATAATTCAGGTAAGACTACTGCCTTTATTTAATAGTGGTAAAGTGGCATTTCCATATGCAATTGGCCACTCTTCCTAGACAAAATTAAAACAATGTTTTTTTTAAAAATTACTAAGAATCATTTTAATTTGTGGTGATAAGAAGCAGATAAGAAGCAGTGGCACTCTGATAATCTAAGTGAGTATGGGTGTTAGGACAGTTCAAGAAAGGGCACTGTTCTGCAAAGGCCCCTTTTGCAGACATGGGAAGAATAAAAGACAAGTTTTGAAAACTTCTACAATAGGCATATGCATGCTCTGTGTGTACACACATAAGCACATTTGTGTCTAAATAAAGGAGACATGGGTGGGTACGTTTGTAATTAAAATGTTCACCCAAAGAACACTTCAGTAACAAAGCACGGCATAAAGAAATTTAAGAAATTGCAGGTTGGAAGCTGCATGCAGTTTGCTGACAGCACAATTGGCTGCGGGGGAAAAATTACTCTTGCTAAAGTAGTAACAAATAGCCAGTGCTGTGATGAAGAAAAGCAGCTGAAGCTTTTTCTGAAGGAATTGCAAGTGATTAGGCAGTTTCTTCTGATTATTATCTAAATATTTATACCAATGGATGCTAATAATAAACACAATATTAAAATCAGAATGGATATTTGAATTCTTATTCTTAGTTTCTTCCAGTTTCTTACTAAAAACAAAACAACAATAAAATCCATTTACATAAAAGAAGTTAGAGGGGAAAAATGCTGGTATTTCTCTGTGGTGAGAGGGAGCCTAGCAAGCGTCACTTTAAGTGGAAAAAATAAGTGTGTGTGAAACTTCTTCATTTGTCCTGGTGAGATACAAGGAAGGAAGAGGAAACTAGGAAATAAACCTAGAACAGCACTCAGTAGCAAGTTTAAGATACACAGGTAAATGACTTTATATGGAAAAGTAAACATTATTCAAGATATAATTGAAGGTATGCAGCGTTTGCACAGGGGTAGCAGAAACCCCATTCCCTGGGTTTAAACCTCGTCTCCCTTAGCTGTATTTTCACACTGCTAATTTGACTGTGGGCATGCATAGGCAACAGAAACTCATCATTGCACTTACACTCACATCCAAAGGGCACCAAGCACACATACAGGTTTGAGTGGACCAAACAGTGAAGTTAGAATAATCCTCCATGGAAATATGAACATATCCGTGCTATTTATGCAAACAGAAGTACAATAAGCACTGACTGAATGAGACTAGTTAAATAAAAGACTACAGTCTGAACTGTCAATAAAAGAGGAAAAAAGACTAGCAGTAAGAAAGGTCCGAGGGTCAAGGAATGCTAAGACTCTTTAGTGTGTGTAAAAACAAATGAACCAGAGGTGGTTGAAAGGATGTATTAAAAGTTATAACTTCTTCATAATTGTGACATCTAATTTCTAACATTAGTCTTTATACTTCTGCCAGAATATGACAGCTTTTTACTCAAAGTTTATTTGTCCACTAAATATCATGTGAGAAGTCCAAGAGAAACAGAGTCCTCATGCAGATACACCTTTTCAGTCCTTGCATGATCGTAACCAATACCAAATCTGATCCGACACCTCCAGCTACATTAACAGCCTCCTATAAAGCAGCTCTTTCTCAAGACTTTCCTGGATTAAGCTCACTGCAAAACTGCAGTTGTAAAAGAGAAAGGTTAATTCTCCTCATGTAGAGGAGGACAACAGATTTACATAGCAAAAAATGACTGTAATATGAAACACAGAATCCTTTCTTGAAGCATTGGAATAAGATCTTTTCACCTAACAGTGAATTTTTATCTGCTCTCAGATAAATCCTTTTTATAATAACGTAATGCCATCGAATTACTCTCAGTTCACCCTACCCTGAATAATTCAATTGAGGTAGACTGAATGTCATGTCACATGAAATCTGGTACCTGGTGCCAACTCAGGGTTGACAAGAAAGACAGGTTGCAAGCCAGTCACATTATGGCGCTAACATAAAAGTTTCACATTAATTCAATCTCAGCACTGTGTTTAATCAACAGAAATCAGCAGGCTTGCTTTATAAAAATGGAGTTTATAAGAAATGCTGGCAATCTTTGTTTTGGTCAGGATTTATTAAGTAATTGATGGTAATCTCTCATCTTTTCCCAGTTGTTTTTTTTCTTTTTTTTTTTCCTTCAGGAGAGGCAACTACATAAAAGAAAATACCTACGCTGAATTTACCACCTTTAAAAAACAGACATCTCCCCTTGTCAGGAGGTAGTTGGTTATTTCTAATGTGAGTTTTTATTTTTGGCCTAGAGAAGATAAATGAAGGGTATGAGTTAAACACTGTTCTCTCTCTCCCTCAGATTGCAGGTTATCTTCTTTCCTTCTGCAGGGCCTTGATCCCTCGAGAATGCTCTGCAGCCTCCTTGCTATCTAAGGATCATCACTTTAACATCTAATTATCATTGTGAGCAGTCACTGTAAACATCGGTAAATTCCAGCACAGCTTCCCAAAGGAAAACACGCAACAGAGCACAGTTAGTTTATTTTAAGGTTAATTGGTCTTTCAGGAACTCATAATATTTTCTAAAATAACAGACAACTGAAGCTCAATGAAGTGATTTTGGTCCTTCATCTCAAATCTGAAAATCTGCAGACTCAAAAGGTTAGCTTCGTTCAAGGGCAAAAAGGAAGCATCTAGGGCATATTTGGCAATCAGTTCCTTGCTTTTTAGTCCAACAGATGTTTCAAATGCATTTACAGACTATAAAGCTGATTATCCACTAGTATCCTGTGACAAGACCATTTCTCAGCAGGGTTTTAAAGGCCAGTTTATAAATAGACAATAGAAGATTTCTACTAAGAAACTGCACTTCGAATTTTAAGTTATATGTAACAGAACATACCAAAGAAGCCAGAAGACATCCAATTAACACAAGAAGGCTGCTTATATGCACCAGAAGAGGTGTCTAGAATATTTCAGAAAAGGTCTGCTGTAATCTTTTTGTGCTGCAACTTAACACAAAAGCCAAACTGAAATGAGAGGTCAAAAAAACACAAAATTTATGAGCTTACCACTTAGCGCTGCTTCATAGAGAAGGAATGTTTGAATGAAGTTGCAATATGACGAGCTTTTTTCCCCCCACAGAATCAAGTAATGTAAGAGTATATTCACATATGTCATCAGAAAGGCTCTTAAGTCACCTCTGCTGCAGTTCAGTGATGAAAATGGTGAGTCTCAGGATGACCTTGTCCACTTGCCAGTCTAGCTGTAGCTCAGGATCAGAATTTCTACAGTGCATTTAGGAAAAATCAAGGGGGAATCTGCTATTCCTTTATTCATCAGATGACATATAGAAGGAATTGTGCCCAGGTCAGCATCAAATCATGCTCAAAATGCTCTGCAGCCACCAAGCTAGAAGAGTCAGTTTCTCTCTTTCCCACAAAGTCAGGCAGGATCTTACTACAGCTCTTCACTGTACTTATACTGGTACCATAGACACAGTTTTATCAGTGGGTATTTTAACAGACCCTGGTTCACAATTCAGGAACCTGACCTGGCATGGAAAATTCTCTTAAGAATTCACTTAAGGAGAAGAGTAATTCCACAAGAATCACAAAATTTAGATAATCTTTACACGACTAACAAAAACAATGAGAATTATACCTAGCAAGACATTTAAAATCAGAGCTTGCACAATTAAACAAAAGCAGTTAAGAGCTTTCATACACTCTTGCTTTTAAGTGGGCCCTAATATTATTTAATGAATCAACCTGAAAAGGTTTCTTGGATATTAGACATTGAATGCAAATTTCCTTTGGAAACTGACTTTTCAGGCACTTTTCAGGCACTGTCAGAACATTCATGATCTCTTGGTCTATCCAGCACCAAGGATTCACACCTAGCAAACAGGTATAGAGCATCTGACTGCACACACTTGTCTCAAGGGCCCACGTTACATCAGCCCTCCTCTAAGAAAAGTCCTTTACATTTAATAAATTGTCCTCTAATATTGCTAAATAATTCTGTCTTAAGTCTGTTTAAGACATGGCCAGCGAACAGGCTTTGAGATGGAAACTTTGAGAAAGTTACTGAAAAGTTTAATCAACAGTTTGAATGGGCCAGCCAGCCTTCACCATCAATATCTGCATATTTGTCTAAATAGAAATTTTTTTTAAAAAGGGATTTTGATTAGGTGAACATACAGAATACTGAGCTTTTTGAATCCCTGGGTGGACACTCTAATTTAGAAGAAGAGTAGTTTGCAATTTTAAAATTAATACAAACCAAGAGGACATCACTTGAACTCAAACTAATTAAGAGTGAATCTAAAGTGAATCAATTAAATCACCTTAAACCTCTGGATGAGAACATCTAATTTAAGTTAATCTTTCAGTCCCTTGTGAAAGTAAGTTCTGAAGTACTGGAGGGACATTTATTTATTGGAGGTCTCTCTACATCTGAAGCAGGCATTCAGAACTCCATGCAAAGTTTGTCTGGGGAGATTAAAGTCTTACTGGTCTAAAAAGTGATGAAAAAGTTCCACAGAGAAATGCACTGGCATTTTAAAAGCTGAAACCTGATTTTTAGAAGCAAATGTTTTATTCTAATAGAAATCTGTGCTTTACCTAAGCTTAAAATGCAAGTTTAATTTATGTAATTGACAGCAAGTACAGCCATACAATAAACCCAAGTCTATATAATAAACCTAACTTTATAAAGCTAAGCTGAGAAGTGCAAGGAAAAGCAAAACAATAAACCAAATCAAAACAGTATAAAAGCTTAGTGTTGCTGCCAAAGTTAGAAATATTTTGATGGATTTGTTCAAATTCTTTTAAAACCGATAAACAGAACACATTGGACCCATACTTGATCTAAAATTAAATTATTTGTAGTTTAGAAGATTGCTGACCTTTTTTTTTTATTGTAATTGTGGTAAGGAAGTAGAACTTGCAACATCACATGCTAAAAAGAGCTAGAAACTAGCATTACAAGACAGTGCTGTTCTTTTATTTATACCATATACTGCACAACGACAAAATTGTTCAAGTGGAAACAGTAAAATAGAACTCCTGCAATAAACCGTGATTCCTGCCTGTTTCTCTCTTAACATATTTTTTTTCCAAGGAAATGGGTCACTCGCGCTCAGAATGTCCCTATTAAATACACATTAACCCTACCCCCTCCACACGCCCTCTTTCAGGCTCCATCCTACAAAACTCATGTTTGATTTGAAAAGCTCAGAATCAAAACACTAGGGGCTCCCGAACATAGAGAAATTTTCCTGTGGCAACATTTAACTTCCAAAGCCTTTCAAAATTAAATAAGGATCAAGTGCTATTAGTATCAAATGCAAATCAAGTCTAAAACCCAGGATATCTTTAATGGCACTAACCTCTTTTCCTAATGATGTCAAAACACTTAATCATCGTATAAGGTTTTGTTTAAAGAAAACTCCTTGATTTTGATTTTAAAAATAGTGCTTTGTAAGATACGAATTTTAATATTTACTTCCGTACAAAGGAAGGGAGCAAATTCATAGTTTCTAGAGTCATCTGGAGTTTAACACAGTTAACTTTAGATAGGGAAACTCCATAGAGGTCCCTCCTCCTTCCAGATCCTCCCAAATCCCACAAGAATTATATTTGTGAAGAAAAATGAGCCTCGGGATTAGACCTTGGGATTTCTCTGCAGCACGCTGGAGACCAGTGGACGCCTTTATCCCACGCGTCTCTATATAGCTCTGGAGAGAAAGTCTTTCTGGGGTGATTTGCAGGTTGGGCACCTGCGGGACTCCGGGGCGATGCGGCCTCCCTTCCTCCTGGGCCGTGTTCGAACAACTCGCGCCAGCGCTTGTCGGGGGAAAGAGCTGCCGCATCGCTTCAGTTGCCGCTCTTGCCATTTTCAGGCTCTATTAGCATCAGGACACAAAATTACTGATGCTTGTGGCTGCTTCGGGTATCCTAGATGTTGCTATGCAGTACGTGGAACGTAACAAAGCTCAGCTATAAAAGCAAAGTGGGAAAATTGGATAATATCAGCCAAATGCAATTAAAAATCTGGTTAAATGGGCCATGCAAAGTGTTTTCATCCCCGCTTTTGAGCGCACTTAGCACATCACTGCCAGGACTTCTCAAGAGAAAATTGCTATTTTTTTCCCTTGTGATGGAAGGAGAAAACTTTGCCAGCCTGAGAAATTAGCAATCCAAACACATTAACTGTGTGCGTTACCTGTATATTAACTAACTGCACTATTATTAACAGTCTATAGCTACCATTTATTACCGCATAATTAACGTAGCATTAACTAGGTATTAGTCGACATACACATCTCGGGTGCCCACAGCGACGCGGGTGACCTCCGTCCTGGCAACGACCCGCCACGTCCAACGGCCTCTCCCGCCCCGGGGCCGCCCCGCCCGTTGGCCCCGCCCCAACGGTCGCCGCGCGCCCTGGCGCGGTAGCCGCCGGGGATGAGGTAAAGGCAGCGCGGCCCCAGCACAGCCCTTGGGTTTCCTTTCCTTTCCCCTGCTCTTTCACAAAAACAAGGGGCTTTAATAAAACTAGCACGCCCAAGAAGTTCGTGCATGATTATTTTAGGCAATTCCTACCAGTTTTGGGTACAGCCGTGGGCAGAAAACTGCTTGGGAAAGCGAGACTGCTGTTGTGCACTGCCTCTCCACCTTTCAGGTACTTAAGGCTTGCCAGAATTAACCCATTTTTAACGTGCTGAAGCCTGGAAATGCACATTTAAAACATGTAAATCACTTCAGCCCATCTTTGTAGAGATATTTAGTGCCTGAAGTTGGTGTTTTGATTTCAGTTCCTGCGGATAATGAATTGAGGAAGTGCGGAAGAGAATGAATTGTGTGCGTACCGAACAAAGGATAATAAAACTACTCTATATTATGACAGAAGGTATATATTTTACTGATAAACCACTTTTGTTGATGTATAGGCTTTGAGAGTTTTAGTGTTTGTATATCCCAGTCCTGGCCAATTTGGAATTATAAATCCAGCTGCGGTGTCCTGAAAAGTATGGATGAGTTTTTCTGTAGCTTTAATAGATAGCTTCTATATATATAAATAATGCTTTTGACTTTGAAAAAAAGTCTTATGATGCTTCATAACAGGACTGCAGAACAAAAAGGATTTCATGTGTGCAAAGTGGAAAGGTATCTGGCTCTCCAGTGGTAAAAGATGAGTCTAAATCTGATGAATCATGACATACCAGAACCCAAGAACTCCACTGATCAAAGACTGGATACTTCCTGTCCTCAGCCTCACCCATTTGAAGGAGAAGCTCCATATTCAGAAGCAGAAGAAATCCCATTTATTTTTATTATGTAACGATGGCTTGAAGCTTTTTGCTAACTTGGAATGCTATAGATGCTCTGCAGGAAATTGTTTGGAGGACAGTGAGTACAGTAAGGGCAAAACACTCAAAAAAAATATATATATATATTTAAAAGCTCTTTAAGCCTCTAAATCATGAAGATCGTGAACTCTAAAGAATTTCATACAGTCAAAGTTATACATTTCTTAACAGGACTCTTCATAAGGGAGTTAAGACTGAGACCATTTGTTCATAATTTAATGTTAAGAAATATCATGAGAATGCCATAAATTATTTAAAAGCTAAACACTGCATATCCTGCTCAGATTACTGTGCAATATATATGCAGTTATGATTACAGAATGTAAAAGTCTATAATCCTATATTAAAGTCCATCGACTCTTTAAGATGTATTTGTTTGTTCAGTTGCAAGTCATTACATGATAATGTATTTTAAACAAATTCAACCTTATTAGTGGAGTCTTGCCTAGCCTAAAAATTCATTTACTGAGTTAATCTATACATAGCTAATAACTGTTATTGTTTCCACTCACCAGCAGCCGTGTAGAACTGTCCTTTCAAAAGTTATAGAGTTTCAGTTTGCATTTATGAACATTCAAGCAAATTACCATTCTCCAAATTGATTTATGGCATGGTTCGTAATAGCAGAAACCAACAAAACTTACACAACTGGCCTCTTGCACCGAAACCTAATGCCAGGGGATTTCACCGCACGGCAAGTATCACACCACCGATGGACAAGTCACACGAAGAGAAGAAATCCAAAAGCACCATCTAAATATACGTTCATATGTGAGCACAATATGCATCTTAAGTAAGGTCTGTAAAATGAGAACAGCAGTCACAGATTCCTATATGTGGCTTGCATGATTAGAAAGGGATAGAGATGCATACGGCGTTACCCAAACAGTGCTTAGTTCCAGCTAGCAGTAGAGAAATACAACTGCAAGGTCATCCACAGAGATTCTCCAATCTCTGCATTTTTTAGGCATTATGCACTCTAACATAAAACAACAAAACATTTGATAAGAAATTAAGAATACTATTTAAAAACTAGTCCAAGAAGAAGAATAGCCTCCAAGTGCCAGAAAATAAAGCAAGAGGAAACAAGAACATCTAAAGTTCTGGACCTTCATGTAATAATGGGACCAGTTAAGAGAAAAGTCCAGGTGATCTTAGGGAAATGGAGGATAGAAACAAGTACTAGCAACTCCCTCCATTCTTATCTTATTTTCTTAAGGGAAAAGTCCCTTTTCACTCCTGTTTTGCTGCCTCCTGCAAGGACGATATGCTGAACACACACCTTCTAGCAGACCTAGGATACTTTCTAGTCTGACCCATCATTTGCTACTCTTTCACTAGCAAGTTTCCCACAGAGCTCCCAAGATTCATTACCTCTGTTTTGAGGCAACTGAGCTGCTGGTCCCTGAGACATTTTTTTTTTTTTTTTTCATATATAGTACTTGTAAGATTTCTTCCTGCCTTGGCCATTTGTTCCCAGTCTTCTGTTGAAGGACCGTACCTTCTCACTTGGAAAGAGGTCCCGTGAAACCATCTGACTAGGAATTTGGAATTACTGCCACATTAAAGATACAATAAAAACAATCTTGAACCTGAGTTCAAGATCAAAGTTCATAAAAAACTTTAATCTTTAAATTAATATAAGTCTTCTCTCATACCACACCGCTGTTGTCCTTTTTCATAATAAATCTATTACAACTTATACAGAAAAGGCTATTAGGAGACCAGACCAACCTAGCAGAGCATTGCCTAATACACCAAATTTTGAAGGGAACCTTCTAAAGTCAACCCTGTTGTTACAGAACCATTTATCTTGACTTATATTTACAAGATAATCATTAAAAAAAAAAAAAAAAGCATATGGCTAACATAAGCAAAATGAAATCTATTTTCCAATCAATGGAACAATCTTATTTTTTAAAACTGCAATATTTTAATAACATTATTGTAATAGTAAATATTCATCATACATAAACTCTAGAAACTACTCCCCACAGTGTTGCTTAAATGGGTTTTTTTTTTAAACAAAATAAGAAATTTGGAGAAAAAAGAAAAATACTTTTCCAAAACACATTATAACTGAACTATTTCTTAATAATTCACATTTCTACAACTTTCATATTTTTAGCATGATCATCTCCACTCACAGTCAGTCAATCCCACTGAAAAAAAAAACAAAACTGTGCAAATTATCTCAATGATCTTGTCCTTGCACATTTAGGTTAAATATAAAATAATAGATTTGTTCTACTCTCATCTATTTTATTACTATTACTCTAAGTGCAGAGCAGGTAAGAGTTGCCTGTTGTTCAGATGTTTCCATTATGATGCACTAGTTGAATGTGGGCATCACTTACTAAATTTCTAACAGAAGAGACCAGAGTCATAAATCCTTAGGGAACTTAAAATCTTAGACAAAAATCTAATGCACAGTGAATTTGAGAGAGTAGCTTTTTAAACTGAAGAGTTCCAAACCCATTTACTGTGTCATATCTAAATTTCAAGATGTAAATTCTGTTCAGTGCCAAGTTTCCTGTTTTCTACCAAATTATATACACTCTTTTCATGGGAATTGAACTTTTCCTTAAAACATGATGCCCTAGAGAAAATAAGTATTAGTCAGTGAGCTTTTGAATGCACTAAGTTTCTTCACTATGATTTTTGATTTATATTTTTTTTTGAATTAGCATTTACCTTGCAGTTCTTGACTCATGCACAAGCAAATCATATAGCTACTTAACAGCTACACAGTGGTAGTCTTTTGCTTAGTCTGCCAAAAATGATAAATTAGGAGTGTTAGTCTCATATTAGGAAGTACTTCTGCTTTGTAATTTGAATGGATTAATCTATCAGCAATCATATTGGTCCTTAAAATCAAGGTCTGTATAATATAATAATACAGTGTATTCATTAGGAATATTTTCCCAAAAATGTAGAATACAGCAGTGAGGTTCAACTCAGATTTCAAAAAGAGAATTAATCCACCAGTTTATATTCTTCTTATTACTTTGTGTTAATTTCCTGTTCATGTTCTCTCTGAATAAATCTTACAAAATAAATCTGAATGTCAAAACTATGAATACAAATCAGAATATGAAATGTCAAGACCTAAGCATGTTCCTATTATGCCTGTATGTTAGTGGAGATTATTTTAATGCTGCTGAACTTGTAAATATTTAAAAGGAATTTGGAAATGAAGGGAAGACAGCTGGCCATGGTAAACTGCATATTCAAAGTTCAGGCTCTTTGACACCACTGCATTTAATTAATGGCCAAGAGTGATCACTGCCTTTGAAGTCAGCCACTGCGCTGCTCTTCCAGTGTGGATTGCCATATGATAGGCACCTCTTGAGTTGTTGAGTGATCATTTTAAAGTGTTGTGAAATAATTTAACAAAATGTTTAATGCACATGCAAATGTGGGACGAGAAGATAGTCTGTTTTTCTTTACTGGTTTAAGTAAAAGAATAAATTACTGAAAATAGAGGCAGGAGTCAACCACCTGTAAATTCACTTAGAAAGGATGGTATGAGAGATGAAAACATTTTGTTCATTGTGTCATTATAGAATATGCTGCCAAAAACTGCTTCCCAGGGGCCAAATCTTTTATCTAGGAAACCTCGATGTCCTGTGTGGGAAGATATCGAGCTCCTGCTATGCTCAGCACCAATGAGGGCCCGTTTCTTGCAGGGAGCCACATCAAGGCAGAGGCCGCAAGGGCACAGAGGAAAAGAAGCTGCTTCACAAATGCACTGACCTGCGAGGAGGACTTAGGTCTGGCCATTTCTACAAGACCACTTTCTTCTGAGGAGGGTTTGAATATCCTTCAGCCTCACCATGGGCTCCTGGTATTGAACACCAGTCAGAACTTAACTATGTTTCATCACACAAGCCTAGCATGAAACTACAAGCCTGTTCACACCTATGACTGCCATCCGTAACACTGAGACCTGTGCTGTTGCTTTGTCACAGCTAATGTCATCTTGGCTGCAAATCAACTTTTAATTGCCTTTTTTATTCTTTTTCCCCTCTACGCATGTCCTTTTTATCTGTATGAGGTTTATGACTACTTTGGGGTTGTTGCTGGAGCAGCAGTGGTCTTCCCCATGACAAGTTTTTCTGTGGGTTTTTGTTTGTTTGTTTTTGCAAAATTGTGAGTTCTTCTCTCCCTTAATAAAAGACACAGACAGGCTTTTCTAGGGGGCAGAAAAGTGTTCAGAAATGCCTCCATCTGTCCATCTTACTGGGGCTTTATCTGCAGGAGTAGAAATTGGATTGGAGGTTATTTTTACTACTGCATCCTTTTACAGTCACTTCTTCCAAGGGATTCAGCACAGATTCAAACCCAGTAATAGCACAAGGAGCTGAGCAAGGAACTGGCCATGGTTCATGCTGCAATCCCAACAACAGCGCAATCAAAGGGAAGGTCTGATAATTTTGTCCAGTTCAAGTCTCTGACATGTTAAGGGGGATGCAAGATACATATTTTGCCCATTCAGATATTACATAATAATAGCAATTAATTTCTGGATTAAAAATACAACAAAATAAAGCATTTTGGCAGCTGATGTTCTCATTTTCTTTGTGAGGAAACACTAGTTCTACACATCTGAAGGCAGAGTTAGCCTCTATTGCAGACTAAGAGTAACAGAACAGGCAGAGGGCTTTACATGGAGATGTTTCACCATGAAATCTAAAAAAAAAAAAAAAAAAACTTGTGTGGTTTTATATAACCCTGACACTT
The DNA here is from genome assembly GCA_034781795.1 of Crypturellus tataupa. Taxonomy (NCBI): domain Eukaryota; kingdom Metazoa; phylum Chordata; class Aves; order Tinamiformes; family Tinamidae; genus Crypturellus; species Crypturellus tataupa. Next base: position 1,277,888 of record JAWLRI010000640.1, read on the forward strand.
AAGTTACACTAAATCTTAAAAGAACAAACTAAGAGCATTCTCATATGTAGCAATGATTTATAAATTGAAGAGGTTTTAATCAGGGATATCCATATACATCTCATTCTCTCTTTGGGCCTGTAAAGAATTTTTCAAATTTTTTTTTTCTTTTTAAAGTCAATGGAGAAAACTGAAAGTTTCAAAAACTAATTATTTCTTTCCTATTGCATAAGTACTAAGTTAAGAAGTACATATCTTGAGAAGCAGAGAACCATAATTTAATGATGGCTCTTTGGGGAAAAAAGGAAAAGTTTTTTAATGAGGAAGAAAGCATAGAAAATAAAATGCTGATACAAAGATATTTAATTTTTGCTTTATATCTTCCTTATTGATGACTGAATTCTACTTTTCTAATTTCTTCACAATACTAAAAAAGTCATCTTGACTTAGCCCTATAATTCCTTTTTCACCCAGCATTCAGTCACTAAAAAAAAAAAAAAGGAAACAAAAAAAACCCTGTCATTCCATTTCTTCAGTGCTGCTAACAAACTAGAAAGACTTTTTGGTTTCTCAGACAGGCAACCAGAAACACACCAACAATAAAAAGGCCCTTGCAACTGAGCTGGGAAATCCTCTTCACGCTGCTGACAAGCTACACATTGAATTTGCCATTTCCTTCTACAAGCCTTCAGTCATAAAGTATTTCTCAGAACTTTATTTGAAAGCAGATGATTAAAACAGTAAAATCAAGAGGGCATATAGAACAGCACACAAATTTCACGCTGATTTCTAATGAGCTTCCATAAATTTGACAGTCGTCTATTATTTCCTGTTATTATTACTTTCTGTTATTATTATTTCAAGTCTTTTTTCCTGCAAACAACCTAATGGAAGGAAGATGCCCTGCAAGCCATTTGGTTGCTATGATAGGTTTCCGCAGATTGCCGGGTTAACATCAAAATTGGTTTCCACATTGCTAAATATTCTGAGAACTCTGCTCTTGGAAATCCTCCCCAAACCTTTGGGTTTGGGGCACTCCAGAATGAACTATGTAACCAGCTCACCAGAGCAGGTAGCTCTAGTTTATATAGTATTTTTGTAGTTCTGCAGCATGCTAAGCATCCCTTGGAACCAAATCCTTCGGGAACAATTTAAAACATAATACATTGGACATTACCAGTCACTGAATATAGGTAATTATTCCTGCTCTGCTTTCAAACAGTAATTATATGTACTATAGAATATATTCCCCAAGTCATTAATATGAGCAATATAAAAGATGCTTACATAGACTTCTCTCCTTTCATCCTGATCTCCCTGTTTCATATCAGTTTTGTTAAATAGAGCCTTTGGCTAAATAGAGAAGTAATTATCCGAAGTGTCACAGACACGCTAAAAATAATTCCTCAGCACACAATAGATGGTAGGTAGGTTAATTTGCCTATTCAAGCTTTCTCCTGCTTCCTTGAGGCTTTTCATCTTGAGTGCATAACTGCTTAATTCGAAATGCATGTTTCCTTTCCTTCCATTTTTGGTTTCACCTGAAAAATTGGGTCATGGTTGTATTTGTAATAAAGACAGACATGTCCCGGTGCAAGTTTGGCCAAGCAGGAGTGTCAGAGCTTCCAGACTCAGAGCTCAGCTGAACCCTTAGTGCTTCATACATCCCTAGTGCTTCCCACCGACGTACTGCAAGGCAGCCAGACCAAACACAGCATTTGCTTCTCTCCTTCCCAACACAAACCCTCACTGCGAAATTCACGGCGCAAGCCAGGAGGAGAGCGACCGGGGAAGTGACGCAACACTATAAACTTCTTACATTAACAAGACTGATACATCTGCTTGAACTCCCCACAAACCCAAAGAGATAACGTAACTTAAAACAGATCAAGCTACAACTGTTGGCAAACATTTCTGGGCTACAGTCATATAGCACTGCAAGCTCTCTGCGTGGATAGGGACAAAACATGCTTAAACTGGACAGGAAAAATGGAATTGTAATGATTTTTTTTTTTTTTTTGAGAGAGAGAGAAATTAAAAAGATGTATTTTCTCTACTAAAATGCTTAGGTAATTGTCCTGGTACAGTCTCACATTAAAAATTTATGCAGAAATGTAAGTAACTAGTTATATATCCTGAAATAATTAGATTCAAGGAAATGAAGCTATTTCTGCTGCAATAGGTTAAAGGGGTACACTGGACTTTCATACCCATGAAGATGCCAAAGGATATAGTTCAGAATGATCAGAATCCCATCAAACTGCTGCCCAGCAGGGACCGAGGTACACTATGCACTGGAGAGCTAACCAGTAAATTTTTTATACACTTTTGAACCATCAACATCTAATTCTCAGTTGTTCATGAAATATTTATTTCTTCCTTTATATTCAGACATAACAATAGCAGTTGCGAAGCTGACACTGTCAAAGTCAGAGCTGCTTAAACGGCAGCCACTGTATTTATGCTCGAAAATAACTCAAACTTTCATATTACCGCAGTGAGGTCAGCACTAACCTCCCCTCCACAGCAGCAGCGGGGGCAGGACACGCGACAGTGGATGGGGCACAAGCAAGGCCTGGGATCCTCACACTAACCCAGTTAGAAAACACAGAAGCAACTGAGGTACCTGATGAAACATGTGGAAACATGATGAAACACGTGGAAAAAATTCTTGTTTTCTTACCCGGAGAGCTGTCCATGGGACTGAGGCAGCTTTCAGAAATGAATTGGCTTCTAGCAACTATTAGGAAAACACCAATTAATAAGTTTTTCCTTTTGGACACCAAGTGTGTGATTCCTGCGCGCTGGCCGTCTCCAGATGCAAAGGGCAAGAGTCCACCTGAGCAGCTCTCCCTGCTCAGCTCATCCCCAACTTGCCACAGTGCAACCTGCAGCCTGCATGAACGCCACAAGGCTTGATGTTCCTCCTCGTTCCTTTCCTCCCTTCCCCGTCTGCCCCAAAGCATTCAGGAACAAATGTATTAAAATCAATTATAGATAGCATGGGTGAGATATTTACAAAAGCAAGCATAATTTAAAAAGAAGGTGAAAATGAAAATAGCTAATTTCACAAGAATTATGCAGGGTCCCTCCCGCCTCCCAGACAACTTGGAGGGATTACTTGACTAGTAATATTGCCAAGCTTGGTTCTGCCTGTAAAGCTCTCCTCTCCAGAGATGAGGGACATAATAAATATTTTTTATCATAAAATTTTGAGTGCCATTTCAAACAATTGGGCAGTGCTGTGAGAGTAACATGAAAGAACAACTCCTGGAGTGAAGTAACTGTTGTCATACAGTTTTACAAACAAGAAAAAGCTGCTGCTTCTGTTTTTTGGGATTCTTACAGAGCACAGCATGCTGTTTTAGTTCTTGGATGGCGGTAAAAGCAAAACCAAAATTATTATATAAAAGGCTGTAGACTGGATACACATAATCATTACAATGTTTACTTCTTTCAAAGTTTGGCTTTTTTAAAGAAAACAATTTAAGAAACTGAATTCTGCAACTTATTATTGAAAAGGCATTGAAATAGAGCAGGGAAGAACTGAAGCATGAACAGAGAGGATGCTGAAGGTGACTTTAGGAAAAGCTGGAAAGGATTGAATTGCTATGCAGGGAACCTTGTTATAATTCCATTTCCTTGCGCCGTACCAAGGACACTGTCAACAGACTGTTGAGCAATAGGACCACAGAGTGATAGAAAAATTATGGTAGAGGAACACACAATTACTTGGAAAATAACCACATTTTCAAAGCAATCACATGCCAGTGGCAATATCATGAGCCTAGCTCGTTCTTTCCAGCTTGATACAAGCAATTGACCTATTTATTTCTTAAGGGGAGAGGACAGGAGATGCAAACACTTCAGTCTGATGCAAAGTCACGTACAAGACAATGGAAAAAGGACATTATGTAACATTTTTTTTCTATTTTTGTTCTGCTTTTCTGTTATATTATTTGACAACACAAGCTCTCTAACAGAATTTGAGCAAGGCAGGATTTTACAAAATAAAACACAGTAATTCTGAGCTGCTAACTGGCCAGTCTGTGAATACTACATCACTACATCAGGTGACAAAGCATCTTTCTCCAATATCTGCAGTACATACATCCAAGTCTAAACTTCACCTCTCTCCAAATTTATTTTGTTACTAACAGAACTTTCGAAGGAGTAAGAACTTCAACCTCACTGCATGCCTGAAATTGTACTCTGTTGCAATAGGGATAATTCAAAGGGCTGTAAAAGTTGAAGGGTCTTCAAATTGAAAAAAAATATTAAGGATAATTTCTAAGTGGCAGAATATTTATGTCACAAAAAAAAAGACTAAAATCAGTCAAGTGAATATTTGCCCCATCAAAACCATGTTTTATTTATGAGACAGGATCTCTCACGGTTTGACACATTTTAAAAAGCATTTAAGGAGGATGTAGAGGACAATATTCAAAATCAGGCAGGTTGAGCTCTTCAAGCAAGAAGTCAGATTGTGTATTTTTTTCAGTGACCATCCCAATGGGACCTCAAACCACAGTATAAAATATAATATTGTACTGAAGACTGATAAAGTCGTGCTTACTTTCTGGTTTGAGTTCTATCTTTAATTTGTTAGAAATGCCTCTCATTGGAGAGAGCCAAATGTTTACTTTTTTCCCCTTTTATCTTTATATGAAATAGGAGTACTGACCCCATAGTTAGTATGAATTCCATAATATTTTGGGAGTTAAAACTAGTTTAAGCAGATCAAAAATCACTGAAAGCAGCATGTGCTTTTAAGGATCACTGTTCTATTACTGTACGGTGTGATTTTCTCAATAGTGAGCCTGATTCTGTCATGTCCTTCTCAGAAATGCACTAAAAAAATGCAAATCAAGCATTCTTGGACTTCTCTTCTTAAATATCACAAACACACAGAAACATTTCTAACAAGGAGACAGTGGTTTTTGATAGAAAACTAGATCAACCATGAATTTTATGAAAAGTGCAGAAGTGCAAACTTTACAGTCCAAGACTGATGCACAGACTCAGCCATTCACAGACCTCAGGGTTCCTCTTTTTCCCCTCTGATACTTTAAAGCGCATGCATGGCTGCTCTTTTCACAACAGTGTAGGTATTTTGTTTCCTCACCTTTGCAAAAGCTTTCGCTTTCTCAACTACGGGAACTGAAGCAAGGAGCTGTACTTGTTGGTTCTTAGCACGTATTGCATAGCATTTGCTCACTGCATCCTTACTCTTGTCAAAGGTCTGGTTTCCTTCAGAACCCAGGCTGAAAGCTGCAGAATGATCCCTCTCACATAATGGACAGCAGTCTCCAATACAGACTCATTCATTTCATCTTGATTTTCCCTCAGCAAAATACAGTGAGCTTGACTGCAAAAGTCAATTCCACCTCAAAATGGGCAGTGACATGCAGACTTTGTCAGCGGCTACGCACTGTGCTTTCTTGTGCTTTCTAAGACACTTTTTGAAATATTAATTACTGTTCACAAACGCACTTCTCCCATATCTGTCATATTGAAATGTAGATTCTCTTTATTTAGACAGGAAAATTGGTGGTTTTAGAATCACTTCCCTGACATAATTATTAATCAAGGCTCATGAAATGTACATTTATGCAGTCCTTACGACTTATGTTGCTGCAACCAGTGCCAGGATGTACCTAAATATATGGATTTAGCTACTGATACTGCTTAAAGAACTTTTAAAGGCTTAAGGATGAAAACAAAAATCTCAACTACTCACATGAGCCTTTTGCTTCAACTCCATAGGCACTTGATTCTGTCCTAACAAACAGCAAAGACTGAGGAAGTCTTTTGGAAGGGAGTTCGGGTTCCAGGCAGGATGACTCTGGCTGTTTACTTAGCTGGCAGTTTTGGGGAGTAGGGCAAGCAAGAGTTTGTTTTTTCTCCTTTCTGAGGACAAGTTGCAATTATTTGACGTTTGTAGTGGAAAAAATAGAAATAAAAACATGCTGTGCAAGGAGCATGGAGCCTATGTGCTGCAAAGTGTAGCTCCCTATATCTTGGAAACTGGGTCTAGAAAGAAAGTGGCCAGTTTTTAAGAGATTTTCACTACACATTTAGGTATCTAATTAATGCTCTCCAAATCTGACTCCAATGCACTTTGGCTACAAGTGCCTGAAGCAACAGAAGCTAGAGGCTCCTGTTAGCAGTAATATTTAGTACCAATCCAGGAGACAACTCTACTGCACATCCCCTCTTCACAGTCCCTATATCGCAGTAGTGAACATTCCTTCTCAGCATCTAGTGTCTGCAAAATGAAGTCAGAACCCCTCACAATCAAGCACAACTTGGCCAGAGAAACTTCCCCATTATAACTAAGATTACTGTAGTGTGAAGCTCCAGTATTCCACATAAAACACTTAGAGCTAGTGCAAAGTCCCAACAACAAACACCGAATGGGGCCAACTGCAGTAGCAAACCCAAAAGCAGGATCCACGCTTACACCATCTGCTCGTCCAGCACTGAACACAGTGTACGAGCTAGCCAGAATCCTGTATTTATGTTGTCACCTGTATTTATGTGGTAAAACTCTAACCATACCAATAAAGTCAGCTAACGTGAGCAGCAAGGCTGAGCAGTAGCTCCAGATGCCTGCTAGCACAGCTGAGCCACCAGTCTGAAACCCAGAATGCAAAGCCTACACATTTTAGCCCTCGTTTTCTGAGCACCCATTCTAAGCGCTAGCTTTCACGCTAAGCAGTGAAGAAACAATTTAATGAAAGAATGCAGGCACAAATGAAACATTGACATCCACCCTGCAAAAATGCTCTCTGCATGATCCATTGTCATTCCAAAGACATAACTTCCATTCAGTTCAGTTTTCCATCTGTACAAATATATTTTTCTTGGCTAAAACAATGCACAAGCCTTGCAATGAAAATGAGTATGGATAATTCTAAGGAATAAGATAGCTACAGTTATTTTAAGACAAAGAAAATTAAAGATGGTGCCAAATTTCTCAAACATTGGAAAGCCAGAGAACAAAATCATATTTTTATTACATTAATTAGCTAACATATGCCCTCAGTTTTAGCCTAACCTTCTTACTGCACCATGCATTACAGTATTTTGAAATAAAATAGTTTTAAAAGTAGCACCATCTGTGTTATCAGCAGGAAAAAAAAGCAGTTGCAAGCTTTCACAGCCCCTTAATGGACCTACTTTGCTCCTGACCTTGATGTTTCAGCCTATGCCACCATCCTAAACTCGACTCACATCAGTTTTGGATGATGTTTCAAATGGCATGCAGTGACATAAGCTCAAATGTATTTTCTTTCCAATTTAAGTGATTCTGAATCAAGCTGTACCAGATCATGCCAGTTTGATGCATTTCGGAAATGCTGCCAAAACTATAAGCTGATAAATCACCTCAAATAAAAAAAAAAAAAAATCTATAAATCATCTCTTAACCTAAGATGGTACTACTAGGACTTCATGACCATAGTCATAGTAAGAACAGCTCTATTCTTACTAACATGCTTTGCTTTCATAGGAATAGGAACCACTTTTTGAATCATTTCTCCTACTCCACCTCTAAGCTGGGCTTCCATGGGACTTTGAACAAGTCATGATGTATCTTTGGCCTTCACTTTTTCTACCCACAGAAGTCTCATTAAGGCAGCTTCATTTGCAGGAGTCTCTCTTGTAATTACATATAACCTGTCTTGGTTGAGATTTTTGCTTTATGTTGCAAATACTAGGGAAGAGCTTCTGGTTCTCCTTACCCAACTGTCCCTGGCCTAGGGAGCAGGGCCACTGCACTAAAATAGGTGTATTCACAGCGGTGTGGCCCCTCTTCAGAAACAGTAACAGATACGTGGTGCCTTTCAGCTTGGCTTGCCACCACCTGAAACACAGCAGTGCAAACCTTAGGTATGGTTTAAGTGCGACTTCTTTAATATACACATCTGTCCAAGCATAGAAAAGTGGAGTCCACTCTCACACAAGTATTTCACCCCAGAAGTCCACGGGAGGACCTCTTCCAGGAGTCTCTGCTTACAAGCAAACAATTTCCAGGAAGCAATACTACCTAAGAAAGAAAAGAGTGGAGACCAGAGACCAAGGCATCCACTTACCTCTCTTTCCAAGGGTCACTGCTTCCTTACAAAACTCGGCCCAAGAGAACCAAGAACATCTTCTAAAGCCTATGTCTGTACACACTCCAGCAGGACTGAACTGTTACGTTACTATAGCAATTTTAACACAGACTCCCATCCTGTGACCCGGAGCCACTTGATGTCTAGAGAGTGGGCAGTTTGTGATACTGGATCTCTTTCTAGTCTCCAGCTGTTATTCCACATTAAAGAAACTGAAAAGCAGCCTAAATGCTTTTCCATGTAAGCAATTGCCGTGGAGCAGATTGGAGGTCTCAACAGCACAATTCCTCACAATGCAAACCAAACTATTATACCCTTTGAAAATACCTATATCAGCACAATCTAAGGCTTCCATAGCAATGCATTATAGAAGACAGAACATCAATAAATTCAGCTTTAGGTGCAGCATGAATTATGTAGCCCAGCGGTGGACAGTCCTGTGTGCCATATACTATAGCACTGGTGTTTCAAACAGAACTTGTCAAAGATACAAACGTTTTGGGTGTAAATCCTACAGTTTCTTCTGCATTACACCAGCTTTTATAAAAAGCCAATCCTATGGCACTTCAATTGAAACAGAAACAAAAAAAAAAAGAGGAAAAAAGATTAATCTAATGTATTGCTTATGGCACCTTTTTTAAATGAACAGGAACATGCCCTCCCTCCCTACAAATTAGTAGTTATATTTACCTGATAACATCTGTAAAGATCCTGTTCTTAACTGAGGTTCTACTGTGTGGGGGATTCTGAGCTCACTATAATCAATATTTTGGGTGTATTTTGCAATAAAATATTTCTATTTATGAAACAAAGTTCTTGCAGCCATTTGCATAATGCTTTCTGAATTTTTAAAGAATGTTTTTCTTTTATTTTCTGCATCTCAGAAGCTGTCGTTTTTCCAGCTTGGCAAAAGCCATCCAGATGGTGTTTGCAAATCAAAAATAAGGCTAGCAACCAACTCCACGAGCTCATTGCTGGGATAGAGCAAACAAATGCAAGAATTGAATTAATCAAGTGACTCAATATTTTCATCTGCTTACTTAGTTCTTCCTTTGGGAAGTGCTGTCAATGCGTGGGCCTGACCTGGAAGACTGTTTTGTGTTAAGATTTGTGCCAACTTTAGGAGTGTGAATTTTTATCCTTAAGAATTAGTATGCATGGAGATATCTAGGTATTGTGTTGGCCTTGCAGTTAGGTGGCAGGCAGACAGATGGGACATGATAATGTAGTAAAAGGCATGGAAGATTGATTGTCATTCTTCATTACAAATTTAGATGGTCCTGCCAGCTTAAATCACAACTCGGTATAGACAGCATGTTCACAACAGCTTACCAGAGATGTAGTTGTGTGATTCCTACTCACAGTGAAAGGAATTGCCTTGCTATATTCACACCTACTTTTGAATAGTTACTGACCCAGATGATGGGTTCCAGCACAAAGGCAGCATCACTGAGCCATATGGTAGTACTGCTCAGAATACCATTTCATTAGTCGTCGTCCAGGGAGCAAAATTAGCTCAGGGAAGCCGATGCCTCAAGTTGGTATTGTGTTAAGAATACAATGCTGGGCACTGTGCAGATTGTCAAAGGGGATACCATCTCATAGCAGCATTTCTATATCCACCCCTTTTCAATATCTTCACTCGTATTTCCTCCTAGTCACTTCATATACCCAGAGCAAGCAGAACATGAGATACAGGAGAATCTTAGTATAGCAAGTATGATAGTTCTGAAATGAACTGCAGCTCCTCCATGCATTATTTTTTCTCTTAAGCTTTCTAAAGAGGCACTTACTGCCTGGTGCATAGACTTTGCAATATCCACTGCACAGGGATCTTCCAATTCATTCACCAGCTTCTGCTGGGTATTGACAAGACCACTGCGATGGAAAGGTTGTCACAGAGATACAGAGATGACAGTTAAACTCCAACAAGCAACCTGAAAGAAACCAAAGTGAATTTGTCTAATCTCTTGCATATACTAGACTGCTGTCTTCTCATTTCCTTTTAGTGAGCACGCATCCATGCTGAGATCTTTGCAGACATAGGGACACAGGTGCTTTGCTGAGCCAAGTTTCCCCATGGCCTGATCATACAAGTTACCTCAATTTCTACAAGTTTCATTCAAATCAAGTGTTGCACAGAACCTTGCAGCAACAGGAACCCAAGTGAAAGCATGTCTGTGCAGGCACTCATTGATCCCTCCTGACAACAGGCCCATACTCAGATACCTGCAAACAACAAAAGATGGCAAATAAGAACCACGCATGGGGTGCAAAGCTCAGGTCCCTCTGAAAGCTGCTAGACACTTTCAATCTGAATATTTTCCATTGCTTTTCTCTATTAAAAATCAGCTGTGGCTCCACCTAGGAAGAAGGCTCAGAGTGTCAGATACAGAGAGTTGAGAACCAGACCCTGAGTCTGTGCCACACTACCAGGAGGATGAGTTTGCTCTGTACTCAAGCTGCCCAAAGCAAGTGCCTCTCCTGGGTACCGTAATTTCTTCTATAACACCTCTAAAGAGCCAGAATTTAATAGGTTTGGTCACCATCCATCTGAATCACCAGGAGGAAGGCACAAAGGAGGTCACGCGTACATGGCCTTCAAGGTTGTCCGTGATAAATGGTGCAAGTTCCATGTGTAATTTTTATTCCTTTCTCATCATAATCCCCAGTGTGGCCTCTATATTAGTGGCCAGGAACTGTTAGGAACACAATCTATAAATTCTTCATGACATGAGCCCAAACATACTGTGTAAATATATTATTTAGAAGCCATAAGACAGTAATGAATCAAAGACTTAAAGAAACCAAAGGAAAACTCCTTTATCCACTGGCATTCATTTCGTAACCTGATCACCCCAGCTCACTTCAGACTGCCACCAGATTATTAAGGTATGAAGTCAGTTGAGATCTTAAGGTTTCTCTACAGAAATTAGCATTCCAAAGTCTCTTTTCTCCCCCTATTCCTAATAAAGTTTTTAGCATTTAGAGCATCCCTTTGCTGAAATGTCAACTAAATTTAGGCTCTAATATTGCTTTGTAAGCTTCTATTTTCAAAATCTTTATTTCCTTCCCCTTCAGTTTTCCCACTTAATTCCATTTCCTGAGACAAGTTTAAAGACATCCCCATAGCCTGTTCACTGCTTGTTGAAATTTATTCCATCAGAAAATGACTACAAGAGATTTGCGACATCTTGGGACGTGATAGTTTAATGCCTCAATTACCCATCTGACTGACCAACTCCATGTATTCAGATTGTCAGAATTGCTGTAGAGACACAAGCAAAAGCTCTGCCAAAAATCTAACGGATTGGTTGTTTACACATTTCTAGAAACGTTTGTCACGAGGCATCAGCATGAAAATTGCAGCTCTTGACTGAAGCCCCAAGGGACCTCCTGGTGCCTGTGCTTCACAAAATACAAATGCTTCATATTTGCAGACACATCTCTGTTTCAATAAACGCAGGCCTGTGATAGCTGAACTATCGTATTTCCAAAGAGTAATCTCAAGCTCTCTGTGCTAAGTATCAATAAGATCGCTACCAGTTTTGACGAGAACTGACGTTTTCCAAGCGTTCCCCCTGGCGATCCGCCCGTGTTTAGGACTGCCCCGCTTCCCTGCGGTCACGGAGGTCCCGCACGGGACGCCTTGCAGGCATGCTGTTCTCATCTGCCATCTCCAGAGACCCTGTAAGCTCCACACAGGGGCCACTCCACGTCTGCAGGAGACTCACGGGACAAACCCTGTCTGCAATAGCGATTAAAGCCGGGGATTTGGTCAGCAAGGCTTTTCTTTCATACTTCCCAAAATAGCTTACAGTCTTTACAAGCTTCCCCAGAATAGCCTGGTGGGGACCTGTCAGTCACACAGCCAGTGAAGCAACTGCATGGGAATACGTACCATGAGGAAGCTATTTAGGTCTCTGATGGTATCTAATCTAATAAACACACCACTCATTGAGGAAAGCACAATTTGGCACTGAACAGCTGAAACAGAAGGGACAGCACTCCCTGTTAACTCAGAACCCTGATGGTAATGTCCTAGGTTTTCCTCCTCAGTCTCTGAAGCAGACTGAAATGTCTGGCTTGCAAAAGTTGATGAAATCATAGCTTCAGATGCAAAAAAAACCCAGTTCCTGCATCATTAAAAAAAAAATCTAAAACTTTGTATAGCTGTTTAACAAATATGTACAAAATAGTTAACAAGAAGCACAATCTTTTGGATTCTCTAAAAAGGAGACAAAAAATATTTAATTTACATTATGATGAAACAACAACAAAAACTCAGGGGAAATCCTAGTTTTATTGACATCTATATCAAATTTTCCACTGACTTAAATGTGCTCTATATCAATCTTTACATGGAGGTAGTATACAAGACCACACTGAGTTACCCCACCCCTACACTGAAGCTCTCTGCTTTAGATTAACTATCCCACCTGTTTTTCCTAGGTAGCCAAATACCTCTGAATTGCACCAGAGTTCCAGTGTGCTCGTCCTGTTCACCCTGTTCACAGCAGAGTTCAGAAAACAGTCATTTTACAGCTGATGATCAGAAAGATGAAGCAACTTGCTACCAAATAAAAGCTTAGGAGAAGCATCTGGAAAGCATAACTAGCAGTTAAATATTTGGCTCCCATTAAAAGTCATCCAGAAAGTCAGGAGCTGGATGTCTATCTTCTATTTGTCTTTGAAAATCTCCCCTTCTGTTCTGCTAGTGGTCAATAACATTGGAGCAGAGTCCAGTGAGCCTGTCTCATTTTGAGGCTCTTAGCAAGAACAAATTTAATGGTGTGAAAATACTGAGTTTTATAAGCCTGCTTTGCAATGCAAAACTCATTCATAAGAAAGAAATTAAATCAAAGCATCACCATCATCAGCTGATTATTTAATATGCGCTAGCTAATACCATTATGCTGCTAAAAATATGCATTTCTATCTCCTCCTTTCCTTGTTAGGAGGATATAACCTGATATATTATTTTTCTACTCAAGTTTTGTTTGATTTTCCCTAAACTTTCTTCTGTAAAACTAAATCTCCATTGCCTCTTTTCCTCAGTATTTTTGGAGAATCTACAAGTAAATACACTTTTAATCATTTTTTATCACACTCTTCAAAGAAAAGTTATTAAAACACTCTCATAAGTATTTGAGAGTTCAGAAACCAGAAAGAATAGGTGACACCTTATCTGTGGAAGGCTTTGAATATGGTGATACAAGACAGGGTGGGTAAGTTTCTGGCACAAGATTTGAGATGAGTCTTCAGTTCCTTGATGAGAGAGATCATTACGGCCCCAATCAAATGTATGAGAGCTTCCCTTTTAGAATGAGCAAATGGACACAAAGCCTACAAAATAGATCCATTGTGCCCCATTGCTGTCACACACCTTGAAACACAGCTCTTGGTTGCATCAAAACATGTTTGTCTCTGGCTTTCTGAATGGAGACAAAATGCTTTCATCTGCAAAAATACACAAAATTTAAAATACTCTTTTAAAGTAACCCACAACTAGAAGCAGTTGTGGGTTGTGTGTTGTAATGTAGTTTTTGTATTCTTTCAATGCTATACCAATTTTATACCTTGAACATGGAAAAACAAACCCCCAAGTGTAAGCATGGCAGTATAACAACTCATAGCACTGTTAAAAAGATGATTTAGGTCAGTTCCATGGGATCCCCCAAATCCCAAAGATAATCCAAGCAAAATTCTAATAAAAGTTACCCATGAGGTGGCTCATTTATGTCTGTTATCTGCTCGCCATGCATCTGTAATAATTTTTCCCATTGGGTCCTGTTAGTTTAACTGCTAAGGTTACACAAAATAGAAAAGACGCAAGTTATTTGGAGCACGTCACTTGGATATTTTTTTTTTTTTTTGCATCCTTTATGCCTACTCTCTGCCTACTACTTTTCCAAAAGCATTGATCCTCCTTGCTAAATAATTTATTGAGAACTAGCATGGAAAATGTAGCACTTGCTTTGACATAAATTCTAGACAACGGACTCACTGAATTATGTTTTACTTTTGAAGGTAGACACTATACAGTGATATTAATACAATATTTGCCTCATACAGCAGTGAGGAAGGGGACCAAAAACACCACCTCAGAGTTTGACGCTCATTTCAGCATGGCCTTACACTGTATTGCCAAAAGAAGGAAAAAGATACTGCTACTGCAGTAGGCTGGTGTCAGCACTTCACTCACTGGTTCTGCCTAAAGAAAAGGAATGTTCAAGTAGTAAGATTTAGGCAAGTTAGGACAGCGGAATTTGGCCTACAGAAGGATGTAACGAAAATTCCTACAAGGTTTTCTTTCCATTATATTATCCTTTCATGTACAACAAAGGGAAATTTAGTGTCCATATAGTCGACATCAAAAAAGTTGCTACAAATGTGTGAGTCACCAGGGCTAACCAGCATTTCTAATGGGAGAGAAGGCGAGGGCCATCCAAGTTCCCCAGAGTCAATTGCTGTGGACGCACAAAACCGAACCAGCTGCCCTATTTGTTAACTACAGGATGTCACAGCTGGCTGATTAATCAGATTGTTTTGAAATAATTCATCACTTTTCCACAAACAAATAACCAAAAAAAGACAGCAGTATGATTGTACAAGACAGAAGACAAAACAACCCAAGTCATTTTTCCATATGTAAAATACTTTCCCAGACTACACAAATATAAAATAAACCTATTTATAAAAAAGAAAGAGCAGTAAATTAAGGAAATTACTTTTCTCAGATAAAAGCAGCACACGGAAGTGATTTGTTGGAGGGCTGTCAGTGCTTATTTTTTCTGGTCCTATCAGTTTGTTTACCTGGATAGGACTGTAAATTGCAGCTCTGCTTCTGCTAATTCTGAGGCTGAGAGGCAATTTCCCAGTAGAGCGAGTAACCTAATTAGTCTGAAGATGAAGTCTGATGGATTTATGAATGAGATTAGAGGCCAAAACTTCCCACAATAATGAGCTGACTTCAACCTCATAATAATCCCATTTCAGTCCGGCATCCTTGCATAGGGGATCAACTTCTTGCCACGCATTTATAGGGTGCCATGGCAGCTGCTCAGAACTCTACAAAAGTCACTAGAAATGATGGAATATAGTAGGCTAAATAAATAATTGTAGGTCCTTTACGGAGAGCTGGGTGAAGCTATTTCTGGACGAGACTAATTAATTATCTTTTCAATATTCTTCTCCAAGCTATTACTAACCAGCCCGCAGCCTCCATTCCCAGGCCAGTTTTAAACTGCAAAAGGTGTGCAAAGCACCCTGCCTCCCGGCAGCAATACTGGGCCTGCATGTGAAGGTCCAATTCCTGGAAGCTTAACAAATGCTCAGGAGATGTATTACGTATCACAGGGTTACAATTTGGCAGTATGACAAGTGCTAATTGTTTTCACATTATGAGGAACCTACTGATTCCCTGGAATCTGGTAGAGTTACTAACCATAGCAATTCCCAATACATATTCATCTGCAGTAAAATATCAGCAATTATGCTTTACCCTTAGATATAAGAATGCCATTCTACTCTCCTGCACCCGTGTGAGTGATTCTAGCAGAGGTTTTTCTGCTAACTCGCCTGCCCACTTCTGAGCCATTAGCAGTCATGTTGGGAAGATGCACGTAAGCATTAATAGGATGCCATATAACTTGATACGCTGCCTTATGGGTTCGGGCTTCAAACAGTCTGTTCAAATCAATATGTAAAATATTGTTTTGATATTTCAGCTCCACTGAGATGCCAGCCGGAGCCTTGTTGCCTTGAGTTAAAATTCCCCGTCTGAATTGCGCTTGCATATTGAATAGCCGAGTTAAATGGTTTTCTCTCTCCTGCCCTCATCTCTGAGGAGCAGGGCTGCTGCAGACTGACAGCTCTGCACATCGATTCGGCAGCAAGGGCAACGGTTAATTCACCTGACCTGCCAACTCCAGAGCTCGCTGCGGAGCCAAACACCTCCAGAGCTTCCGTCTTGTTTGCGAGGCTGTCCTGTGGGTCAAGCTTTCACGACCGGGTTAGTCAACATAATTGGCAATCAGAAGCTATGAATACACAATGAACCACTATAAAATGCTCCACGAAGAGTCAAAACCAATCCTTAAGAAGTGAGATTTACTATTTCATATGCAAAACCATTTACACTCAATCACCCCGAATAAGAAACAATTCCTGTAACTAATGTCTCACATGTGGAGGGAAAAGATGAGAAAGCTAAAATGTAACCTTCTTTCAGTTCTGTAGGGCAGGAAGGGCGTTATTTATGAAAGCAAATTTAGCTGGGACTCAGTCTGTAAATGCTATGACACATTCATTATTTACCGCTTAGCGACCCTATCTGTGCGAGGGAAGCTCTCTGAATGTGAAAGGCAACAGGAGCATCTTGCATTCTTAGAGAGTGTCTTGGGCCTTTACCTCTGTTACATACCTTATAACTATGTTGGGAGGAAATTTTTAATTGCCTGTAATAAAGGAAACAATGAAAAAAGTACATTATCCAGTTAGGCATTCTTTTCATGTAATTTCTCCTCAATTGCATCTTGCTGAATTCCTGCTTACGTAGCAGATTTTTAGTGTGTCTGTGCGTGGTGGGGAGGCAGGGGGCAGGCACAGGGGGAAAATACAGTTTATAGAACAATACGACTGGAATTGCTTTAGCTGGTATACTGCTCCCACAGGACCACACCACTGTTTCTGCACAGAAATTCTTGTGACTAGAAAAACAGTGGGAAAACCATTTTTCTGTGTAAAAAGCTGTTTTTGATATAAGGAGGATAAAGTTTCTCCATGAACAGACATAGCTAAGCCTGAACAAATTCACAGTTTCCCCAGTTGGAAAACTAAAATAATTTACACCATGAATAGGGGTGTTGGCTGGCAGAAGGAGTAAACTGTACACGGGATCAAATTTTTGCATGCTTGCAAATCTATCAGTTTTCTTATCAAGCAAAAATTGGTCGTTTTACACAGCTCTCCTTCCAACATTTTCAGGCACCATCAGTTCATGGACTGGAAATCTCAAGGTCAAGATTAAGCCCAGGTTTAAGAGTCAAAAGTTTAGAATGACCTTTTATAAAAATAGTCACCTTTCACTAGTCCCTCCAGGTCCCCGGGAATTCTGCATTTTCACAATGAACCACTTTGTAACAGTTCAGATCGTTAGAGACTATTAAATAAAATCAGATACTGCAGGTGGAAATGCCTTTCCTTCCACTAAGTCTCTTAAACCTTTGAAAAATAAATTCAGAGGAAGTTAAAGCAGGAATTAGTCCAACTACTCCATTTACCTGACTTAATTTGTGTCTGTTACTAATAACCTAAAATATTCTCAATTAATTGGGTCCTGCTTTAAAGGGAACTGATACATTCCTCTTAAAAGGACTGTTTTTGTGGCTTGCACAAAGATTCTGATGCATGGCTAGCATTCCTCAGTGCTTAAAAGCAATATTATTCATCATAACTCAAATCCCCTCAGTACAACTCAATTAAACACTCGACTTAGTGAATTTTTAATCATCTTATATTGTGGTGACCTCATCAGTCCTTTTGTAGAAAGCAATTAGGAAAAAAAATAATGCTGGGTCAAACAATAAATGACATGAGCTTCAACAAACCCTCAGCAAGGCTCTCACGGCTTACAAACTGCCTTACTTGCCTGGTTCTTTTTTAAAATTTGACTTTTTGCTCCTCTGAAAATAATGACTATTAGGACAGAAGTTCTATCCTTGAACTATCCTAGTATTTCCAGTCCAGCAGCAGTTTTAGGCTTTTCTACTTGGGTAAGGCAAATTATTTTGTTACAGAGGCAGGGATGCAACTGCTCCCCAGGTACCAGAATAATTCTCCCTACAAAAATCAGTACTGCCAGAAAAGCTATAAATGAAGATCTGCATAAGGCTGAATTGCATTAGGTAAAAACATATGGAACCTTTACCATATCCTCCTTGTCCTTACTTTTTTTCCTCTGTCATATGCCACATTTCAGTTCTTTAGGACATTTTTTTTTCCAACATTTGCAGACAACCCTGGCAGAATAGAGCTGAAATCTGCACTGATGCTGCACATCCCTGCTGCAATACAATATTTCTTCTGTGCAGACCCCATAGTCTCCTGAAAAAAGTCACCAACAATCAGCATATTCCTTATACACCAGTCTAGAATAATAAAGAAAGAAACTTAAGCCCATGTCTTTAGGGAAGGCCTGGGGCAGTGAGGGGATCTCTCCAGTCAAGACAGCAGCCAAGGACTCTCCCAGGAGACTGCACACATTTTCCCATCCAAGTAGTCCCTGTAAGATGGACCACGTTCTGGCCCAAAGGAAACAGCACAGCAAACCAAAGGTCTCTTCAGCTTGAGGAAATTCAAACACATAGAGACTTTTTTCTCTTAAAAGGGACAGTCTCACCTTCCAGTGCTGTACAGAGAACAGATACAAATCACTTTGGAGAAGTGAAATCAAAGAGTATGCATAGGAAGGAATATAAAACTTTATGGAAAAAAAAGATGAAACATTGGGAGAAAAAATCTTTTTTTCATTTTTTTTTTTAATTTGAATTTCAGCGCTTTTTTCACCCTAGGGTTTTTGTTTGTTTAGTTTTAAGACAAGGAACAATGACACTGCCTGGGTGCTTGGTAGAACTTAAGTGCATCAGTCTCACTTTATGTATCTGAGTAGTTTTTAGCTAGTGGCACTGAATGTCCCAACAGGCCCCTTCAGCCCCTAAACCTTCTGATCAGAAAGAAGAACGGAGGGATTAACTGTAGAGCTGAAGGTCGGGCTGACTTCAGCACAACGTTAGGAGGTATCTCTGGTTTTCCACAAACACGCTGCTGTTGTGGTTCCTATCTGTGCTGAATGAGGTGCTAATAGCAACATCTTGTAAAGTGCACACGACTTTTCAGTCATGTTTGCCCGCAAAATTTCAGCTCTTGGTATTTAACCACCTGAAACCAATCGTGCTTTTTCATAGCTCTTCTCTCCTACCTGTAATGCTCAGGAACATCCCAATGTCAGTTCTTACACTGCAGATAAACCTTTCCAGTCCTTTACCTTCTGTATCTTCTTTTATCAACTATAAAGGAATTATAAATTAGATATAACTGGTTTAACCCCACTTTCATGCAAAATGAAAGGACAATATAGGCATGCTACATATATGAAAACTTACCTGAGTGATGCTTACAGAAATATTAAAATATTAGGAGAAAATTATTCTCTAGCTTCCAAATAAAATATACAGCACTGTAGTTAAACTTACTGCGTCAGAACAAGCCATTTCAAGCACAGTAAAATACTCCCCACCCTGAGTTGAGCTAGGATGATTCTCATTTCTTCCTCACTCAAAGCTTCGCTGTGACTAATACCACATTTTATTCCTGTTGTCTTAACCTTAATTTCACAAGGCCACGTGCCAGGTTCAGTGTGAAAATCATTCAGGCCTCTTGCACATCACGTACCTCATTCCTTAGCGGTGACGCTGCTGACGCTCCGCTCGGAGCCCCCGCGAGCAGAGACCTCCAGACTTCTACTCAGAAGAATGCTGTTTAGTCTGTCAGCTCAGCATTTGTAAATGTTACTCTTAGAAGTTTTTTACAACAGTGAGTTTAGTTTTCTTGTAGAAAAAAAAGACATTTCCCAAATAGTGAGACAATATTTTTTCCTATCTGTTTGTCTTTAGCATTAAAAGCCTGCAACTCGAACAAAAGCTGTACAATTGTATTTTAAACAAGGCTAGCGAGTGGATACAAACCCAAATCAGGAGAAAAACTAGGTAGAAGTTTCTTTAGTTTTTGCAAATATTTAATATTCTCCCAGCCAGTAATCTGGCTTCAGCAAAAGAGCAAAGTTACAGCCATTGTGCCCGAGAATTTGCTACAACTTCTTTTCGTCTTCCCTCAAAGTTAGTCTGGAACAAGGCTGAAGAGAAACTGGGTCCTGGGAAAGTTTCGCTCCCGATTCCCCAGAACATGCAAACTAAAAACACTGAATACAATTGAGTAAGATACAAGTAGCGAACACATAACCGAATACAGAGATTATAATCAGTTCTCAGAGCCTCGTTCACCTTGGGAACTCAGATAAGCAGTCAGAACCACAGCAGCTCCTGTTTCCCCCCCGGTACCGTGCGTCTTTGTCCACAGCTTCCTTTTGGTGCAGTCTCCAGTGCTGAGTCCCTCTTATTTCACCTTCAGGAAGACAGAGCCAGCTTGGCAGTTCTGCCATCACCCTGTCACTTCCCCTCTGGATTCCAAGGGGCAGCTTTTAACAGCTTGGGAGGAACGGAGCTCAATGTTTTCCCAAAGTTCTCCTGTGTTGTGGATACTTGTGGGTTTGCTCATGCCTCTTGGTCTTTACTAATAAGTCAAAATCTCATGCCTTATGCTTTCTCTGCAGTGTCACGTCACGTTTGTCTTTTCTAATGAACCCATCCCTCCCCAGAAATAATTCCATGCCTCTCTCATGGGGACTAGGGAAAAGGGAGAATGCAGTGACAGTCCAAGTGACATTTGGAAGTCCAGAGAATTACCAGAACAAAATCACACCAAGAAATACGCCGTAAGATTTGAGGAGCCCTTCAACCCTCCTCTCTGTCGTAACAAAACACTATTTTACCCTGCAAAAGGTGATGGGAAGGAAGCAGTCCTGGCTAAACCGAGCGAGGGGGCAGTGCCAGCTCAAGCACCACTTTTGGCACGGCAGCATCTGGTTTCAACAGCTAGAGAGGCAATATCCCACTTACTATGTGGATTTGGCAAGGGTCCTCTGCCATAACGGCTACAGACTAAGGCAGCTCAGGGCTATGCCTCTAATAGGGAAAGGTCAATATTTTTGTACTGGTTTTGCAATTTTTAGTATTACAAGGAAAGCACTTTAAGTCTTTGTCCATTGCCTGCATGAAATAGGGAATGTCAGACCACCCTACGAGCGTAGCTGGATGGTTGTCATTTTTCAGCATTTTCCCCCAACTAGGCTCTTAGGGAAGTGTGTGAATGATAGCAGATCATTTCTGTTACAAGTAATTCAAACCACATTTCCGAGTCTTTAAATATATCCAGCATGAATCCAGCTGGAGCTCCCCAAAGCAGCCTGCAAGTCATTCAATCACCGTGAAGGCCGGGAAACACTTGTAGTGGCTGAAGAGGAAAATACTAACTCTATAAACTACTGATAGCTGAGCTTCAGAAGGGACTGAAGGGAAACAGATACTTAAAGGAATGGAAAAAAAATTAAAAACAATACCTAAGAATAACTTTCATGAAAATTTACCAACCTCAGAACAAGCTCTGCTTGCCTGCCCTCGGCAGCCAAAGAGGGCAAAGAAGAATAAAAGTGCATTTGCAGAACACAGGGAACCATCACAGTATTATTCCCTGTAGGAAATCTTTCCATGCTCTATAAGGAGTAGCCATAATATATGTCTCTGGCTATTTCCAGAAGGTGAGAAAGGAAACACCTCTTTCTTCCCCTGCACACTTTGTTCCTGGTCAGGAACAGGGAATGCCCAGGGTAATCCATGTCACGGTGTCCGACAACTCCCTGCAGAAGCATCCTGCATCCAGGGAGAGGGTCCTGCCTGTTACTGACAGAGCTGGATTCTCAGCACTCTTCCTGCCCCAAGGACAAGCCAGAGAAACTGGGAGCACAAACGGTTCATTCTAAGGCAAGAGCAGCAAATTTCAGTCCCAGCCCCAGTTGACTGAGAAGGACTTACACAAGGGTTTCCTTGGCTCCTTGCTTGCTCATCGAACATGCAACATGTTCTTCCCTAACCCTGTAGTGTGTGTAAAAGTATGGCCTTGTGCTCCGGACTGTGGCCCTTGAAGAAAAGCAATGTGCCATGAAAAATGTGGAAAAATTTCAAACTAGCAGGGACATACATACAGTGTTCAGTTAAAGAAAAAAAAAGCAATAAAAGTAGTTATGTGAAGGGGATGTTAGAAGAATGGACCTGGAGGTTTGGCTGATTTTAAGGGAGGCAAGCAAGCATACCCAAAAAAAAAAAAAAAAAAAAAAAAGTTAGACCTAGTTCATTTTTTCTACAGATCCTCCTGAAAGAGGCCACTCCTGGTGCACAAGCAATACCACAGTATTTACCTCTCAGACTCTTAGGGAAGACTCTTTCCCAAGGGGTTATCACAGCATAAGCCGGAGCTCTGTATTCCCTGAGGGGATACACACACATTTCATCTATTTTGTTATTCTTCTCTCAATGCTTAACTCTGCCTAACACTGCAGGCCAAGCTTGGCATTCCTGCTTCCCAAGCACTAGCAATCTAGGATTTTATTTTATTTATTTTGATGGACTTGATACTGAATTGCTCTGTCCTTTCCAGCTATGGAATAAAAAGGATATTCCTAGCTTACAGCAGCACTTCTCATCAGTAATCTGTAACTGATCTATCGCATTTTTCACTGTTAAAGTTTATCTCACTTGGTCGGGCACAGCAATCACCCGCTCTCCCTTTATCGCATTCCGGACCCAGAGCACACTGCCAACTCCTGCACATTCATTACCCACACATCACGAGTAGCCTAACCGTGTGCCAACACCACCGACAAATTATAAACACAACACCAAGCCCAGCTTTGACAAAGTCTTTCCGAGGTCACGAAGCACATATAATATCCAGCCCTAGTCAAACAATTCTTCGCAAAGTCTCCTCTTTAGGCAGTCTTACCCATGTTGTAATAATCTAGAGATTTCCTTTGTGGCTCCACATCAGACACTTCCACAAAATCCATACGGATTGGTTCTCCTGCATTTCCTTCATCTAAAATACAGATGATCAGATGGTCATCAGTTTATTTTGGCACAAGCAACTTTTGCTCAATAATTTCTGCCTACTGTTTGTTCACCTTTGTAGCACAACTATGCAAGAGAGGGGCATAACAGAGCTCTGCTTACTATAGGAGCATGAGTCTGCAGTTATCTCATTTAATTTTGTTGCCTCTATTACAGATTAAACTCCTCCATTAGTGGAATCCTGCAAATATTTCCTGCCAGAGCTGCATTTCACATACGTTTTCTTTCAGCTTTTGCTGTATTATCACCAAGTCCACTAGAATAGAGTACTTGAAGCTTCATTTACACTCCAGACAGTTAATTTCAACACTTGTATCTCAGTATCTCCCTGATAACGATGCTCTGAGTCAGCACAACGCAAGTGCCAGCAGGGCTGCCTAGGAGGCAGGAGTATGGGTCTTTGGAAACACCTTTTCTGGCTTTTAAATTTGTTTTGCCCAAAAGTACATTACCCAATTGAAGGGCTTTCTTCTGTAAAGGAGGAAAACAACAACAACAACACTGAGAAGACCTCACGTGCTCTTTAGATTTGTCAGCCCACCCAGCTGCATTACCAACCCTACCTCAGCTGAGGGCAGTCTGCCTTCCCTCACCTGCACGGAAGGCAGAACATGCACCATGGAGCACGGGTTGCATCATCTGCAAGTCCTGGGAAGCTGCAGATGCGCTGCTTCCACACAAGCCCTGCATACTGCCAAACACTCCAATTGGGACATCAGGCGCCACAGGAAAAAACATCCAGTTTCAGAATGTGCTCTGGTTGCAGGCACGTCACATACCTAGATTTCGTTTGGAGCTATTTGCAGAACACTGACTCACATTTGGGATTTGCGAGGAGCTCTGAGCAGAGATTCTGGGTCAAACAGCTACTATTAAAAAAAAAAAAAAAAAAAAAAGAATTTTTAAGAAAATTTCAGATTTAAGGACACAGTTATACCTGCTCCTATAATTAAACCTGATCATTTTAAGGAATTGCAGCCTTTTGATTCTCAGTGTACCTAGATGGCATTTTAAGTGTGCAGAAGTATTCTGATCATCAATTATTGAATCCCAGGTGAAGGTGGGTAACCCTCAGTTGTGCAGGAGTGATCATTTACAGTGTTCAAACCCAACCGCAAGGAACATCTGCCTCCAGCCATCCATGAAGCTGAAGCAAGCACATACTGCTCATCAAATACAAACCATTTTCAGCTGCTTTCAAGCGACACACGATAAAAACATCAGCAGGAATCTCCTAAGGAGTTGCTTGATTTTAATCACAACTATCCAGGCACTGATATACCAATAATAAAAGTTAAAAGGTTAAGAAATAATGTGTGGTTTAGCACAGAAGGCTACATTTTAATAGAAGCTCATAATTTTAATTTGCTTTTAAGTTTAAAACAATTCAAACAAATAAGAGGCTATATAAATACAGAGTAAATGCACATAGTTTACAGCCAATTACATGTATGCAAGAATAATAGCAAACCTCACATATGTGTTAAAGTACTCTCCAGCTGAGTCTGTGAGTTTAGCTATCACTCCCAGGCTATAATTAAGTTCACATATGCAGGGTAGGCAGACTCTTAAATAGAAGAAATGAAAACTTAACATGACTAAGTCTTTACAGACAGAAGATTAAAAAAGTTACATTTACGGAGGCACGCTTCAGCGTTCAGCTTGTTTTCTGGGTTTAAACATAGTTTAAACAGGAAGCAACACGTAGAGAGGATCTCCAACCTTTTTCCCTGGAAGCATTCCTTTAAAATGCTACACTCCGAGGAATGTTAAAAAAAAAGGTAATTATAAAGAACAAAAACGGTATCGCAGAAACTGTCCTTACCAAACCCCTCAACTGGGAAGGAAGTGTATGGAGTGCATTATGTAAACCGGGAACTACGTAGGCGCAGGGGCAATATGCAAGCGGAGAGGCTGATGTTTCAGGTGTCTGTAGTTAAAACAGCAACAACAACAACAACAACAAGCACAGAGCTGCTGCAAGGCCGTAGTGTAAACCCTGAAACCACCCGCGAGCAGGAGCAGAGCCCGCGGGGGCGCCCGGGCGCACCGCCCCGCCGCGTCCTGCAGCGCCACCGCCCGGCAGCGCCGCGAACTGCAGCGCCGCGGCGGGGCCAGCGGCTCGCGGGAAAACTGGGAAGGGGACAGGAGGCCTCGGCCTCCAGCCGAGGAGCGACTGAAAACTGCGGGAACGCACAACATGAGACGGACGTCCGAGCTGCGAGGAAGTCCAGGGGTACATTATCTGTTTTGTGGTCATCACTGAATATACTATCTGCTTATTCCCTTTGAGATTTTTATAATAAATATCAGGAAAAGTTATAAATAAAGAACTTTGGGAAATATTTCAGAGGTAACTTTGGTAATTTAAAAATAAAAACTTTGGGTTTATGTTTTGGTATATAAAGCCAGCAAACCAGAAATAAAAAGTCACCCCTGAAGTTGAAAACATGGCCCGAACTCCCGTTAAGAGCTGGGAACAAAAAGCTGATTGTCTCTTCTGGGCTGCTGGCAAGGCCAGCTGGGTGAGGGAGTTATCACCTCCCTTGTAGAGCTGTGGAAATGCAGGTGGGAAGTTGGAGCCCGTCCTCACCCGGCTGCGGAACAGACCCGGCGCCCAGCAAGCAAGCAGGGGAGCTGCACAAGCAGCCAGGGCAGATCCACAGAACGCAGTAACTCGTGAATCCAAGTAGGAACCAACCGGATTCAACTCCCCACACTGATATGGGCTCCTGCATTTCTTTGCCCACTGGAAGTTTAGTTATCCTGGCACCTCCTGGATACCCAAAGAACAACCCACTCGCTGCAGAACTAGTATTCCAGTAAGTAGCTATTCCTGCACCTGGTCATCTGAAAAATGGTACCACAGCAAAACCTACAAAAAAACGAGAATCGTGAATAACAAAACACTGCAGATTTCTTCCTGGAGATATCATCGGAAAAAAAGTCCATTTTATAAGATACACCGAAGTGTTCTTTTTGCTTGTTTAAAGTAACAATCATGTTTACCTCCGGGCAAATCAGACCACAGAATCCCTTTTCCCTTAAAGGGGTGAGATGACATTTTCCAAAGCCAAGCCGATCCAGGCCTGTCCCCCCTGCAAGGTGCAGTGGGCACTGGGCTCTCCGCAGCTGGAATGGCCAGTTAGTACAGGGGAGTTCAGAGGGTACTGAAATGTTTTGACATCTCAAGAACACAATGGAGTCAAAAACGATAACACAAATGAAAAATATACTGATCTTTCTGTATGCTCTGAATCTTTTGCATACAACCTATACAACTACTGCAACAGAGATCCTGTTTACCTGCAGCAGGTAATGCTTTTACCTGCACTGCTTACATGGAAGCCAACCCACATGCTCTGTTTAATGCATATATTGAACAGGTTGGGCTATAGATAACCAGTAGAAGGAGGAAAAGTCACAAGGCAGAAGAAGGCCACAAAGTGCATAAGGAGTCATTCAGAAGATAAAGCCATTGCACACAACGCACAGGTAATACACTGGAAGAGCTGACTGCACCCTTCTGCCACCCCAGTGTAGCAGCATTTGTGTAGAAAGCTATTGCCCCTGATTTATAATGGTCACCTTCCTCACAAGGACCACAGATGCAGTTTTAGAAGCAGGAAAAGTGCAGATGAAAGGTTTGTCTACAAAGCTATACAAGTTTTTGGAGCATTAAATCCACTGTTCTGACATTCCAGCTGTAAACCCTGCAAGTTGAGAGAACAAGACAGCCGAGCCTTGCTGCTGAACACAGCGCTATTTTGCCAGTAGTTTATAGAACGATGCCTGAATATTCAGACAATGTGAAGGACAAGGTTATACTGCCAGCTGCAGTTCTGCACGCAAGCTCAAATTGTAAGTGACACAGCGATTTAAAGGGGGACGCTTATGGAAAAAAAATAACAAACTATTGCAATTTTCTCCATCTCTCTGAATAAAGGCTGGCTGCACTGAGGAGTTCTCTCTCAATTCCAACTCTTTTCTGCTTTCTGGTTGTCTTAGCCATGTTGATATGATTTCCTCCCCGGTTCTCCAAGGCAGGTGTTCTTGAGCTAGGTCAGGCTTTGCAAGAACTAGTTTCATGTTAATGCAGCTTGTTCTTAGGTAGCATGAAACTCTAAGACAACCTTGTCTTCATAAATATTAGGTTGGACTAGTTAGGATTGATCATTACATTGAGAAGCTCTAATGACACTGTTAAACAGTATTCAACAAGTTCGTTCTTAGTTGGATGAGTGACCTAGAGTTAGCAAGGAAAATTCATGATGGAGAATATTCTATGAATCTCTTGCTTTTAAAAAAGGAGGAAGCTTTTTGGCAGGGGGGGCAGGGAAAGGGAATGATGATGCAACAGAACTAGAAATCCACATACATCAATATTAAAAGAAGAATAACCTGAGGAGTCGAACAACAGTATCTTCTCTCCTACTAGCCTAGAATGCACCATTCATCCTTTACAGGTGGTGAGGGGAGGAAATCACTTTTGTAGTGAGGAAACACTTCGATTCTGGGTCCCTGCACCATATTTTACCTTGAGGTAGCAACAGGAAAAAAGCTACACACTCTGACTACTACCTCAGTCTCTATATGCATCTTTAGAGCAATGAAGAGAAGTTTCATAATGTATGGAAAGGTAGGGGTATGTAGTCTCATCTTCCTCATTCTTCCAACAGCCTACTGTGCAGTAAAACAGAACAGAAAGGTATATTGAAGAGCAATCACTTCAAGAAAGGAATAGGGCTGCCCCAGAATATGTTTCATACCCCCGTGCTCATCCATCATGTCTCCCAGGCTGACTGAATGGCCTTATCTAAATGCGAGATGCAAAGAAAATGCAATTCTGAATTAAGAGGTGTATAAAGGCATTCCCCATGGGGCAGCTCCCATTATCACATTGCCAAGAGACCATACAATAAGGCAGTACAATCATTCATAGTTGCCCACAATAAATCTTCTATTTTGTCCATAACTGCACGTTCCTGATAGCTTTCCTTCCGCCCGCCACACTGGCACAGACATTCGGCAGTCCACTCGAGTCTTTCGGTCTTCCACCTTCCTCTAGAAAGTCTTGGGACACTGCTATCCATCCAGCAAGTAGACTACCACTTCATAGGTCGACATCATGATAGCTGTGTTTGGAATCTGTCTGATCAGATGTGTAGTTAAGCCGCGGTAGAGGGCTCCATACCCTTCTTCTCGCACAAGCAAAGATAGTGTCTGGAAGAAAGATCTGTATTTTGTTCCCTCTTCTCTTAGCCTTGTCCGTACCACCTCTGTATAAAGAAAATCACACGTGGTTATGTTCACCACTACTCTTCCTTTTCCAGCAAGCGGTTAATGAATTTAAAAATCATTCTCTCCTCAAGTTCTCAGTATTACAAAGCTTCAGAAATCGAATAAAAAAGAATATATACCAAAGAGGGAAAAACCAAGCATCTAGAAGGGTGAAGCAAGTTAAGCGTTCAGCTAGTTTAGCCAAATATTTAGCTGAGTGAGTGAAGTTCATTAGCTCAGTTAACATCTAGAAGACTAGAAATGCTCATATTCTAGCTTTGATATCACCACCAGTGAAGTATTCAACCTACTAACAACAAAAAACTATATAGACACACTCACTTTACTGAAAAATTAAGTACAACTGAAAACCAAAGAAGAGAGCATCATGAAGAGCAATATGTTAGCAAGTATGTTAGCAAGTTGCCTGTTTTCTTAGAAGGAAGATACAAATTAGCTGATGAGTCCTGAAACTGCTCAGCCTGGGTAGAAATTCCAAATGAAAGACTACTGTATCCTTAAGCCATTTTGAGTAGACTCTGCTAAATTCCTTGTGGTATTGGGGAAGGAAACAGCTAAAAAGGCCATGCTAAAAATCCATTTAAAAGTATTTTCCACTTTTATTTCTGAATACTATAAACTTCTGTTGACTTGCTGAATCAAAACTAGGGAGATTCAGACAGAGAAATAGCTATTTATGAGCTCCTGAGCTCACTGAAGAGACTCCTGTTGACTGCTTTGATTCAGGCCTCAGACATCCCACTTACCATGGGGATATGCTATTGATGTTGCACACGTTTTGGAAGTGGCAGCAGCCATCATCATTCCCACAAAGTCCGAAGCTTCCTTTGATGATTCATCCACACTGTCCATGGCAGAAGAAGTTTTATATTCCAGTAGTTTCCGCTTAATACTCTCATAAATAACAAAATGAATAACAGTCTCAGATATGCCTGCATACGATGCTGACATTCCTCTGTAAAAGCCTTTAATGCCATCTGATCGATAAACTCTCTGGACACATTCAAAGGCACTCATTCGCCTTTCTCCACGATTCCTGAAAAAGAGAAGAAAAAAGAGACATAAAACTGGTGCAACTAGACACTGAACAAAACTTAGAGCATTTCTTGTGTGACATTATGACGTACTTACAAATACAGAACTTGAAGGTCCCAAAGACCTTCAGCACTAGACATCAGTAAGCAATTTTACCTTAACCTAGTCAAAGGTTTTAAGGCGACTAACAAAATGAACACCATAAATAGCTGATAAACACCTCGAGGTCTGTTCAAGTATCACAGAACTGTGGACTAAATTATCCAAAAACTATCTCACAAGTGAATTACAGAAGTCTGACACCTGTGAGTGAAGGGCTACTTCCTTTGCATGTAAAGATTAGGTATTTTTCTCCATCTTCTCCCCCAACTTCACCTTAAATAAACAGCTCTTATTGCAGGGCAATGAGCCATTCTATTCTAGAAGAAATGGTCTTGCAGTATGGCCTTTAGGATTACGTGGCTATGAAGCACGTGAACGCAAAGGGGTAGTTATGAGCTCAAGCATCTCGCCTCACAAGCCATCACAGCTCTTCCTGAAGAGCTGGCAGGACACAAAAAAAGCAGTATAACAAGAGTAACTTTTATTTGATGCTACTAAGCCACACTATCACTGATGTCAAGTGATAGGTTCACTACACCACCATTGCCCTCCCCATGCTAATTTTACATATGTGAGCATAAAAATCTTCCTCCACAGCCTCTTGCTTTTTAGTTTCTAATGTCAACGAAATAAGTAGTTTTCAAATTACTCTAGACGTATCAACCAGCACATGGACACTATATATTTTAAAATATTTAAAGCATCAAGTACACAAAACTATTAGGCACCGCCTAAAGTGAGCTTCATGGTGGCACGAGTGCAGCCACTTGAAGAATCCGGATGCTGCCAGTAGAGGTCTCATCTGAGCAGCAAAGCTCAATAATAAATAAATAAGTAATTCAGCAGGAGAAACTACCACAGATCACACAGATATCTCAAAGCAAGGCAGATGGCATCAGCACATTGTGCAAGTACAGAGGCATCACTAGATGGCAGAATTTAAAGCCTGATGGTTTTAATCTGCCAGAATTTTAGAGAAAAGCAGTACACATGCACATGGCCACAAATCAGATCGGACTGAGCTAGGCTGCTCCTGCAAAGGAGCAGACAACACTGCTGACGTGGCAAGAGAAAGGAGGAGCAGCACAAGGGGAAAGAGGAGCAGTGGGAGCTATTGTGGCAGCTCCCGAGGACACCCGCACATCCCTGAGATACTTGCATCATAACTGGCTCTCCCAAGCTTTAAAGAAAATAAAGCTGTTCTTCCCTATTTGTATAAAATTCTGCTCCATTACACGACAAGAAAACACTTTTCATAATTGATTTTGTAATGAATCCAGACAACTTCTATTGATTATCCTATGCTAGGACAACTTCTATGTCTAAATCTATGAGAGATATATTCTTAAAGGACGTCATTATAAGTGAAAGAAATGAAAAGCAGTATATTTCAAGTATTTTTCCAGTATTTTGTTAAGATATCAAAAAGCTTATTTCAGGAATTTTTAGGGCAACAGCTCAAAACAATGTAAATAATATTTTGTCAATCACATTAGTGTATAAAAATTAATGAGACTTAACTTGGACTTTCATTCAGAATTTGTTGGCCAGAGATTACTGCAGTACCTCAGGCACGCCTTAACATGCAGATTCAAATACAGAGAACCAAGATAGTTTAATTTAGAGATCAGTACCAACTTTTTAATTTGAGACACTATAAAAAGAAATATTCCAGCTTAAGATGCAGAGTAAGTTCACAACATTATTGCAAGCAAAGTCTTATTACAGCAGTAAGACTTGTGGTTGTCGCTAGTAAGTTCTCTTAACTTTCTTACCTCGCATCGAGCTGTAACCGTGTCTTTACTAGCCAAATGGGATTGGTTGTTGTGATTGCAGTAAAACCTAAACAAACATTTAAAAATAAAAGTTAGATGTGATAGCACCATAAGAGCAACTGCACCTAAGTTCAAGCATACACAGTAAGGTACAGCTGAGGCAAAAACTCAGACTATACTCATTTTTAGAAAGTACCCATTGTAGCCCTTTGCTGGTATTACAAGAAACCATACAGCCAATAAACTTTGAAAATATTATTAACAAAAAAATCTAATAGGCTTAATTCTTAGCAAGAGATTCCCCACATAAAATAAGCCCAAATGTGTGCATTTTCCTATCTACCCATTCATACCAACCCTGTTTCAACACCATAGAACAGCAAAGTTATCTAAACTAGCGTTAGCTAATTAGTTTGGAAACATTTCAAGTAAGCATGTTGCAAATGCAGCTATAGCAATTAGATATAGAAAACAATGGGTCAATTTAATTTTCTACCTGAAACAAAATCTGAGTTTAAAAGCATGCAAAGTGAATAAATACTACTTTTGGTGTAGCTAAAAAGCATATTTTACTGTAAGTTAAGAGATTTCTTTTAATACTTAGGAATAAAGAGAAATTAAATTTGAGAACTAGTGTTTTATTTAGTATTCAAAGCAAAGATTGTTGGTTGGCTAAGGAATACTCATACAAGCATATGAGTGTTTAAATTGTTAAAATAAATAGTATGGCTTCTAACTATCCAGACAGACACCAAGTACTCAGACTTGCATCAAGGCTAAGTGTTAAAGCTATGATTTTCAGTCCACTAAAGAAAAAAAGGGAAGGAGAAAAAAAACAAAACAAACAAACAGAAACAAAAAAAAAGGAAGCAAATTCAAAAAGAAAAAATGAAGTAAGAGCCATTCTTACTTCTGTACCACTGTGGAGAGAGAGAGTGGAAAGGCAGCTCTGAAAAAAAAATAAAATAAAAAATAAAAGCATCTAGAGTTGTACTATCACACATGCACCGCTAATGAGGTGACATGTCTGCAGGAGGGAAGAGGGAGAGGGAAGAACTGGGACACGGCCAGGCAAGAGATGGCAAATTTAGACAGTGCTTCCTAAGTGACACACATGTCCTGTGCAGCACCGTGAGGACAGGCTGCCCTCCTGCCAGGGACGGGGCTGGGGGCGAGGGGAAGCCACACACACTGCCTAGCTCGGAGCACTATCTGCTGTGCAATACCTACAAGAGAAGAGGCTATTGATAAGCTTGTTTATGGAGGTCGTTAACAGCTTACGTAAATAGATATATTTGTTTAGCAGAACTGCTTGCAGACTGGTTACTTCTGTTCAGTCAATGTTTGCATGGTACACAAATTACTGAAATACTCAGAAATGCCACAGGATCTTAACTGTTTTAAGGTCTAGGTACCCCCTCCTCAAAGCCTTCAAAATAGTTCACTAGGATGTCCAGTTAGAGTTCTGAAGACAAACCATGACTATCTGTAAGGTTAAGCAGCTACTAAGATTTGCCTACCTTTCTGTGCCAAAATAGCAAGAATGACCCCTACTTATTCCATTAATCTTTTATTAAACACAAATTTCTTTTTACTGACTCAACTGAATAACTTCACGTGAAGTCACTCATTCGGTAGATCATAAACAGAAAGTTAAAGTTCTCCTTTGAAAAATGGACATTACTTGTAGGCGAATGACTGTGCAAAAGCTCAAAGCACCAGGGCTCTCCTTGGCCTTCAGAGGACAAATGAGAGGGTCTGTGGTCAGGCATGTACAGGACTGCAGCAAAAACACTGAAGTGGGGGAAAATAATTCCCTCCCACCAGGCAATGTCCAGGGAAGACTTCTCCATTAAGAAACAGAAGCAGTTCTGAAGTCCCTCCTACTTTTTAATACCTTGACTACAAATCTTTTAATGAATCTGCCTACAAGACCAAAATCATTTGCATTCCTACCCAACTTTAAGCTAAAGGTCTTTAGAATTTTATATGCTAAGCTACATTTTATGGAACTATTTCTCTGTTCAGTCCTTTCTCTTTCCTATTTGGCACAAAGATTTGTCTCTGTAGATCCTAAATCCATAATACAATGTGTGTGACCAGAGGCTACATTTAAGTGTCCAAGAGTCTAGCGACTATGTTTTCCCAGAGCAAAGGCAGGATATTTCTATGCAGAAAGGGGTACATCAGAATTTGCAGCAAATGTTGGTTGGCACAGAACACCTCCCACCTGAACTTGCACTCCCTGGGCTGCTCCAAGGGTAATTCAAGCACAGCACTCATAGCAGCAGGATCGCAGTATCACAACATTGCCTTTTCTTTTTCCCCCTTCCTTCTTAGGGCTGTTTTAAGCCTCAACATAGAACAGTTTGGATCAAAACTTTCAAATCAAAGAGTCTTATAATTCAGGTATCCAAGATGAGATCACTGTAGCTCAATTCTCACAGGCAATACAGTAAGTAGAAAATGCAGAATACACTAAAAGTTGAGCATCACACTGAACTCAACGGAGGCACCTGAACAGAAAATACCCCAAATGTTGGGATCTCTTTGGTCATATAAGCTCCCTTTTTGCTACAGATTTTCTCTATTTAAAATCACTGGTTAAAACAAACCAAGTGTCTGGCTTTCAGCTACTGTCTATAGTCCTATGCCTATCTACCCAGTCTTCCCCCCGCCAACCCAACTACTATGTTCATCTCACTGATCTTTATAACACTTAACGTTTATAAACCAGGAAGATTTAAGACTGCAAATTCATTAGTAGCGCAAGTCACTCTGGCAATACCAGCAGTTCCTCTACCTGTCTCTATATTCTAGTTCTCCCTACAACTTTTCAGACTGAAATTTCTCAATCTGTTGGGCTATACCAGCTAGTGACAGGTAAGATCCCAGGTATTCCTATTGTGCATCACATTTCAAAGGTTAGTTTTTTAATCTATAAGCCAATGTCACTGATACAGACACATATGAATATGGAATGTTGAATTAGAAACCCAAAGTAGTAAATTAAAAACAAACTAAAAGAGAAAACAGACAGAAGGGAGACTGTACACATTTGGGGGAAAAAAAAAGAGACAAAGATGAACAAAAAAGTTTTTGGAAACAGTGTGACACTACAGAATACCAGCTGCAACATTTTAAATGCAGCTCTGAAGAGGAAAAAAAAAGAAAAAAAGAAAAAAAAAGGAGGCCTGGTTTAACCCAGCAAGGGTCTTTCAATTAGCAGAATTAAATAAAAGTGGCAGCCATCAGTGAAAGGCAGTTTCCACCTTTCCCTGAACTGCACTGGAAAACTTAACTCTTGGACAGAGTTAGAGGGAATGATGTCTTTGCACAATGAGCACCATTTGAGTTCAAGGTAATGAAAAGTGAATTCCCCATATTTTGTTTAATAGATATTACAAACCCAAGGTGTGGTTCTTACACTAGAGGCTGCAAGAGACGCTCAGTTCAGTACTCACGAGGTTTAAGTTAGTCCATATTGCTGCAGGAAGTGACCTGCGGATGGGGAGCATGAGATGACACGATCTCACTCTTTTCACGGGAGAAATGTACAGTAAATGCCTAAAATAGACACAGGCTTTTCTGTATCATAACAACAAGCAGTGACCTCATCAGACACATGTGTACAAATTGAATCCCATTGGAAGGATTTGTGAGTTATTGTGAGATCTAACTTTTTTCAGGCAAAAGTTTAGGAAAAAAAGAAAGAAAAATAATCAGAACAGGCCACAGATAATAAAATAGTTGTGTAAAATGCACTGAGTACTGAAATTTCTGCCCATTTGCAGCAGTTCAACTTTACAGTTCAATACTTACCTATCAACTCAGTACTTACAAACCAGATTTATAAATGAACTCTCCTCCTTCCCCATCCCCCCATATTTTTAATTAAAAAGAACGCTAACTTGTCAAAGGACTCTGGAAGTACAGTGAGATGCCTTATGAAATCAAGCTGTCTAGTACAAGCAGCAGATGAACTAAGTCCTCTCTATTTGGTATTTGCCAAATTAACTGTGTACATATTACTGACAGGTATAAAAACCATGGTGTGTCTGCAAATAGAGTTGTCGCAAATTAAATTTACGGTTGGGATGGTTTGCCAGTTGGAGTTCCAGAAAGACTGGGAATATTATAATAATCGAGGCTCTTTCATAGTGACAGATTTGCAACCACATTGTCCACATAAAGCTATGAATCATTAAAAAGGAGGCAAACTAGAAAGCCATACAGAAAACAAGCACCTCATTTAGGCTGCCATGAGAGCTTTTACCCTTTGTTGAGGTAAAAGATGTACAGCAAGTGTAACAAGAAGGCAAAGTTTAAAGCAAATCAGAGAATTTTGCATAACTTTGGAGTGTGTGGAGATAAGTCATCTTTACACAGGCAAATATTCTCACTGTCCTTATAGGAGAAGGCTTCAAATCTGCTCCCTAGCTCTTCAAAAACAATCATGTGATATGCTGGATGGTAAGTGAAAAGTGTTGCTGAGTATATCTGCATGCTCATACATAGGTATTGTAAAGAATGAAAGTGGTGTGAATTATATGCTGGAAGCTAGCACACAGCAAAAGGAATTACATTAAATTCTAATTGCATAAGGCATCAGTTACTACTATGCAGCACGATTGATCCTTCTCAGGATAAAAAGGTGAACATTTTTATAAAGCCAACAAGTGTGCTTTATCTTGAGAAGGAAAAATCAGGCCCAAGAAGAAACAAGAAAGGCTTAAATTGCACTCAAAATTTAAACTATCACCACAGTACTTCATTAACAGAACTACAAAATACAGTACCTCAGCTTCTTGCTCCAAGAACTACTACATGCATAAAATAATCCATATTAACAATAAAGTTAGTCTAGCCATAGACACTCATGCATTAACACGATACAGGCAAACACTGTTTTTCAGGTTAACTACTTACAATTCTTTCATACAACAACATGAGTTAAAAATATGGATACCTTATAGAAAGTTTACACTTTTTTTTGCACCCTTTTTGTATTTTCAAATCCACAGGGAAAGATTTTTTAGTACAACCACCACCTCTTAATCATTAAGCAACAGACATCTTTATACAGGAGAGTAAGGTCATATTTAAACAAAACCCCCTGTCATTTGAGAGCAAGTTCCTTACTGAAACCAAGGATAGCTGCAAAAGATAAAAACCAATACTGGTTATTTTTACTAGTTGTTAGAGGCCTTCATTCATCTTGCCAAGAAAAAGCTGTTTAAGATCCAAAGCACATTATCACGAGCTGCTGTGTTAACCTGTTTAACTGAGCCAGTTAAGAGCTCATATTAGATCTTGTCCCTGGATTTTGCACCACACAGCAATACAAACCTTACAGGCAAAACTGTCTTCTGAAAGACATATAATTACATACAGAATTAAAAACAACAAGCACTTTCCCCAAAACACTGTTAATTTTAACTATATCCCCTTGTATATCAGTCAGGAGAGTGCCAGGACTCAGAACATGGTTTGTCAAAGGGCCTCTGTTACAGGGCTTCTGGGGAAGGCCTGGATTATACAGTACTAAACTATTTTGAGAGAGAAAGAAAACAGTGACCTGTAGTGGGAACTTGCATTCAGTTGCACCAGCCACATGGTTTACGAATACAACTGCAAAACTAAATAGGTGTAAGAAACACACAGCCACAGAGGTGTTCAATATTACAGCCAGTATACAAGTGCAAAAAAGTAAACAGCAATTAAGTCAGACACATGTACCTCAGTCTCCAGTATTCATAAATGCAGATATTTAATAGCAATTTTTCTGGAAGGGAAATAAGTCAACATGCAGCTACAGAAGTCCCTGACAAAACTAGAAATGTGACTTCAGGCGCTGGGGAAAGGCTGCTGCAGAGCATCCCCTCAGCAGTACTTCCCACTAGGGAAAGAGGCCAGCAGTGTTCACAACACCCTGAACCTTTAGTTCTCTGCAGAACCACCATTGCTACAAGCAGCCTCCAGTCTAAAAGTGCTAACCTATTTTTCTCATCTTCATGTCTTTGTCAAGAGGATAAAATACATGCTTATTCTGGATAGTAAATGGGGAAAAGTTGCATAAATAGGGTTTCTGCAATAATTAATTGATTGGGATGAAATTAATGAAACTCCTTTTCAATCTTTTCCCAGTGTTGTTCACTCAAACAAAAAAACATATTGCCTAATGATATACTCTATTTACCAATGAAATAGGCATCCAACCTTGCTCATTGAAGACAAAATGCTTATTCTTATGTTTAAGTCATGACAAAAATACTGCAATCATATTTATCAAGCAGTGGGATACATAAGCAAAAAGCTAATATCCCTGGTATTTACTATGCTAGATACCAATTTCTTTGTATAGGATTTAGCACGTATCTACAGAAGAGTTATGCTGTTCATTCTCAGGTCATAATTGAAGACCTTTCAATATTACCCGTGCTCTAGTTATATGCAGTGGGTGTAAAAATTTGGTATCAATTGGGAGGTTCAACAGGTTGTTTTAATAAGGTCAGAACCCAGCCGTTGAATCTACAGCCTACCCATATATACACACACAAAAAGACAGATTTATGTTGTTGCTGGCAACAACAGGCTAAGTGTTGCCAGATGAAGTTTTATTTCCCCTGCACAAGTCTGTTATGGGAACTCAAGCCTGTCTAACCTGTTGTTAACAATCCCAATGCAATGAATCACAAACCAAGCAAAGATTGGCAATGGCTAAAATATACACAAGTTATACAGCAGACTAGAGCAGAAACTAGTTTCCAGAGATAAGAGATTACGACAAAAAAAAAAAATCTTCTTTTATGCTGTATTGATGATAGAACAAACTAATTAGAGCAGTATCTGAGCATAGGACATGTGCATTTTTTAAACACATCGTCAAGCATATCTCCAAAAGACAAAAAATAAGTCAAATGCACAAGGTGTAACAGATAAAACAAAGGTGAAAACATATTAAAAGCTTTAAGCCTAACTTCAGTGCAGACAATATCATTTTTAGCTGGCAGAGCAAAAATAATTACTGTGTTGAAAGTGTTCATTTTACAATTCACAAAATATATCAAGGAAGCAGGCATGCAGTTTTTCTAGAAAAGACTATTCACACACAGACAATTAAACATCTTAATTAGTGCAAACTTCCATGCGCCTACTGTCCAGATGACTTGTGTGTCTATCAGGAGGCCAAAAAGCTACTACAGCCAGAAGTCACTCAATCACTGAATACTTTTCCACGCTTACTGCCACCTCATTTATCAGTAGGACTCTAGAATGAAGAAGCTGAAAAGGTACAGATCCTTACCTGCCACACCAGCTGAAATCATGTGTACCTGGGTAGAATCTGGATTGAATACATTGTTCAACTTTTCCTTGCAGTTTGAGTAAGCAGCAAAATATATTGCCCTAAAATCAGAACAAGAACTGAGTTATATTATGTTTTATGCTTTGGTGCACTTACGAGCAGAGCCACTGGCTTCAGTAACTCTCAGTGATCTTGTTCAATGTCTTATGTCCTAAATAAAAAGCTACTCAAGGAATAGTTCTTACCAAAATTGTGAACATTCAAGGAATAAAAGAGTGAGCGCCCTTTACAGCTTTTCTTCCTCAGCAGAGCTAGTTAACACCTGGTGAGGTATGGAAGAGATGGCTCTAAGTCGGTAGTGTTTTCTGTCATACAAGGAAGTTTGGCTAGGAAAGTAAAATACTGAACTGAGAACTGAAGCTACAACTGTGCGTCTCTTCAAAAGATTACCTTTTTTTTCCTCAGGACTGTAATGCTATTTAAGCGAGATTATGCTGTTAGAACATCAGCAAGCATGTCATATTTAAATAATAATAAATATGACATTTGTTGCTTGTTTCTTTAGTTCTGCATTCAGAACAGATGCTTAGATTTTTCATGAATACAAGAGAAGTATTTATAAGCTTGTACTACATTATGTACACTGACATAAAAGTTAGATACAAGAGCTAACATGTTAATATAGTATTATGACAAGCTCACTAAGACTATAAACCTGATTTAAGTACACAAAGAACTGACTGTACTTGAGGCTGGTAACTCAGATTTCTGTTTAAGAGTGAACCTACAGAGGAAAAGGAGGAACATGAGTTTTCATGAACAGAACATTAACCTCATTAGTTCTGCAAACATGTTTCTTTATCATAAAAAATGATAAAGTGCTTGATTCACAGGCATGATTTCTAAAATGGGACCTGAGCCCGGTTGAGTAGACTGAATGTGTTATGAAATAAGCTTTTTTATAGCTTATTTAAACAAAGAGCTGCTGTTAAACCCACTTAGCTAATGCTTAATTGAAACGAAGCACTGAATGAAGACTGAGTACACAGGAAGAGGGGGAGGAATCTGCTGATTTTAAGACTTCACACATTACAGCAAGTACACATTTTTAGTATGGACAAAAACAGCAAATATTCCAACCCCCACAAACTAAACATTTTACCTGGTGGCAGAAAGGAAGTGAACTGGAAGAGTCAAATAAACATGAAACTTTACAGAAGGAGCTACAACTACTTCTACTTGAGCATTGAGGATACAGTCACTGACAAAGCCAACTTCATTGCTGTATAAAGGCTCCTGCACTGAGAATGTTTCAATGCACTTTAAGTCTTGGCCAATTGAAAAAAAATAATTAAAGAAAAATAAGCCAAAGAGAAAAGGGGGGAGCGGGAAGCAACCAGTGCTAAAGTCCAAGAACTTCATTCCTACAGAATGATGGCACAGAGATCAATTTAGCCTTTAAGGACTGACAGATTAGAAGGAAAACTACTTTCCTCCTGCCCAAGGAGAAAGTGAGCAGTAGCAGAACAGGCCTGGGTGCACATGTGTGCATGCACGCGCTTTCCTAGCACGGAGCAGTAGGAAGTGGGAAGGAAGCAGGTGGAGATCAATGGCAAAACAAGGGGCAAGGGGGACAAATTCAAACACAGGCAGTTCCATCTCCATGGGAGGAAGAACTTCTTTCCTGTGAGGGTGACAGCGCCCTGGCACAGGCTGCCCAGAGAGGTTGTGGAGTCTCCTTCCCCGGAGATCTTCCAAACCTGCCAGGATGCCACCCTGTGCCCTGTGCTCTGGGTGTCCCTGCTGGAACAGGGGGTTGGACTAGATGATCTCTAGCAGTCCCTTCCAACCTCAACCATCCTGTGATTCTGGAAGTGGAAGATAAGTGCACAATAAGACAAGCAGGAAGAGATGAGAGCACTTCCCTTGCTGCCTGCACGCAGGTGCTGGCACAGAGTCAGCACCAAGTCGGGTGGTACCGGTGGCAGATGGCACC
Source organism: Crypturellus tataupa (assembly GCA_034781795.1). NCBI lineage: Eukaryota > Metazoa > Chordata > Aves > Tinamiformes > Tinamidae > Crypturellus > Crypturellus tataupa. The sequence continues at coordinate 1,318,300 of JAWLRI010000640.1, forward strand.
TGCAGCACGAGCTGGGCAGCTCACCTGCAAGTTCTTGTCAGGAGACGTGCACAGTATTTCTGAAGTGAGAGCATCATCTATTTTCAATGTGTCAAACAGATGCACACAAAACCATCTTTCACATGAACAAATCTTTTTTCCTCAATTTAAAAACTTAAAAGAAGTTATTTTAGAACATGGATGGAGAGTGCTCAGAGGGAACCTCCCTCTCATATTTTGTTGCAAAGCAAAATGTTGCTTTTTATCTCAGGACAGATAGCTGCTTGATAACCAAAATAGACTTTTTCCACTGCAAGTTAAGAACGACTTTGAAACTAGTCAGAATATCAGCTTACAGGCCAGGGGAAAGTAAGCAGCAAGACAATTATTGGGATCAAAAAACAAAAAGATGCCAGAATTTTCTTCAGCTCTTCTGAACAATGATGTTAAGTTAGCAATCAGAAATTACCTCAAACACATCTAATTCCTTAGAATGTCTATTTTAAAGTCTAAAATATTCTAAATTTTGAACAATGCTTTTGTGCTGAATCATGCTGAAGATCTACAGATGTTGATTTCATCTGTCAGATTTGTATAGAAGACAATCAGTACTAAATAGAAAGTCTAATTTAATTAGTGTTTTCCAGAAGAATAAGGCTTTAAACCAGAAATATTCCCAACCACGTGCATCAGAAAGAGGAATAATCATTCTGTTAATGATGCTGAAAGGTACAGACCAAAAAAACATGAAATAATGCAGAGAGAAATAAAGGTAATAGTTATTATGAGGTATATATTCTCTCTGCATAACACTTCCCTTGAAAACAGAAGGGAATTGCTACAAAATTAGGACAAATCATGTTATGGCCTCATCCATGAAAAACAGTTACACTAGTTTGATACAGTTTTGTTTTTACAGGGAGAGCAGCAGTGCCACTGTCAGCAAGACCAGATCCCTGCTCTGGGCTGCTGCATACCCTGTTGCTGCCCCTCACTGCCCTTCAAGCCCAGCCCAGGGTCAGATTTGCTTCATCTGTGACACCTGTAGGTGCCTCACTGTACCTGTTCTTTCCCTCTTTCAAGCTTCAGACCAGCCTTCCTCGTGCAGGTGGCCAGCAGCCTGTGCTGTGCCAGAACTCAGGGAATGCAGGAAACAGCCTTTTGAGGCAAAACTTGTGCAATTTCTCCCCTGAAGGAGGATCGCACCAAGGCTGTTCTTGTACTTTCACAGGCACAAACTTTTACACATGCAATTTTTAATCTTATTCTTGCCTAGCAGACAAGGCTGCTTCCTTACAGTGTACAAATCCCTGGTATTAGTCATTTCGGAGGCAGCAGGCAGCGGGATGCAGACGGGATCTGCAGAGTACACAAGCAGCTCCATTTGTTTCTCGGATACCAGAATTACCCTGGAAACAGAGGCTACTCACCGCTACGCCTTTACACTGTGCGTGCAATAACTCATTGAAACAACACTCAGACTCTTGCATAACATCAGACAACCAACCATTTCTGAGTTATTTCATTTCTGAACATCTGTTTGTATTTACCTGGAAGGAGCAACGCCAACCAAATTAGGACCCAGCCCTCTAAAGAGGGAACGGGGACCTTCCTTTTGCAAGATCATCCTAGAACACAAAAAAGGACAGTGCTTTAATATTCATATCAAAATTAAGAAAAGCACTAACCAGCATGACAAATCCAGGTTTTTAATTTTACTTTCTGCATACTTATAGGTTAATAACTGATAATGTAGTGCTGACCACAAAAGCACTAACAATTTCCTAGAAGCTGCTTAGAATAAAATCTAACTACATTATTGCCTGACAAGCAGCAAAAATTCAGGAATTAAAGGTCGAAGTAAAGCCTTATGCTGTTAGCACAGACTTTCCTCAAGGATCAAGTACAAGGTTGTCTGCTCTCAGACAGTTAAGGAAAATGCCCTTTTAATCGGCCTTTTAATAGGTCTCATGCAAGCAGGCCCTTTGCAAAGATGTTTGGGCTTCACTGAAGTAACTCTACCCCTGCAGAATTCACTTGGTCAGATTAAAGCCACTTCTTATGGAACCAGGTCCACTACAAACATAACTACGGAAAGAATCTTTCCGGCACAGGAGAGTATCACTTTATTTTAGCACAGACATGTGCAAGCAGTGAATCGAAATTTCAGTCAGGCACTGCTAGTGTGTTTGAAATACTGCCCTCTTAACTGGGATTTTTAAAAAAGATCAAGCTGTACATCAGCATACAGCAAAAATATCCTGTCCAACATCCTAGATGCTAATCAGGCATGGTATAAAATAAATAGAATCTGGGAGGAAAGAAAAGACCTTCTGCATCACTATCACTGCAAATTGCTAATAGATTCAGAATTTCAACTAATCCTTTACCCCTTCACTGGATGTTGGCAATACAGAAACCAGTGATCTCAAAACACTGTGCAATAAATACATATTTTTCAGATATCTTTGAGACACACGCAGGTTAAGGACAATAACCTAATGGTATATAAATGGTTGTGTGGGTTGAATATACTCAGAACAGCTGAAAACTATTTATAGCACTGAAGGAGATTCCAAATCTATTCTGATTTCCAATGACTGAAAGTATCTATTTCACCCTAGTTCTGCTGCCAAACCAAATGTTAAAGATATTTGTTTGTAAGCCACATAAAACACTGGTTCTTTGCAGCTATTTTGATATGAAACAGTCACCATCACTGGCCAGAATCCGGAGCACGTATCATGTCCTGCAGCCCCTCAGCTTCATGTCCCTAACAATTAGATGAATTTCACTTTGTGGGCAGAGTTGCTCCCCAGCAATAACTGGTAGATAGAACACATATGTGAGGAGCCATTTGGAAATCCCAATATTTAGTGTAAGCTTATCCTGAAAACATTCTAAAACTTGCTGAAGAATCTATTCCAAAAGCCTTACATTCCCTAGGGTTCTGCATGTGTCCACTACCACATTAGAGCAAATCTGAACCAAATCAGTGTAGACAGGGAACTGCATAGCCTGAAACAGTTTGTGGGCATAACCAATACAGCAACCTTCACCACTGTTGGTGCTTTTAAACCAGGAACAGAGCTCCTATATACAGGATTTTTGTTTTAAATAGGCTTTTCACACCCCAGCTATGTAAAGCAAGTGTTTCTCCTTTTGATTTGGAAAACAGAAGTTGGCTTTGAACTCAGTCAGAAGTGAAAAAAAGATTTGTCACTTAATAGCCTAAATTCTGAGCTTTAGGCACCACAGTAGGTTTGGAAAGATTTACTTATCAAGCAACTGGGTTTAAGAGTGAGAATACTTACATATAATATTTGGAGTCAAAATTTGCAATGATACTCAGGCTAGGCCTTAGTTGTGAAGCACACATCTTAGGCTCAGTTTAGGATTCATTAAGAGGACAGACCACTTTATCAGCCACTTAACAATACAGAAGAAAACTCAGCATTTGTCAGCTAAGTCATTTGGCAGAAGCAATGACAAGATGACCACACAGCATCAGTGTAGAATCACATTTGATATTTCATCAGGAAATATCAGAAAACCCACAAAGAAGTTCTAGCAAAAACTCTGGCAGAACTCCATGTCTTTATTCTGCAACTTTAACCAGTGAGGGTGTTGCTGAAAGCTCCACTCCCTGCTTGCAAAAACAGTTCTTTTTGCCCTAAGACATCTTGTCAAAGAATGGCAAGTAACGTCCTGGGCCAGCCAGAAGCTATTTCTATTGCATATAATCTGCTCTGCAAATCTTATCAGATACAATATAAAGAAAATCCCAAAAGCTTTAAAATGTACCCACACAAATAAGTATTAATTTCTCTGGACAATCATTTTTTCCCTCCCTTCATTCCAAGAAGTATTTAGAAAACATGTATATATTTCTTCCATAGAGCAGGAAAGCTTCTCCCTCTTATTCTCTTGTTGCAAGAAATCTAGATTATGGACAAAGTTTTCTGTGAGGGTAGCTGTTCTACTAAACTACTTCAGAAAGGTGCATTTTTTTTTCTGTCTGAAATATCAAAATTTCTGGTATAGAAACACCTTTATATTAATGTGCCCACACACAAAAAAGAACTGCTTCAACATGACTAGCATCTCAATTAAGTGTTGTAGATGCACATACACAGATGTATGTACATGGATAACAGGCAAATGCACACAAGACAGAAACAGTATCAGGTCTGTTTTCCCCCAGCCCTCTAGGATTACACTGACTTGACTTTTAAGTGCAATCAAGAGTTCAGAGAAGTCAGTCAATTTTTCCTTGACAGTGGGCAGACAGGACTATATTTGTGGCTGTTACTGTTACTCTTCTGTATTCACAGACCCAAGGTAGAAAAGCATCAGAAAATAAAACAACTCTTTGCATTGAAAAGCAGATCCTAAGTGTCTGCAGTTTAGTGAAAGAGGTAAATGGCAAGTCTATGGTTGGAAAAGCAGCACAAATGTTCCATGTGGCCCTAGGTGACCTGCCTGTGTCACATGGGGGAGTCTATTGCAAGGTCAGTCAGATTTCCATTATTCAAGACCTCTGATTTAAGTTTAGCAAGGTCAGATATGGCAGGCAGCAGCAATATGAAACACCCAACAGAACATCTAGGAATAAAGAGATTGCAATTCCATTGCCAGAGGCTCCAGTCACCCGTATTAGCTCTTTGGAGAGTGCTTCCTGACACAGATGCCTTTGAGGTCACCTCTGTTGACACTCAGTCAGGCCAAGAGTGAGTCTACAGGAGCTGAATCAACTTCTGGTATCACTTGCCCAAGTGTTTCTTCATTTAAACTCTGAGTGCGGTGAGCTCACTCCTGAGCACTCTGGAGCAGCACCATTCCCTGTCATTCATTTCATATGAGAAAACTACTAAACCTTGACACCTGCAATCCAGACAAGAGCAAGTGAAAGTGAGGGCATGATAGAGTATCAGGAGATCCAGTTTGATTCCTCTGTTAAACCTGCCAACAACAGCAGCCCTGTCCTTTTAAGCAGTGAGCAAAATATACTCCATACACACAATGGGATAACAAGTAGTCCGACACTTGCGTTGTACAGCTTTCAGCAAGCGTTCAGAGACATACTCTGCAGCCATCAAGTCTACAGGTTACGAATCTCTGGTTAATTCCAGGTACAAATTCAAGCATGAAGGACATTTGGAAGACCAGTGCACAATTTAATTACAGTTTTAAAGGGAAAGCATGGAAAGTCACATCACTAACATCATGGAAGGAGTCTGACCCTCTCAAAAAGATTTTGCTTAAACCTTCCCTCTGTTCCCCAGCTTAGCAGTGTGTGACTTACTTCAAGCAATGGAGAGGCCCAGGGGAAACTCTAGTTACTCGATTGACGGGAGCACCGTTCACAGTGTTGAGATGGACTTCAGAGATGTAGAGAGTCACAGAGGAGGACTGCAGCCTTGTTTTCACAACTTCGAGGGGACATGTCAGAATTGCACCAACAGTACCTCCACATCTGCAAAAGGAACAAATGGCACATTCTAAACTGCTTAGAAATTAATTATTGTTACAGTATTACTAAGGTTATTACTCAACATAGTCAAATGGTAAAAGATGAAGCAGCAACTCATGCAAGCATGACAATGCAGTAGTTACTGTTCTCAAATAAAATCCATTTTTAAGGCAGTCTTTGCTAATGCAATAATAAGAATAAAAATTTAAACAGATAAAGTTTCCCAGTGTAGCAAAGATGCTCAGTCTTCAGTACATACTGTTCAAATCTGTTCTGAAAGATGGCTTAGTATCTCAAATATTTAACTCCTTATGGTAAAATTTAACTTCTTTTGAATGCTTAGTGTGGACATCTCCCTGACCACAAGGGAGATGTCAAAATTCCTCACCAATAGAACAGATTCATACACACATCAGGTCTCAGGAAGCTGGTAAAAACCACAGTGAGACGAAGTGATTTAAAACGCTCATGAAGACATCTTGGGCTATTTTCAAAATCCTCTTTCTATTTCGGGCACAGTGCCATGAACGCACTGATTCTGTGAGTATTTCCTGGGCTCTGCCTGTTACAGGATGACCCAGCTACGAGTTGGAGGTCGAGTCCAGGCAGACAAGGAACCTTTCTGGGGAGCCCCCTGGTGAAGACCTGCACGTTTTGCCACTGTCTGCCACCCATTTCTGCAAGAAAGCAGCTGCTCTCATTCAGCTCACCCATAACCTACTTACTAATAATCTGCACTGCTATCTGCTTAAGTATGAGCATGAAAGGTCTGAGGAAAAAACACCAAATCTGCTGGTCTGAATTTTAAAGTCAACCCCAAATTTCCTCCAATCTTACCATTACGTCCTCCCTCAAACTTTCCTTGAGTCTTTGTCAAGATCAGATTCTCTTTTTTCAGTTGGCCAAATATCTTTATGGAAGATATTTAGTCCTTCCTCTCCCCTCCCAACCACCACCTCCTCCCTGAAGGGTTAATTTAGGCCATTCATTAACACTATTAACCACACAGTGAAATCCACTAACAGCTCCACAAATGCAATTCCTACTAAATAGAAAGGGCCCATGTTGATTTCTTTGAAGAAACAGGACTCATGTTTGATGTCGACAACCACAGAAAAAATTATTAGCAGCTATTTTGTTGGAATAGAAAAGACTCAGAGCCCAGAAACTTGAAAAAAAGTTGTCAGATTTGCTCAATAACACCTTTTTTTCCCCCTTAAGCAGAATATTCCAGAAGGCAAAAGAGATTTCAATGCATGTACAGGAAGTAACAGCTAGATTCAAGGACTGTCCTACAGACCTTCAGGTATAAGTAACTTTTAGAGTTTGACATTAGTTCCTTCTGCCACAGAAAATATCAAAAACACAACATCAGTTGCTAGCACAATACTGTATCCTAGAAAGCAACTAATCTGTGTTTGAATGGGCTCAGCTTATAGCACCAAACAGCTGCAGCAAAAGATGATCCTAGACCATGATCACTTAGGTCCCATTTGAACCAGTGACCTACAGGCATCCTGTTACTCATATCTGATGACTCCTGCATCGGACTGCAGGTTCTTCTCTTACAACTTCTAAGCAAGAAAACTAAATAAACTTAGTCTCGAGAAGGGAAAAAAATATTATATGTGCAGTGCTATACCCTGATTCAGGGCACAGCTTTTAGATTAGCATGTTAAAGACAGCTAATAATTAGCCTATTTGCCTATTCTTTTAGTAGAATTCAAGCTAAACAAAGTTTTAAAAATAAAGAATTGCAGTAAAATATATATTAATATTTTGTTCAGACAGTGCTGGAAGCCACAGAAGCCCTTAAAGGTTAGAGCACACGAGATCAGGCACCACGCGGGCCACAGAGGCTCAAGGCTGTTCAACAGGGACCTTTAGACACCGCAGGGCTTCAGAGAGCAAGGACTGTCCGGCGCACATGTAACCTGCAGGTCGACAGCAGTCCAGTCCGCACGGCGCTGGGCACATCCAGGAAGCAAAGCAAGAAGGTGGCCTGGGCGCTTGTTTCCCTTCTTGCAACCCCTCTGCTTCCGATCACCCTGTGCTCCCTCTAACATCTTCCAGGTTTTGATTTTGGGCAGGCTGTGTGAGAAATCTCTTCTTCCAAAATGGAAGACTTCACTCACTCAGGCCTCAAGTCCCACAGGATACAGAATATGTTTCAAATTCGAAGGGCAAGCAGTAAATCCCCAGATGTTGGGGAACCAAACTTGCTTAGGTAGTCACACAATTCAAGTGTGAACTGAGGCACTAAGTGAAACCATAACCCAGAAACAGCCCTGACCACAAAATTCGCTTGACCTTTACACATGTACTCCAACAGTGGACAAAAAAAGTCAGTTTACGGTATAACAGACGCTGTCAGTAAACAGGCTGCAGAGTTACTGAATTGTTCCTGCTCACCTGCAGTCTGCACAAACACCACCACTGAGCAGCACATCAGCTCCTTTGCCAGCACCAGCAATGAAGTCTATTCACTTAGAAGTAGACATATATTTTCTGCCTTGCTTCTTTTAACAGATGACTACTACTAAAAATATTGTGGAATAAACACTCATTTCTGTGTTGGAATGCCTGAAATACCATTAATACACAGGCACTAGCTGCAGTTTAGCTAAAGTGTATTAATTTTTAAATTTTAGCAGATCACCACGACCATAACCGCTTCCCTCCTCCCACACGCAGATCTGGGGCCTTTTTCAACTTGTGGTTTGACACAAATAATAAAGCTTAGGAAAAACACACTTTAAATTGTTTTAAAAAAAGATTTTTTTCTCCTGAGATTTTGTAGGTTGATGAGAAATTTCTACCCCTAAATCCTCTGGGCCTCAGCATCTCCAAGCACAGGCTAAGCCATACTGAGCGTGACTTGTGAAGAACCAATATGTGATTTTCCTTCAGGATTAGAGGAGTTTCACCCGGGATAGTGAGTAAACAACTGCACTCATGCTGACAAAGCACAAACGGGGAGTGAAGGAGGGCAGACCTGGGGGCACTCCTGTCAACTGATGATTAGTAGACAAGAGTTATCTGGGAATTGCAGATAGCACCACGAGCCAGGTCACAGTGCTAGCGACCTGAGCAAGGCAGGGCCTCCTGCTAACACAGCCACAGATCCTGCCCTCCATTCCAGACTTGACCCCTATCCCTTCCCAAAAGCATTTAAGTGTGTTCAAGAGAAATGCCTGGCTTGGAGAAAAAAAAAAAAAAAAAAAAAAAAAAAAAAAAATTTCTCATTTTACCCAAGAACTGAGCCTCATAGCAGCACACCCTAAGTTTGATATATGCCTTTTTTGATGCCTACCACTCGGCTTTCCAGCTTTGCCAAGTGCTTTTAAGAAAACAAGCAAACCACATCTAATCTTACATTAGAAACACCTGACCCTACAACAGACTGGAGGACAGACAGACAACCACAAGCAAATCCACAAAAACAAGGAGGATGGGGAAGATTAAGGACCACGGCTACCCACTCAATTAGATTAATCAAAGCATTAAGCCTGCAAATTAAAGCATACAAGTGGACACAAGCACTCAGGTACTCAGTGAAACAGGTGGAGACGTCCACTTCCTCTGGCCTGCAGGACTGGGGCAAAATTGCAACAGACCAACAGCAAAACCAAGAGCAGTTGTCCCTGCTCCACACTAGGCCTCCTGAACAGGAGAGGCGAGGAGGGCAGTGATTCAGGCCTCCTCTGAACGGCAGTGCGCTCTGGAGAGCAGCAATGCAGAAAAAGGCCCCTGATTTAACCTCCAGTGTGCACAACTCATCCATCCCCTCACCTGATGGGCAAAGACAAGCCTGGATGCGTTCGTTTTAAACTCTGCACTTGCAGAGTCTGCTTGCACTTCAGCACAGATACTCCCAGCGTGGAGAACTGTTTCTCCCTGCAGATACACCTGTATTATTCACAAGGCTACTCAAGAAAAGAGAGATAAATACACTTCAAAACTCAATCCTGTTTGAGTTTCAAATCCCAGGCTCTACTTCCAGAAAGGTCTGCACCAGAAACCTTATTTTATATTAGCAAATTGAGGATACTTGTTAAGGGATCACTGACCTTGTCTAGACTTGTTAAATATCCTCCACTGGTACATGAAACCCCTGCAGCAACAGCAGGGCTGGATCCAGGGTGGATGAGGGTTTCAGCATGTCAGCCAGCCGACTGTCCACAGGTGCTCCTAAAGCAAATTAATGGTCCCAATTCCGGCAGCGCCAAGTGACCTAGAAGGGTAACTACTCCAGGGCAAGAGCGCCCAGCTTTTACACAGAGAGATGAGGTTGCACAGCACCAGCCTGAGATTCACCTTTCACAATTTCTGCAACCGCGGCCTCCGAGCCTCGTCACAGATAACCCCTGGCCCTCTTATCTCAGCTCTTCTTTCATTCACGTATTTTCCCCAACTGTTTCATTCCTGGAGGAAAGTGAAAGCTCCAAGCAAACACCAGCGAGAACAGGGAGCTCAGAGCTCTCCAAAGAAACAAGCGAACACAAATCGCTTGCAAAGAAAAGTCCTAATCCCTTCTCCACCAGCTGCAAACTCAGGCCCCAAATCCATTAGTTTCCCAAGAACTGTCCTACAGCCCGGCAGTAACCATTTCTCATCAACAAGCAACTCACACCTTTAGATACTTTTAATTGATAGTATCCTCTTTGGATACAATTTAAGGCCTTAAGCAAGCTCAGCTTTCAGAAATCAGCAAGAATGCACTTCATTAATGCAAAACTTGTTGTTTTTTCTTGTTACTGTATTTTACACTCATATATTACACACTCTAGTTCTAACATGATGGCTGTGGGCACTAGCAGCTAGAAAAGCATAAGTCCCTTATGATTAACTCATTAGCCTTTTTTGGTGAAGCTTAAAAAATGCAAGTTCTGTGTTATCATTCTTGACCTCAATGTACTAATCAAACTTGGTATTTTTAGTTAACAGTATAAAAATAAAGTTCCCCTGATTTGCAGACATAAGAGCCTACAAGTACAAATAGAAAAGCACCACTGGTTTCCATTATTCAAAGAAAACACTAGAAAATACTAATATATAAATTATACTTCCTATGAGAAACAAGCATAAAAAAGTGCTTACAGTATGACATTTGTATTAAGTACAGGCAGCTGAAAACATAATTCATCCTGAAGGAAATATGAAAAAAGCATCAGTTTCACAATTCTTAAAATACCAGCAGCTATTTTTGCATAACTTGTGATTCAGTCACTTCATGGAGCGAACCCAAAGCCTCTCAGTGCTTTAAACAAACACCACATTTCTCCTGGGAGGAGTGTCCCAACAGCTAAATAACCTAGAGCTGGTGCAGGGAGGTGGCGACCCTCTCCTGTGGCTTGCAAGGGAAGGGCTGGTTCTGGAGGGCATCCATGGGCTATGCCAGAAGTGTAATTCCAGGAAGAGGAGAGTCCAAGCGCCTGAATTATGCAATTGCAGCCCCAGCGCCTATTTTCTAAAAAGCAGTGAAAAAGGAACCAACCACCACCTATGCTTTCAGCTAATATTTTCTTGAAAATCCAAAATAGAAATCCAAGGGCATTTCACTGTCATTTCACATACAGTAACGCCGACTATCTCTCTGGAAAAAAAAAGGACACTTAAAATGTTTTCTGAATATTGACCATCTCAGACACAACACAAGTTCATAAGCCCGTCAGACAAAGAGCTATTGAGGTTACAGATAGATAACTAAGACAGTTTTAGAGTCACAGCAAAGCAATGAAAACTCCTCCCTATTCTGACTCACATTAAAATAAAGAACAGTCAACTTTCTGCAAGAAACAAGGGAAGCCAAGCAAGAATTAAGTGAAACAGAAATGGTCCAAGACAAAAGAAACTGCCCACCTTGAAAATGGACCCAGAGGAATCCTTTTGGAAGAGGCCCAAGATGGTCCTCTTTTTGTTGAGGAGAACAAGCCCAGCCAACTTCCCCACTTGGAAAGAAGTTAGTGTCATAGAGACTTAATGTCAAAGATTTCTAGAGATTAAAAGTAAATCATGAAGACTTGGAAGGGCCTTTGGTAGCCAATACCCTGTTTCTTCCACTAGCTATTCCAATTATGACTGCAAGCAGGTCACATGCTGTATAAGGAAGAGGATTTTCCCTACACAGCAAAACATAAGGGAAAAAAGAAGTAGTAGAAAGATCTTAAAGAATTTACCAAATAGCAAAACATACACAGTTTACATACTTAAAGTGTTCTTATAAAGTCTACATTTCAATAATGAGACTTCTCACTGTAAGGCAAAATGCTCCATAGATTTCTCCTCTTGGTTTACAATAGGAGGACCTGGGTTTATATGACCAACATGCTGCCTATAACATCAACATTTGCTATTTGACTAGTAGATGGAAAACAGAAGATATACAAAAAACCCTGTAGCAGTTTCATTCTAGGGGGAAAAAAAGCATTTCAGGAAGAAAATTTCATGGGAAAAAATTTAGGAAATTTCACCTCCCCTATGATCTTTTATCAGAATTCAGGATTGCAGATACTCAGGTAGTTCCTGTCCCAACAAGGGTAGGATACCAGAGGTCAAGGGTGCTCTGCAGTGTCTGCATGGTCTGTGGAAAGAGATCCTTACGTATGGGAACCTCATGGCCAAACCTGGGCTGAGCAGTTACACAGTGAGAAACGGAACTTTAGGTACAAAACTTTCAGCTCTGGTGCCCCTCGCATGATCTACATAGTCACCCCTCACCATAACGTTGTATACAGTGGCCTGAAAAGCCAAGCTTAAGTTTCTTGAGATAGCAGAGAAGCTTCTGGGCAGAACTCTTAAATGCTTCGAAATTCTATTACTTACAATTGATTTTCCTAGTGGAAAGTCGCACGGAGTTATTCATGTTGCTGTTTTTTATCCATAATTTTTATTTTGCTAATCCATCATCTTTTTTTCCCTACAAACATAATGCTTTTCCCATGCTATTTTTTCCACATATAAGTGTGACTGCTGCTACATTTATATACACAGAATCTCATTATACAGAGAATCACATTAAAAAAAAAAAAAAAAAGAGAGAGGCAAGGTCTAAAAGGCACGTGAGGAAGGGAGAGTTGCACGTAAATGGACTTACTACTTCGCTCGTATATTAGCTAATGCATCAACCACTCCAGCAAAACCACTTAGAAGAGCTTTGTTTTCTAGAAAAATCTGGGCCACTTCAAAACAATATTAGTTTTAGCAATATTAGCTAAAACTACCAAGCCATTTCAAACCAAGTTCCAAATTACTTCTTTCTATGCTCAGAAACAGCACATAAAACACTGGCGGTACCTTCAGTTACATGGAACTTCTCAAGATGGAAGAATTCAAGGCTGAAGTTAGACATTACAAAAGGCCTAGCAGATGGAGCCAATCGCAGTGTTTCTAAAGAGGATCCAGCAAAACCTAGAGGCAAGGAGCAGTTTCCCTCCCCTAAGGTTTCGGGGGAGATGAGGGATCCCTCCTCCAGCGATGCCCAGTGCCAGCAGAGGCCTCCGCAGGGCCCTACGGGCTGTTCCCGCGGGAAAGGCCCGCGCGGCTCTGCGGAGCCCCGGCCGCAGGAAGCGCGAGGCCGGCGCCGAGGAAGGGGCCCCGGTGCCTTCCCCAGGGCCAGCCGAGGGGCTGGCACCCAGCCAGGGCCCTGCACAGCGTGGCCACCTGCACCCAGGGACGGGTTCATAGCCGGGACCCCCTCTCTGCCATCACGCACGTCGCCTCCAGCGCTGTAACCTCCCCTCGGCTGGGCTGCCAAGGCCAAGGGCAGCAGTAAGTCGACATCCCTGCCCTTCCTCCTCACGCTTCAGGAGACGTGCAGTTTGCAGAGGCGCCTTGGCCCTGCTCCAGCGCTGACCCTCGCCTCTTGTAGGGGCAGACAGAGCCCAGGGGCTCCCGCCCGAGCTGCCGGGGATGGAGCAGCAGGGCCCGCCTGCCGCTGCGCTGGGGCGGGAGGCGCCAGGGGCTGCTCGGAGCCCCGCCGTGTCCCGCTCCCACTCCACAGGGGCGGCCAAACCCCAGCCTCACCCGGACGAGGGCAGCGGGGACCGGGTCGCGGGCTCGCAGCGCCCCGTGCCGCTTCACCCCGAGGAGCGGGGCCAGGCCCCG
>JAWLRI010000640.1:1335744-1346586 GCA_034781795.1 Crypturellus tataupa
AAAGTAAGTGGGTGTGTGATTAGAGCAATTCTGCACAGTTGGAGTGAGCAAAGCCATGGAACTTTAAACTGCTTAAAACCCCTCTTGTAGTAACCGTACCTCACTGCAGTTAGTAACTGCACCCCACTACTATATTTACCAGAAGAGCCTGGGTAGAAGTAGAGAAAAGGGACCAAACCAGGATGTGTTGGTCTCAGCTTGGAAGGTGTGCTGGCTTTCAGGGTGTAATATGAGCAGCCTGATTGGGACAACAGGTCAAATCCGCCCTCTTACTGAGCGAGAAGAGTGTAGAAGTGCTTTGAGGCCACTAGCAGCCACCTTGCCTGTTTCACATGATAAATGTGGCTTAATAATTAATTTCCATCTTAAGATGTTTCTTCCAACCTGTCTAAGCCTGCACTAGGAATTTGCAGACTCAGGGGCACATTAGGAAGATAAGCTTCATTACTCCTAATGAACTGGTCATGGTAATATAGGAAGGAGGCCTGGCTTGCTTCAGGAGTAGAGTACTTGAAGATGTGTTGTGTAAGTTTTTGGTGCCTGACTGTAAGGCAGTTTTGTCCCCTGGATTTTATGTATATGACAGAAACCTCACTTAGACCCTCTGTTCTGAGAGGTAATAACTGTAACTAAAATGGAAATTGTTTGTGACAGCATGTTAGATTAGTGGCTGCTACAAACAGAGAATGTTGAGCATTGTAAGTAGGTTATTTATCCTAATGTCCTGTTGAGTCAAATTATTTGGGATTTTGTTTTGATCATATGAAGCTTTTTGTTTTCAAGGCTCCAAGAAAAGCCTTGTAATGTTCCAGATTCTTTTGATAGTCTCTTCATTTCAGAAATGGAGTAAAAAAATACAAGTTTTTGTATTTTTTTTAAAGTTCAAGGTTGACTATCAGATTGTAGTTGATTCTTCTTCTCCCACCAGAGAACATGTAGGAGCAGTCCCTCTGCCTAGGAAAAAGCACTTCTAAAAATAAACAGAAATACTAGTTTGCCAAGATGTCAGTAGTATGCAATTAGGCAGGAGATAGTATAAAAAGAAGAAAAAAAAATCAAGTGGTCAATGATGTGTTTATATTTCACAAGGTCAGATAACCACATCTCCTGTTCTGTCTAACTTCTGAGAACTTTAGTAGTTAGGTTTTGGACTGCAATCCAACGGGGGCATGACTTAATTGACTTTAATGATCTTTGGCCATCACAGATTTAGACTATACTGAGCGACTTCTCAAATTCACACTGACTTTAATCAGTTAAGAGTTCAGTGTTGGCTAATCTTCAACTAAAATCAATACATCAACCTGCCCAGGGAGAGATTAGGAGAGTCAGAAACATGTACTGGGATGTTTGCTTTTTTAGTCTTTTTGAGAGGTCAGATAATGGAGACATCAATTAAAAGCAGGGTAAACATCAAGGTTCTTCCAGTGCAATAGCCTTTCCCTTTCTTAAATGGAGCATGAGTGTGGCTTTAGAGCAAGCTCCCAGGCTGTTAATTTTTGGGGAATGAAAACTTCAGCATTCAACTTTGTTAAATAGTAAGCGGAGAATATTTTGTTTTTTCAGACACATTCACTTTCCGGTGCCTGTGCCAATTGTCAGCAAGACCTGGATGTTCAGAATTAACATTGGTTGGATATGCGGATGTGTGTATGAAGAAAACACTTCAATTCCCTTGGAATAAAACTGAGCCATCCTCACACAACATGACACCTCCAGTTCCTTGGACTCTAAATGGGACCAAAAGGTGCCATCTCCTAAATGTCTTTCTCAGAAATGTTATTTTTTTATCTGTGGGAGAAAACTCAAATATTTAATCCCGGACTTTTTTTTTTAGCAGAGCTGTTTCCAGTGAAGATCCTTTCTACTTCACTTCTCTGTATTCCAGCAGATTACTGTGGTTTCATATTCCTCATATGCAGTTCTGCTGTGTTTAGTTTTTGGAGTCAGAGGGGGTGTTTTGTTTTGCCTCACCTCATTTTATAGACCCCAAACAATGAGGCCTCCAAGTGCCATCACTTTTTTTAACAGGTGAAATATGGGCTGAGTCAGAACATGTGGTCAGGAGGTAGGTGGCTTGGCAGTGCCTGTGCTCCCTAGGCTGGGGAGTGTGTTTGGTGATGCCAGCTGTGCAGGTGTTGGGCATAGTGCCCTTATGGAGTTGTGCTCTGTTCCACAACAGATGAAGGCATTTGGCTGTGGCTGGGGAAATTTAAGGCACCTGATAAGAAAAGTAAGTCAGAATACAGTGCTCTGGTGCTTGATGGTTGTTTCTTACATTGGGTTTGATATGGTGCAGTTTGCATCTGAGGCAGCATGGCCAGCTGTGGCACAGATGGAGCCACATGTGTGTCCATACCAGGAGGGAGGTTTTCCTTGTCTGTAGCTATAGAGTTACAGACACCAAGAAGGCTGAGGGAATGGTACCAAAGGCTCTTCTCCCACAGGCGTCTGATAAAACAACCAACAACCAATAAGCTATATATATAAGTGAATTTATTGTTATCTTCTTGATTATAGTAAATGTGGGTTTTTTTAGTGAAGTCTATAGAACAATAAATGCTAAAGCAATGCTGAGGGGTCATTCCAGTCAACAGTGAATATAACCATACAGCATGCCTTGTGCAAGTGGTCTGTGTTTCCCAAACCTGGGAGGCTGTGCCCCCTTCCTTCTCTCAAAAACCAATAGTACCTTGCTACTAACTTCTAGAAAAATATAATGTGAAAAGTCCTCTTTTTCCTTTATCCCTTGAGCTGAGTATTCGCCCACAAGGCTGTTTCTGCTGGACAAGACTCTGTGTATGCTAATCTAGTATTGCTGAAAGATTCTTGCTCCTATAGAAACTATAAAGTAGGAAACAGAAAAGCTATAGCTGTTTCAAGACAGATTGCGGTGATTGTCACAACTATTTTATGTAGTTTATCACACGTTGTAATGCATCAAAAAACAGAACATGACAACATGGGCTTGACCTTATGCAAGGAATCCAAACAGTTAATGTTACAACTTTTACCAAAGAGAAGAGCAAAAAAAAAAAAAGTTATCAAGTCATATACAGGAGAAGAATGATGACTTTTAAGAGCTTCTAAATTTAACAAGCTAAAAAAAATGCTGCAAGCCCGGGCCTGGCACTGCCCGTCCTCCTTCCCTGGCATTTGCTCTCAAATGGAACAGTCTGGCCTCCACAAAGTGGTTCAGTGCTGAGTGCTTCCATGGCCTAATGTGAAACTGGAGCAGTTAGACTTGACAACAGCTCCTTTCCTCACATTTGGCTTGATAAACAAAATCCTTTTCGCTTTCAAAGATATTTTTCCGCTTACCCAGCTCTTTGGACTCTGTACCCTGCCTGTTCACATGATGCTCTCGCATTCCTCCTCGAGGAGGCAGAAGTGCAAGTTCCTGCTGTTAGGGAGTGGAAACTTACTGATTGTGCAGGGGTTGGCAGCAGCTTCCAGCAGCTCATATTCCAGCCTCTTGGCAGAAGCAGAGACACGGGCTGCATTTTTGTAAGTGCTAGGCCAATAAAAACCTTCCCATTTCCACACTCATGCTTCTTACTTTGCCGTCTGTCCCTTTCTCCAGGCTGAAGCTAAGTCTGGAAAGCAAGATGACTACTTGTTCCTGTGACTGCTCAGCGATAACTGAGGTCAGGCTCTATCTAGAGTGAATAGAATCAAGACCCATGATAACAATATTTCTGTTAGAGCCCTGCCCATGGAGCTAAGGCAAGTGTGCAGTTTACATTTCATGTCTGGCATGTACATTCACATTAATGTTTTATAGCAGAAGCTGGCACTGTTCCTGAAAAGAAGTCCCCAAATGAAATAGCAGAGAAGGGATTTTTCTAGCTCGACGCTGTGTCCTGCCTGCTGTATCTTAACTCTGTGTTAGCCTTGGCCCAGGCCAGGGGGAAAATTGCAGTGCTTCTGTTGAGTGGCTGCTCTCCACTGTTGACGTTCAGTGATTGCATGAGCTTTTGTTTTATTGCTATACCATTTATTTAAGCCATTTTCTGTAATAGGATTAGATAACTGGGGATTGCAAAAGCAATATCAATGTATAGCTGTTTCAGAAGAGAATAACTCAGTGGACAGGACTGCCCCTTTTATACAACTAACAAAAAAAAAAAAACAGACCGACAGAACTTTTTAATAAAATCCTGTGAAACATGCATTATGTATGAGGCCAATGATGAGAAGAGACATGGACAGTGAGCAGTGATGAGATAAAAGTGCACCTCCAAACTTTCATCAAAATATCCCCACCAGGTTGTTAAACCCTTATTTTTGCAGGCATATAGTTGTATTTGTGCCTGCTATGCCTACACTTAAGATATACGCAAACCAAACAGAACAAAGCCTCAGTGATCTGCAAATGTGCTATTGAAATTGTTGTTCAGATGCTTAGAAATTTAAATCTAAGACTAGATGTTTTCCTTGTGATAATTCTTGCATAATAGTAAGAAATATTAAAGAATGAGGTCTTTTGAGTTTGTCCAAGTTGTAGTGCAGGGCTGAATATGATCAGTAAGTCTGTTGGGTGTGACTGGCAAGAGAGGAGGGTTGGTATTGCATGCTGAGATGTACTTTGATGAATTCAGAATGTGTAAAAACTGTTTTTTATCAGCAACCTTCATAAAGATGAGGTTCAGTTATAAGGTTCTGCTTTCTTGAGAAATATTTAAAACTCTAGATGGGAGAAAAACCCCACTGAAAATAAGGACCTGGCTTTCACTTGCAGGAAGGTAAGACAGATGAGCTCAGCCTCTCTTCAATCAGAGAAGAATGCGCTCAACCTGCCAGATGTTGTAGCAGGACATAGAGAAAAGATTGGTAAGTTTGTTCTTTTTTTTTCCCCCTACCCTTGCTACTGTCCGCGCTTTGCAGCCACACACAGTCCCTGCTGTGGTGTCACCCCAGGTTTGTTATCCACCCCTGGTATTGAATCACCTTCCTCAGAGGCAGCTTTCCCCACAAGTGCCATCTGCCTGGGAGCCTTGAACCTGTACAGCTCGTCGTCATTTGCAGGTGCAGAGGAAGGCTTGAGGGGGAAGAGGGTCTCATGGCCTCTGGTGATAACTTCTATAGCACAAGCGTGGGAGTGAAAATGTGAAATAGTGGATGGACAGCTTGAAAACCAACATCTTCTGTTAATGTTTGGACCTTTGATCCTTCATGCTGAGTAATCCAACTATTTTCAGGTGTTTATTGCTTGTTGGTGAATTTCTTGCATTTTTTGTCCCTTTTTGAAGTACAAAATATTTTTTATGGAGAATGCTGTGAGATTTTAAAAATTGAAACCGAAATAATTTATTTTATGGAACCAGGGCCACTATGAGAGACTATTATACAATTAATTAGTTTAAGAAAATATTTTCTTTGGCTAAAAAATGCAGTATCATGTAAAACAGAAAAATGGAGAGCTCCTCACTGTAGTGAGTAATTTAAGGCCTTTTTTTTTTTCTGGGTGTCTGGATTGATTTTAGAATGAACAGTGCTATGGAGACAATTGTTTGACTTTGGATTTGCTAATGTTAATATAGCCTGCTGATATGCTTGAGAGGGAAATCCTTGGTAGTAGGGAAGTGCTTGGATCTGCATTGGCTAAAACTGTGCTCGAAACATCACTGCTGTGAAGAAAAGAGGAGAGAAAGTTACTGTCTGCTCTACCTTGAAGAACAGGCGAAGCAGGAAACTGTTCTGAGATGGATATGGATGAAGTTAAGATTTTAAATACTTGGATTGGATTGTGCAGCCGTGTGGTGAACAGTCCCCTTAAGAGTTTGATTGCATCTTGGTGGAAAGCTGGTGTGTTAATCTGAAGATAGAGCACACATTTCTCAGCAGGAGATGCATCTTTAAGTTTCTGTAGTAAAAGCACATAGGGGGCTTAGTGTACTTGGGAATGGTATAGAGAATAATTGGTTCTCCATAAATGTTGCAAAATAGGAATCCAGAAAATCTGGTTTAGGACAAAAATAATAATAAATCCATAATGTACGCCTTCCCTCCTGGTGTGCCACAGGATTTAGATCTGGCCTTTACATTCTGCCTCCTTTCTGATGTGCTACAGCTCTGAGGGAAGTTGTTGTGTTGAGAACTTGAGATAAGGCAAGCAGAGCTCGTCCTGAAAATGTTCTTTTTCCCCCGGTTATCAAAGTCCTTGCAGCTCCCCGTCAAAGCAAGCAAATCCCCAACAACGTGTGCTGAACATGGTAGTTAATCCTGAATGCTTAAAAACAAACTAACAGAAGGCATCCACGTAATCTCCTTGGCTGATGCCAGCTGTTATTTAAGCACTATGTGCATTTCCCACCCATCACCTGTTTCACTTCCTTGTCTTCCATCTTGCTTTGAAGTCAGGATCTGCCAAGCTTTGAACTGTGCTTAACAACTCTCTGAACCCAGCTTCAGCTGAAAGCAAGTCCCACCTGTGATAGGAAGGACCTAAAACTGTTTTTTTTTTTTTTTTTTCTTTTTCCTTTTGTGGAGTAGAGATAAACATATCTAGAAGCAGGCAAGGACATGCTTTATTAAATGTTACACTTTTGTATTTCTTTCCAACAAATCAGAACTGAAAACCAAAGCCCATTTTAACGGGGGAAATGTTGTTTTGTGTTTTATAAATACTTTAAAAACCAGGCAATTCTGCTACAGTGGCATTGGGGCAGTGTAAAAGCTCAAGCTGTCACATTTAAAGAACTTTTCACACAGGGATAGACAGTCCAACCAGGAACATCACGTGGAGCTTGATGTGTGTAAGACATGTACTGAGCAGATAACCTCAAGAGCTTTATAATAGTACCTTCTAATTACTAACATAGTAAGAAACTTTACTACTAGTAAGCACATACTATATTGAGGACTGGAATTGTTTCTGTTGACTTCTTGGAGCTCTGAGCTAAGAATATATATGTCATGGTATTTGTGTATTTTATAGGAATTACGTTGAAATAGCCTTATAAGGAGTTAGGGGGGAAAAAAGAAAATAAACTAAAAAAACCCCAAACCTCACTCTGTTACAGTCTACACTAACAGATTATTGTTTATGTAAAGATGGAGACAGGCAGTTTTTTAATAATCCCACAGTTCATCATTTCTAATATTAGTAACAAATTATATAACTCCTGTTGTGTGAGTCATAGTAAAATCTGGATCAGAGATGTCATTTCACAAATAATGACTATTCAGAAAACTTCAATTCATATGATTCTGCAGACTTTTCCCTCTAACAGTGTGAACTTAATATCAGAATAATCAGATGCCACGTAGAGAATCAAACATCAAGCAGATGTAATAGTGGCCAGAATGGTATGAAACTTACTTTGGGCAGGAAAAAGGAAGGAACAAATGAATCATGTGCAGCTCTGTGGATGCCTTTCTGCAGCCTAGGGCTGGTTCCTGTTTCCTGGGGCTAAAGGCATGTGCTTTGTCTGCTGCAGTCTCAAGCGCAGGCAGTTCTGGCTGTTCAAACTGCGTTTGATTAAACTTCAAACTCTGTTTCTCAAATGCCCCTCAAGTATTCAAAGTGTAGAGGCAGTGCAAGAAGAAAAGACCATATCAATTTAACTGACAAAGCTTATTTTAGTCATTGGGCAGGGCGAGAAAACAAAAAAAATAGTAGTTCATAAGCCAGAAATACCTCAGGCTAATATAAATGCTGTTATTCATGTGTGTATAGGCTTCCTTTTTGAAGCTGCTATTACATATTGTGGTTCTAGTGCCTCTATGAGTGCAAGGGTCTCATTCACCCATCCCTGCAGGAGACACGCAGGCAGCAGCTGATCAGTAATGCTGGGTGTAACTTTAATGGTTATTCTGATCCCTCCTTTCGTCCTCTCTCCCATTTGAAAAGCCTGTGTGATAACTCTGCTGGAGGAAGGGATTCAATTGCCTCAGTCAAAAAAACAAGTGAATAAACTGGTCTGAGCACAGATCACAGCGGATAAGGGCTGGGTTTTGGATTCAGATCCCAGTGCAATAGGGATTGGCCATGGAACTTGTCCAGTTAGCTGCAGTAGATACATAGATGCATTTTTATGCCTGGATTTTAAAGTGCTGCTAGGGTTATCAACATCAAACATGAAGCATTTGCCTCAGAGGTGGAACTTCATAATCTCTTACAAATCAAACTGATAATAGTTGTGGACAGCAGGTTTATTTCTAATAGAATTTGGGGTGCAGAAGCTTCCCTTATCCCTGGCATGTGTGGGCCCAGCAAACATCCCGAGCGGGCAGCACTGGGGAGGGACAGAGACCAGCCCTGCTGTGGCTGGCTGCTGTGCCCAGGAGGTGCTGCCTGGGTGCACAAGGTTCAATAAATAGAGAACCTTGTTGATCCCTGTGGAGCTCCCTATGGGCAGTGCCGGCTGCTCCGCGTGGTGCAGGGCTGGAGCAGCTCGGCCCCGCGCGTGCTTACATGGATCAAGGACACCCCAGGGCAAATGGAATTGCTAAGGCTTGCTAGGCTCAACCTGTTCATTCATCCTGTCACAGAGGATGAATTGCAGCTGTATAAATGCAGTTACCTTTAACTGCTTACAAAATCCTAGCTTCCCTTTCTGCAAAAAAAAAACATTTGAAATCACACCTTCATAGAAATTACATTTATCAGCATCTGACTCAAAACATGCCTCACAGCAGGAAAGAGTGAGTTTAAGATATCCAGAAAGCACAAAGCAAAAACTACATAAATGATGTGTCTGCCTTCACTCGGATCAACACCGGCCTTTCCAGGATGGGGGATATTCAGAGGTCTGGCTGGAGGCACATGAGCTTAGGCTGACGCAAGGGCTTATCAGAGATGTTGCCCTGCCCTCAGACTGAGATGCGCCTGACTTGTGCTGCTGTCAGAGCAGGTAAAAAGATCTGTTTCGGTGGCTCAGAGGTCAGACTGCTTAACAGTTGCATTATTTCCGTGCTGCTCCGAGGCATGGGCAGCGAGGGGGAGCTGGGGAGTGCTGCCAAAACGGGCAGCAAGGGAGAGCGTCAGCCGGCGCGCGGCTGCTTTGGTTGCTGACCTGAAGCTCGAGGTAGCAGCATGACTGGCTCAGAGCTAGTGAGAACTGCCGTGCTTGGCTGATCCTACGGGCACACTGTAGCTCTCTAGTAAGAGCCCTTGTGCTTCTGGGTGTCACCTGCTTTCACCTCTACTAGCTTTATTTTCATACCACAGAGGCACAAAGTGTGTTACAGCAGTTGAAATACTTGACCAGCAGTTTTGAGGGAAAAGTAATTTCGGAAATGAAGCAGGTGTGGGGTGAATGGTATTATTCCACTTATGTTTGAAAGAATTTTTTTCATTTTAGTTTCCTGATTGAATCCACTGTAAATCAGAAAACGTTTAATTTTGGGGGTAGCTTCTGTTTTTACTTGCTCTGACTTAACAGGCCTCCTTCCAGAATAAGTAAATTCAGTGGCATAACTGGTGCAAATACAAGCAGCCATTAAACTTTAGACTTTGAAATAAACTTGCCTCGCAGCAGGTGTGTGCGTGCAAGCCCTGAATCACTACTTGACCTCATTTGCAGTAGCTTCCCAGGTCCCCAGCCGTGGAGCGTGTGACGTTCAGCTGCTGCCCTGGCAAAGCTGCCCTCATGGCACTGCTAAGTAGCAAAACTTACAGTGCTGCAAGTGAGAGATGTTGATAATGTGACCCGTTTCCTCCTGGGTTCAGTGACCACCGCTTAGTATTGTAGGATTTAGGGAACAGCAGTTCTTGCGTTGACCTTTCCCACAGCTTTCCTGATTGTGCAAACCTCAATCATATCCTTTTCTTAGCTTTCTTCTCCCCAAAACAAATGGTTCCAGCCTTTTAGTCTGCCTTTATACAGCAGCTGCACATCCTTGTGATCTGATTAGTTACCCTTTTTACCTTTTCTACCTTCTATATGTCTTTGAGAGGTGAAGACCAGGACTGCACACTGGGTTTACATAGTGGCAAAATTATGTGTTCAACATATATTCCCCTTATTTACCTCTTTATCATTCAGAAGTCTGAGTCCTAGAAATCTGTTATTTATGCAGCTTTATTTCCTCTGAGTCAGTCATATGAAGCCCAGACTGACCTGGGCAGCAGCTCTACATTTTGCAGTGTAAGCCCTTTACGGCAGTGCTTGGAAGGAGGAGGCAGCAGCTGGGTCACTTCTGTCCTTGAAGTCACCAGTTCCTCTTATGTACCAGTAGTGAGGCATGTTTCCTATCTCACTATTTCCGCATGGTATCTGGAGATATTAGATACATTTCAGTGTGACTATCCCACATAAACAGGAAATCTCCATTTCTGGCTGTGTCGTGGTGCTGGAGGCGCATCCAGCAGTCTCGCCTTGAAGACGTGGACCTTGGACAATGGAAGCTGCTCCTCGTTGTTACTTGCACAGGTGGAGCTGTGGCTCCGTTCTCTGCTCTAGGTATCAATAATCTGCTAGTGAGGAGCTTATTGCCAGTAGTTACTGAGAAATCTGGCAGTGAATTGTAAGAACAAGTGTTTAATTAAAGGATTTATTCAATCTCATGGCCAGACAAGCTCAGGGTAGGTCGTCTGAATGAGTGAGAACCCGTTAGGACCAGTTTGTTCAGAGCACCGACAAAAGCATTGGCAGGGGAATTATTTTAGGAATGCTGCTTTATAAGGAGGAAAAAAATCCCATTTGTTCTTATCAGTGCAGAGTCTGTTTAGCAGCTTCCGAAAACTGCTTAACCCTCTCACGGGAGTAACACATTTATTGTCACAAGTGCATTTTATTTACATTAGAACTTCTCCTGCTGTCCTTTTTTGAGATATCAGGATACAGCATACCAGGAATGGAGGAAACTTGCACCTAATTCACAGCTCTGGGTTTA
>JAWLRI010000640.1:1354583-1371998 GCA_034781795.1 Crypturellus tataupa
CACAAACACCATTTTAATCGCATCTCTGCTGGCCAAGGAACACCTAGAATGCTGACTCTAAATATAAATTGTCAATTGAGAATTTAAGAGATGAGTGCATATAGGTCTGTTTTGCTTGCTTCCTGGCTTTTAATGTAAGATTTGCTATGATAACATTTCCCTGTTTTCCTTGAAATCTCTTAAAGGTTTAGAAGTTGATAAAAGCATCACATTATACCTAAACACATAACCTAATTGGAGGCTCCAGGAATAAGGAGACCAACAGCTTAAATTCAGAGCATTACCCAGGGACAAAATAGTTGGTGTCTGTCAGGGAAATCCAACTTACAGGATTTACACAGGCATTTAGTCTAATGATAGGAAGCAAAAGTTGGTTTGAAAGGGAAAGAAATGTAGCAGGAAGAACAAAACCGAGGAAAACAAGTTATTAGTGTGTGACATGGTAGCGGGCTAAGGGAATGGGCTTGCTCTAGGAAGGGAGCTGAACCCGAAGGGGAAAGAAGCACCCAGCGGGGCAGAGGAGCCTTCATCATGCTCATCCGTTGTGGGAACAAATCTACCAAATGTCTGATTTTGTAGTTCTGGTAATAGCACAGAGATAGAAATATAAAGTGGGCATAAATCTTGCTCTGCTGGAGCTTACCCCAACCTGGAGCAGGAAGACTGGTTAGTTACAACCTCTACACGCATATAGCCAGAGCAGGTTGGCAGGCAGGTGAATTTATGAGTAGAAATGCATCTTGTACAACACTGACTTAAAGCTGACAGAGAAAGCTTTGATTTCTTCTTGCAGGCAATTAACAGGGCTGCATTATAGCCCTCTGCAAGTGCCGTGCAGCAGCCTGAGCAGCCCCAGCTGTGCTCGCTCTCCTCGCAGATGCTGCCTGAGGAGCCCGAGTGCTTTGTGGGACTCTCAGCTGCCCTCAGCTTGCCTGGTAGGGAAGGGCAGTGGTAGCAGGTCCGAGCAAACAGTATTCTTTAGGTTTGGCTAAAGCCTTAAGAGGAATTTTGGAAAATGAGGAAAAACCTGTTCAGCTGTTCTGGAGTTGTGTGAGGGAACAGGGAGGGGGCTATGCCAGGAGAGTACAGTCAGAAACTAAATTTCAGTATTTGGATTTCAGTATTCAGCCAAAGCAACTGAGAAACAGGCATCTAAAAAAACCCAAGCATACAAAAAAAATGCTTGTTTCTGCTTTATTAGAAATTTCTGATAATTTCAACACCTGCAGTTTTAAGAGCAGCACTGTTGTGCATTCAGATACTGCCTCTTTAATCCAGGTTATCTATTGCCTCTGCTCTACATAATCATCATCCTTAGCTTTTCTCTTTTTTTCTCTTATTTTCTCTTCCTGCTCTCCTCCCTCCCACCCCAAAAAAAGGCATATGGAAATCCAGTGGAAACAGGGAGTAAATGTGAGGTAGGAGGTGTTTCTAGTTCGGCTGTTCCCATGTGGTGATTTAGAATCCAAGGTGATTTAGACAGTTAAACTAGAGCCTGCACTTGTGGTCAACAGCCATGTCCTGAATGGACTGCCACACAAACGCACTTTCTTTTGTTACTTTTCTAGAAGAAATAAAATCAAGGCAATTTTGGAATACGAAACTAAATAGCTGCATCTGGCAATTAGGAGAATTTGAGGGTCTGATAAAAAGCCAGATTTCGATTGTCATGTTCTTTCACTGCCTTCATTTTTTTGCTGCTGTGGAGATGAGAGCACGTTTGTGCTTAGGGCTTGCTTACCAACTCGGATACAGCTGGGAAATGCAATCAGTGCTTCCATGAACGGGAGGGAAGGTTTCTGCATTTGATGCATGTTCTGTTTGCAAAGTGCTGGAGCTCTAAAATTCCACCTCTCTGAGGTGTTTTCTGCTTTTCGGGAGGATTATGCTGAAGAATTCTGACATCCTGTTGAAGGCTTCCTGCAGGAAAGGTGACATTTCAAACCTATGTGTTACCTAAACCTTGATCACATCTTGTCTGCTATTGAAATATATGACCCAGAAGTGCTTCCTTACGAATTAGGCACTCATCATGCATTTTAACCCCCTTGGAGAAAATTATGCAGTGCTCTGAGTTGCCTGCATGAGTTATCTTTTATTCATTAGAATCCTAAATGTTATTGAAATGTATTCTTAATTATTCCCTGCTGAAAACAGTAGTGTTCTTGAACAAGTATTTTGCATTTGTTATGTCCTGCTGCTAGCATAGTTAATAACCTATATAATAATAAAATAAAGAACTCAATGCAGAAGTAATAGAAGTTATTAATATGATTCAATTTTAGAAAATTGTTGGTTCTGGCTTTCATCGCCTGTGAAAAACATTGGCTGAATATTTCAAGCATGCAGAATCTTTGATGTAGATCTAACATAGAAATACCAATACTGCTGAAAGGGAAGCTGGTAAGACATTACTGATGAACCCTGTATTTCATATCCTGTAAGTCATTTACTATAGCAACATTGGACTTAGTGGAAACCCATGTTACTGAAAGCTTTCAAAGGCAAAATGTGGATGTATTTCTGGAATAAATGGCTCTATCCAGATAGAAAATAACGCCCCCAACATTTATATTGCGGCTTCAGTTTTCCCCTTATCTATCTTCTTTTTCCAATGCTTACTCTTTGTGCAATCCCAAACACTTTTCGTTTGCTCTTATCTGTATGGGAAATGGATATAAAAACTCAAGAGCTGATGCTGAGAAATTGTAGAATACGTGGGTCTTTTTCTGGTAAGAGACATGAAAGTGTCAAAAGAGTCACAGAAATTTATGGTCTTTTTTGAGCTGATTTCCTGTGCAGCTGCATCATAGCCCTGTGCTACACATCACACAGTGCCGGGGATTCACCGGCATGACCAGATCCTTCCCTTTAGTCGTTTTCAGCTGTCAGCAAGTCCCTAAATACATAGCTTTGCTGGCTGTGCTAATAAATATCATCCAGTTCCTATGCTGTCATCCCTAAGATCTTTCATTTCATTCTGTAGGTTATTTCAGTCCTCTCTGATATTGATAATACTTCCTGTCTTTGACATTGGCAGATATTACTTCCCTCCTGGTTTTATTAGAACTGGCACAATTAAATATTAAAGGGAGAGACAGTCCCAGTTCAAGACCTTCAAAAGACCAGCCGCTTTTCAGTGTCTACCTTTTTGCACAAATTTTCAGTTCCTTAGTTTAGTCACTTCCTTAGCTGGGTTATACTTACTGTGTTATTTTTTTCAGACTGAAGAACTTTCAAAATAAAATGACGTTTAAGCACAGCAGGGCTCAACTCCCTGGTATTTCTAATCATAGATATTAGGATAATCTGAGGATGTGTGCTGCTGGTAACCTCATGTGGGATATTATATGAGTATCATTTCACCCTTTGGTCTTATTGCCTTTAAGATGTGTACCAAATCCTACAACCTGGTGAGGACAGACTGACTCCTAGTTGTTCAGATTGCATTTCTTTCCCTTATTTTCCAGCTCTTTACAGGTTACCTGTCAGCAGTTCTTTGTTACTGTATCCAGGGTTTACGTTGCCATTTGCTGGTCCCAATTGCCTTACAACTTCTTACATCTTCTCTTCCTACTTGGAAAATAATCCTGTGCAGTGCTGTGAAGGTGTTGCTGTTTTGACAGAATGACCAGGAGCTAATGCTATTCTACTGAGGAGAGAGACAAGGCAATGTTAAAAGGTGTGTAAAATGTGTAGGAATAAAGATTAAGTTAAATTCTTTGTGTATAATGGATTCTTTCCTTAGAATTTAACTTAAAGGTATAGGTAAATAAAGCCAGAGTTGATGGACCATGTGTTAAGCAGCATTTCTGTTCTTCATCGGCTCATAAAGGATGTGAAGCTAGAGCTCCACCAGAGGCCACGGGAGTGAGAGTTTGCTACTGCTCTTCAGTTCTGCTGTAGTATAAACTGTGCCAGAGGAGAGGAACATAGAAAAGAAACAGAAATAATTAGAGACAAGGCTCAGTTACTAAGTGCATTCTTTTGTTGTGCTGTATTTTTGGAGAGAAACTTTGCTGGTTATGTATTTCAGAGGCAATACCTGGAATCGTACAGTAAGATAAAATTATCTTGCGGATAAATTTGACCTGAACATTTTCAGGTCTTTCTAAGCAGGTAAACAATAACAACGACTCATTTTCTTCCGGCAAGTAAATTCCTCCGTGTGCCGCCACAGTTTTAGCTGGTTTGTGTCCGAGGTTTCATCCCTGTTTCGTCAGGGTGCTGAGTTGCCTTTTTGTCTGTGCTCTGTGACTTTGGGGTGAGCCCAGGGCATCATATGGGCCACGCTCCCCAACAGGAGCTGCTCTGGTGATAACAATGGCATGTGCTGAGGAAAGGCAGAGCCTTTGTGATTTTGGCTCTTTTCGTGTTCAGTGGGTTGAGATCTGACCTTTCCTCCCTTTCTCTTAGGATTTTTTTTTTTGGTGGTGCTATTTTTTCTAAACTCTGCAATTTTAGACTTGCTTTGCCAGACTGCTATTCTAATCTTTATGTGCTGCTGCCAACTCACACATGGTTAAGTCTTTCAGGGGATCAGATTAAACACACCATGAGTCTCCACTTCATTTCTAATGCAAGCTCCATGGGAACATCCCTGGGATCCCTGCTACTCCGCTGCAGTCCAAGTTGCCTGAGCCCGTGTGCCATCCCTTTGTGTATTAGCGAGACAGCAGTGTCACAGACACAATGCCAACCATTCAGCTTTCAGTCTTTGGACCATTCATTGTAAAGAATAGCAAAGTTTTCCTCCTGTCTTCAAAGCCACTTGCTTACCCACCTCCTTCTGTTCTGAACTGAAATGTTTATCTTTAAAACCGGAGAGGGAAACTGTCATTTTGCATTTATCAGACGTAGGAAAGACACACAAAATCTCTGACTGTTCCTTACTTAGCATTTGTTTGAACAACTGGAGTGTTGAATTAGCTTTCTCACTTACAATCCCGTCCACCTATTGGCCTAGAATAAAATAGCCCAAACACAATATTGTCTGCTGTGACAAGTGCAGTGATAAATTAGATCTTAAAACATCATATAAAGAGAGCCAGCATCACAAGGCCTAAACCCTACAGTGACTGGATTATGAATTGCACATTTCTTAGAGAAGGAGTAACTATGTACATGAGAGAGAGAAAAACATCTGTTTACCACTGCCCACGACTGCTGGGGCTGCCTTTTGGGGTGAAGATAGATTTTATCGATTCTGCTGCCTAGTTGCCATTTTAAATGAGAAAGCTGTTAAGAGGCTGGTACATTTAATCACTAAATTAATCAGTGTAGGATTTGGAAGACTTACTAAAAGTCTGCTATTAAATATCCCCTGCCCCTTAGGGCTTTTCTAATTTGTTAGAGTAGAACAATCTAAAAAAAAAAAAAAGGCAGGGGAGTGAATTTTAATGTGTTACAGGTAGGGGTTTCCAAAACTTAGACACAATATCCTTAGAGAAACACAGTTTGTCTTACAACCTATTAAAAAATAAGTGTTTGTGCTTCATATGCAAAACATCTAATAAACACCTACAAATAATGCAATCTCACTTCACTCACGAAAGGTTTAATGCACAAATGGGGCAAAGACAAGGCCATGGTTTCACTTTTTTAAGTTTAGGCAGCAAGAAGACATCTAAGTTTTGTAGAACACCCTGTAAGTCTGCTTTTGGTTGTTATTTTTCCGGTTATATATGGTTCCTCCCTTGAAGGCCATCGAGCCTTACCAGAATCTACCTGCGACACCTGACACAGCTGGGCTCTCTGCGTTTGTCTTCCTTTGAGACTCCTCAGATGATCTTCATAATTACCATTGGCTTTGCACTTGCTTTATATTTGTGCCAGCCGAGAGAAAATTTGTTTTTCAAATAACCTTTAAACATGTACCTGATGTTAGCATAAGCTCAGTGACACTCAGATAGGTATTTAAGCGTACAGATGCTTTCCTCAGACTTGCACGGGGTTTTGGGAGGCACCCACTGCTGTCTCCTTTGGGAGGAGGGCTGCTTCTCCTCTTAGTCACGCTGATGGAAACCTGCCATAACCCCACCGGGCTCCCAAGGGCCACTGCAGGGTCCTGCCTGTGTATCTGAAATCAGTCTACAGAATAAGCACAACCAATACTTGCTACTTGAAAAGCTCAGCGAGTCTACTAAGGCTGACATTGCACACAGGAAAAAGTACTTTTGTGTGCTGTTTCAATTTCAGTGTTAATTTTAGAGCATCGGTGTTTCACAGAAATGAAGGGCAGATGCCAGTGGCTAATTGTATTTTCAAGGTTCTGGAGAGGATTAGCAAAATATTGGAAGTGGGGAATGGTGATGAGAGACAGAATAGAAGAGCTGATTCACTAAGTGCTGTGAGGACAGCGCTGGCCTCCCTTGGCCAGGTGAGCGCCGGAGCTGCCCTGGGTGCCCGCCGGGGCCTGCAGGTGAGCTGTGCCCCGGGGCGGCAGCTCCTTGCGTAGGGACGGGTAGGACTGGGACACAGCCTTGGAGCCTGGTGTCTCCGTAGGGCACGTGTGGGGAGGAGGCTCCAAACGCGGAGCTGTTTGACTACGGAAAGGCCGTGTGAAGGGCGTGTGGGTGGGCGCTTGGCTGCCCACCGGCCCGGTTAGCTCTGAGCTGCCCTCCGATCCTGCAGCTCCCACAGGGTGTTTGCTGGCTCCATGCGTGGGTGCTCCCATAGCTCGGGCAGCCCTGGATGGTATCCTTTGGCTGCAGATTTTTTTCTGCATAGCAGGAATAACATTCTCCCTTATCTCTCTCTCCCTATCTGAAAACCAATCTATGAAGGCTGCAGCAGCTGGGTCACTCTTCATTCGAGATTGAGGGATTAATCAGTTTCTTACTGACAGCTCCATTCACAGGAATATGTTTGTTTTCAGATGTGTGCTTGAGCTAATAAGCATTTGGGCAATTGCTTGGTTGATTCTTCTCATTACAGGCAGTATGAGGCTCATGCATACAATTTGTGTTATTTAGCTGTTCTCTGTGGTAACTGTGATTAGTCTTTTTTTAATCAATACACAGTATTTAATGGACACACATTCGTTTTCTCTGTCTCAGTGTCCTCTCATCCTCTCTTAATCTTGTCCTGCCCTTGAATCTTGCTAGTTTGCTGTATGTAAAAGATAGCAAACAAAGAAGTCATGTTTTTTTAGAAGATGCAAAGACAAATGGTTTATGCAGGCAGGCACTCTTCATGGACACTGGTGACTTCCACTGTCATCTTTTTGCCTGTTATTAGTTCTTTTAGTGAAATATGCTGTCCTCAACATAGTAAAACTAAAAATATTATGTTTCCCCTTCTGACATACGCAATAAATGACAATCTCCAAGTAGCCTTCTTAGCATCTGTGATTTTATAGAGCTCTTCAAAAGCTACAGTCTCTTCCAAGCAGTTGTCAGCTGCATCAAAGCCAATTTTGTTGTCATCCCAGTGCATGCACTGGCTCTTCAGCTGTGGGAAGGCATCATTCTCCTGACATAGCGCTTCGTATCCTGGTGCTTCACCCTTTCTGCTTTGTTTGTACTCCTCCCGCGTATTTGAACCGATGGTGGAAATCTCTTCAGAGCTGCGTGTTGTGAGCCAGGGATGCTCTTTGGAGAATATTAAAAGAACTGATTAATATGCAGCACAAATCACTGAGGAAGGAGCCATTGTATTTTGCCATAAACAAGAAATATTGCCAGAGGTTCACAGGGGACAGAAGTGTGTGTCAGGGCCTCGAGGGCACTCAGGTGCCCTGATGACCGTGACGAGTCCCACCTGGGGTCCCCATCCACCCCTGACTGTGGGGCCAGGAGCCCATTTAAGCTCAGTCCTGGGCCATTTTTCCCTTCCATGTGCAGGTCCATTTACTAGGAACCTCCTTGACCACTTCGGGAGCCTGGTGGATGGGGTGAGCACCCCATAGCTCCCAGGGCTGGAGGGGTTGGTGCTTGGCTTGGCTTTCCAGCTCTTCTTGGTCTCAATTACTTATCTCCAGTAGTGGGACTGAGGGCAGTTTAACTGTGCTTGTTAAAAGTGATGCTAAATAGTGCTCTGAGAATAAAGGAGCCTTAGGCAAGGGATACAAGGGCAGCTTTAAGAGGTAGCTTCAGATTTTGGAAAAATGAGGACAGTTTTGACTTGAGGGCCTAGAAATAAGTTACAAATCTTTATCAAAATCTGAATGGGAACTGGAAACACCTTTCTGACTTATGGTCTTTGGATGTATCTGGTCCATATTTTGCACCCTTCCTCCTGGCTTTACCACTTCTTCCACCCCTAAAAAAAGGAAAAACCCAAAAACCTGCCTAGGGTATTTTTAGCTAGGATTAGACTGCATTTCCTGTTGGGGAAAATGGTAGGAATAGTCTTAGGAATTTCTTCTCCCTGAGATAAGGCACTGCTTCACAGTGTTTGGCTGTTCTGAGCTGCCTAAGCTATGCAAATCACCTATATAGAAGGTCAGGATCCTATCTATCACCTCAATTTTTAAGCTGATTGTGAAACCATTTCTTAGAAGTCTGTGTGTCTGAATGAGCGCATGTTTATTTTTGCTTCCTATTTATTTAACGATCTCTGTTCTATTTCAGTTAAAATGTCAAAACCTAATTCTGATGAAGCTTTGGCTTGGATCCCTGAGACTTCAGCTGTGCAGTATCTGAACAGCACATGTGCTCGGGTCTCTTGGCGGGGGGGGAAAAAAAAGAAAGGATTAGGAATTGGCTGGCTATGGAATCCTTATGGCTAGGGTTCTTCCCAGAAAGTACTGTGTGAGGATTTGTAAGGGATCAGGAGAGGCTGAAAGGAACCGGGTAGTGCCGCAGTTTGTTTATCCTTGTCTTGAACTGCTTGGAATACTTCTGCCTGCTCATCCCTGGTGTTGACACTAGGCTCTTCTAGGTGGGATGAAATACTACAAGGTTTTTATTTTTCCATGTAGAAAGCAAGTTCTCTTATGAGTTGAACAGCTCTCAAGGTTTCTGGTTTGTTTCTGGCCAACCTGCTCAAAAAAGCGGCAAGCAAGAAACTAGAGTTAAAATTGTTCACCCTGTGTGAGAATAGAAAGAGAAGCTGAGCTTAACCACACTCAGCCACTTCCTTTCTCACTATGAGAAAAAGCTTTGCTACTCATTCACTTTGTGCTCTACCCTAGTTTCTTTACTCCTACAACTCAAGGGAGATGCCTTCTCTTTATTAACAGTGAAGGCATTTGCAGACTGAAACATGTATCTTGAGACACGCTCAAGGCTTAAAAAAAAAAAAAAAAAAAAGAGGTGTATTCCTGACCTGGAAAACTCTCAAATCCTGTTACGAAATTATTTTGAGCTATCTGGCTTTTCATGTGCACAACTAGTCTTGCCTGGTGCAGTTTTAAGTGTTTGTGTTCACGCTGAAAGCTCACCTGATAACAGTATGTGTGGGAAAAGCCTTCCACTGATTCACAATAGATCACAGCCAGTATTAACTTAAGTAGCAGGATTGAGTTAGGGAAGGTGAGTCTTACTGTGCTATTCATCTTGCTCAAACTAGGACACAGCTCCAGGCTGTACATGTCTTACATCTTCAGCCAATTGATCTGTTCATAGAAATAGGAAGTGAGATTCAGATCAAATGATTTGGTGTTCCTCATTTCAAGTAATGCAATGATTTATTATCTTTATTCAGATAGTGTCTCTACTACATATTATCTATATTTGCATATATACGCATAGGATGGAATATCGGGTCAGCATGCCAAATGCATCTCTACCTGCTGGTTTTAGTGCAAACTGGTGTTGCTGACTATGCTAAGGAGACAGATGTGTAATACTTGCTGTTCTGTGTGAAGCTTTTTAGTGCAAGAGGTTTGGATAACAGTTGTGTGTCAACACGAGCTCATCTGTACCTTTATCGAGTATCTGGAGGTATTAGTTTTATGGTTTGGTAGAAATCCATCTCTGTGCAGGGATAGTCATCTCACTACTGGGGTACCCTTGGCATTGATTTTTAACAGAAAGTTGATAGCTGGAAGGAAGAGTTATCCATTCCCATGTCTCACAGGAACACTTCCGAAGCAAGGTTGAAGTGTGTCAGAGATTGGGAAAACAGGCAAGTTGGTAG
Source organism: Crypturellus tataupa (assembly GCA_034781795.1). Classification (NCBI taxonomy): domain Eukaryota; kingdom Metazoa; phylum Chordata; class Aves; order Tinamiformes; family Tinamidae; genus Crypturellus; species Crypturellus tataupa. The sequence continues at coordinate 1,364,667 of JAWLRI010000640.1, forward strand.
TGATAATTCCAGTGCTGAAGTCTCTCCCTACCCCGGGATGAGTAGCCTTCCTGATTTGTGTTTTGGTGATTTTCAGAATGACGTATAACAGTAAAAATAAACATATTTAAAATTCACTTGATTTCAGAGGCAAGTTTTCAGTTCCCTGTCTGCCAGAGGAGCCAGACATCCTCCCCAACAAGGCGCTCGGGAATTCCTCGGGGACAGGAAACACTGTGCTATGTTCAAGCGAGCTTTGCTGGCATCTCACCATCTGCTCCCCTCTGCAGTGATGGGAGCCTAGGAAGCTGTCGCTCCAAATAACTCTGCTGCCTGCTGCTTTAGCAGGCTCAGTCTGAATTTAACAAAAATTGCAGCTTTGGGCAAGAACACTCATGAAGTAGGAATCCCTTGCGTGAATGTATAAGGGCATTTTTGTCTCCTTCCCCTCCTCACCCCTATCACTATGTAAATAATAAAGCATGTGGCTGCTGTGGTTGCCTAGGAAGCCAATTGCTGCTCCCAAGGGAAGCGTTTAGAAAGTGCAATCCTGATTCTAGTCAGGTTCGTGATTCCCTGGGAATGGCGCTCCTGAAGGGCGAGGGGCATGGTGCATTTTTGTCCTTATCTCTGCAGCTCCCCTGGACTGATTGAAGGCAGCTAGGCTGCTTTGCTGGGCAGAGCAGCTGGACCTTGGCTCCTCTTAGAAGCAATTAAGTGGTGCAAGAAGGGCTTGCCTTATCCCAGGGAGGCAGGAGGGCTGTTTGGGTTCATAAAGGACATCGGAGGGCAGTTGTGTGTGCATGCCGTTATTCTGAGGGATGTTTTGAGGCATGTTCTTGTTTTAAGAACCTGCTCCCTTATAGGACATTTGTGCTTTCTTCTAAGTTGTTTGAAACACAAATAAAAGCAATGATATGTATTTAGGTAATCCTTCAGTCTTGTGTTTTGGAGGCCCTTCTGTAGAATTTCTTTTTAGAAGTTAATGCTAGCAGCAAAGTACTGAAGAGAGCTTTAAATCAGTGAAATAACTAACCAAATAGTGCAGGTGCTCTCTCCAGAGTAGGCAAACCTGGTGCTTTAACACTGTTTTAAGGCTGCTGTGTGAAGCTCTCTGTATATCATATGTGCTATTAAAACTTGAAGTTGTATTTGGAATAACACCTGGATAGAAGTATTATTAATAAATGATAAGCTCTGATTCTGTTTATAATCAGAAGAGACTCTAGAATGTGATAGCAAAAGTTTGGATTTAAGTAGTTTGCTTATGCTCCCAAATTAGTATTAAAATCATCTTGATCACAACTACTTTAAAATGTAAACCATGAATGGAATTTTTTTCCCAGGCTGATGTGTGATGTGTCATAAGACACCGACTTAATGACTTAATGTCATTCAGTCATCTAGCGGCACTGAGCAAAATGACTTATGAGTTTGGTGTTAAGGTGCCCATGGTGAAGCAGTTTGCCTACAGGGATGACTCTTAAGCCTTTGCAAAATGGAAACAGGTGTTTTCTGTTGGGGATGGGGGGTGTAAAATCAGCCACGAAATATATGGATATTTTCTTAGCATATTTAAAGATCTTTTTACATGGGACACTTTCTTCCATGAGTGTGGTCCCACACAGACTTCCTCTTTTGAAAATTTCAATCTCAGTCTTAATCTGGGGTTTCTGCTGCTTGCAGTGATTTCTCCATTAAGAAATGACAATCCAAACATCTTTTTCTTCACGTTACACGTTGCTTGCATGTTTAGAAAGAGCACAAGCAGGATATTGCTGGCTAGTGATACCTACCCCGCAAGAACTAAAGCAGTCACCTTTGTAGGTTGTTAACTACATTACTATTAAATGTTGTCAAATTCTCTGCTTTCAGACAGAATGTAATTATAGAAAAAAATGATACATTTAAGTAAGATAGATACTTCTGAGGTGAAGAGCATGTTTGTCCTGCTATGAGCCTTTCACGTGGTTTGGTGACTGGTTAAAAACTCTCTCTCTCTCTCTCTTTTTTTTTTTTTTTTTTTTTTTTTTTTTTTTTTTTTTTTTACTCCTTGAAGAGAGCTGACTGCTTTTGACTTAGCCTTTCTGCCAGTGTGTGTCCCATGGCTGTTGTTTTTGACATGCCTTGGGCTTTGCCTGTCCATGTCACTGTGGATAACGAATATCCAGCACTCCTTGCTGCTTGTTGAATTATTGCAAAGGGCTTGACTAAATTTTTTTTTTTTTTGTTATTTTGACACTCTTGCACCTCTTGTGACTATGCAGAATCCTCTTAGGATGAGATGTGGCCCTGCTGGAATAGGATGCCTGTAAATTTCCCAGTCCTAAGATTAGGAAGTTTCCAGCTGTATGGTAGTGGTGCTTGGAAAAAGTGGGAAGGGGGAATAATAGGATGGGTGAAAGAAACGGTTCGAGTTACCTCTGTTTGGAGGTTCAATCTGCAACTAGGCCAGCTGATGTTCCAAATGGAAGGTTGTTTTTTGCTGGCTGATACCCCATATGTTTGTACTTGGGAAGTTTGAGCCATACGCAAACAGCAGTCCTCTGTACTCCAAAAAGTAAACAAAGGAAGGCTTTTATGATGTGTGGCAGAAGAAAGAGAAATGCTGGCAAGCACAGGCAGATAAGGCATCTCTTCCCACGTTCATTTAATAACCACTAGAAACAATGTAGAACTTGTAATTATTATTTGGGGTTTAATCAGCCAGTAGAAGAGTAGAGAGAAGAAATAGTGAAATATGTGTTAATGTTGCTAGAGAGAATGTACTTTAATTGCTGATTGCTTGATTATTGCTGAAATAGATGAGACTGAGTGTGATATCATCAGGAAGTTATACTTGAGAGCCAGAGGTGAAAACATAACATTTAACTTCAACATGATATACTGCAAAACAGTGTTTGAGGGCTAAATTAAATGACTCCCTGCAGAGATAACTTAAATGCTATAAAGCTGTATATGTAGCAATGATGAAGAACAATTAAAAAAAAAATAGCTTCTTCCTTTACCTAACAGAAAATGCTGTTAATGCAGTAGAACAATTACAGAAATCTGGGTGAGCAGTTTTGGCATTGTATGAACCCTGATAGTTATGACATTATTAAAAAGATATCCCAAGACCTGATAAATGTCAGCTGGAGGTAATCTGGTGAGTAACAAAAGTGGCAACCCAGCAGGTTGTAGGACTGCAGTGTTAAAATACACGCGTGAGTCATCAAGGCACTGAGAACCATGGAGCGAGGGCTAATTTTGCCAGGCACTGGCTAGATACTATCCCGTGGCATTTGGAATGATGCAGCCACAGCACAGGGCAGCTGGGAAAGGTGACATCATGTTTCAGGTATGTGGTGGCAAAAGGCAGACGTTGGGAACTGATTGCAAAGAGTTTCCTTCCAGAACTGTGAGCAGTTTCTTGAAAGCACTAAAAATGAGACCTAAAGCATCGCAGACAAACTAGCAGTGCGAAAGCAGAGCTCTCTAGGAACGGGTACTGCCAGGGGTGGTGACCTTTTGCTAGATGGAGAGTAAATACTTTCTATAGTACCCAGGAAGGTAGCTGAGAAACCCAGCTGCTCTCCTACGAGGGAATGGAAAGAATGATTCAGACTGCTGAAAGTCTGAAGTTTTTTTTTAAAAAAAAAAAAAAAGAAAAGAAAAAGTACAGAGCCTCAAAACATTAGTGGAGGAGTAACCCTAGAAGTAATATCTCATATTCCTGCACTTTTTTCTTCTGTTGAATAATATATGAATTACTGTCACATAATTTGAATCTACTACAACTTAAAGTGAGTGAAATCCTCACCCTTAAGAGCAAGACTGCAGCCTCGTATGTGAGAACAGCGACCGCTTTCTTCCTACTTGCTTGCACTTATGCAGCAAAAGGAATTGAGACCGAAACCTAAGTTTCAGTCTAGACTTCCTCTGATAGAGATCAGTGTCTGAATTAACTTGAGTTGTACCAGACTTCTGAGTAAAGTTCCTGAAGATGCAACATTATTCAAGGAGGCAGAAATGGGGCACTACAAATCCTGTTAAACTGGACTTATCTGGGTTGAACAAACATGAAAAGGGACGGTGCTCTCACCATATCAAGATTGGAAGAATGAAGATAGCTGTAACACAGGAATCTGTTTCCTAGAAGATGAAAAGCTATTCTGCCATAAATTTTGGAAAAAAACCTCTCAGTTGAGATAGAGACTAATAATCCATGACTGTTGGTTTAAAGATAAAACAAACATGAAGTGCTGAACCACAGCAGAAGTGATTAAGGATAAAAAAGAAAACCTCAGAGCATAAAGCTCATACTGCTGTGAGACTTGAAATATTTTGATTTTTATTGTAGCTAGAAAGGTGGTTAGAGCAGTGTGGAACAGCCATTTGTTTTGCTATCTCTGCCCTTTATTTGTGCCCTTTCTTCTGTTAGTTTACTTTCTATATTAGAGACTCCTTATAAGCTCCAGCTCAGAGTTCTGCTCATCTGGTGCATCCAGGTGATCCTCATCAAAGATGATGCTAAGCAGTATCTAGGTGAGTTTTAAACAGATTTAAAGGGGTGCAGAGCATGAAATGTTAGGACAGAAGTGCAATTACTTGAGTGGTTTCTAAGAACAAGTCAGCTTCCTGTCTTTGATATTTAATTAGGACTGTAACATGAATTGATTATTTCTTAGCAAACTTCACTTAGTTTGCAGAGTTCTTTGCACTTTTTTTAAGGAAATTAAAATTCCAGGCACTTTTTAAGCCTTGGATATAACAGGTGCATGAAGACTAGTTTCATGTCTGGTTTAACAGTATGCAGTTACAGTAAAATGACTCTCAAATTAATACCTATTATGTTTTCAACTTCTTCAAATATTTAGTATGTAATTCAGTATTACTTATTTTTGTTTTATCTCAACTTCTTATTTACCAGTAAAAGTCAAATATAATGTGATTACTCGGTTGTAAAGTGCTCTCCCTAAAAAACAAAAGATGCTTTTCAGGAGTGATAACCAGAAGCTGCTTCTTTGTGAATTCAGTATCAGGAGGAAGCTGGTAACACTACCGTTATCATGGGGCTGAGGGCGGAGGAAGAATCCTAGTTTAAAAAAGAAGGAAGTGTTTTGCATTTTTTTAGTCTGTTTCCGTTTGACTTTTGCATGTGGTGTTTATTCCTTTATAGATAATTCCTTGTCCACAATTACATTATATTGGTCTGTAGATAAGTGTCTGTTTTCCCATGCCTTACTTCATAACATGAAGAAGCTCAATGAGATATCAGAGAACAAGGAGGCAAGCCACATACAAACCAAACAGTTGGAATGTAATTACTTCTCCTTAAAATAATGCAAAACCAGGATCAGCAGCCTGAAATCTAACTAAACCATAAATTTAATACTAACCTCCCTGGACAGGAATGCATTTTACAGTGACCTATCCCGTATAGTTTAGGTTGCCAGTTTACCTCTTTGAATTGAGGTCAGATGGGGCCACATTACAATGTTTTGGCCATGTGTGATAGACTGTGTCTGTAGCAGTTGGTGAATGTTAGTGAGTTGCTCACAGATTTAGCATCCATGCATAACCCAAGCAAAGTTTGGTTAATGCGCCGGGATCCTTAACTTGACAGCGGAATTTGCTTTACTGTACAGATAGCAATTGTCAGAGGAGCAATTTCTCATGATATGTAATAGTATTAATGCTGTTCAAAGATGTGTGGATTCATAATGGCCAAGGGCATGTGTAAAAGACCACAGATTGGGCTGACTAAAAAAAAAAATCAAGTGAAGTGATATGGTGGGGACCATCCATAATGCCGAAGACGGCAGTGACTTGCAGCCCCAGTGCCTGCCCTTGTGAGTATTCAGTTTGTCTCCTCTAATTTCATCTTGATAAAATACAAATAGATGGGTTTTATGCACAGAAATTTTCAGAGTATTAATAGCTTTGAATGTGTGTTGTTTTTTATGCTATAAATAACAAACTTTGTTGGAGATAAAAATCATTAAATGTCTTTTGTGTGTACAGACATCTGTATTCTATTCTCCAAAGAAAAGAGATTCTGTGAAGAAAATTAAATCCTTTTATTAGGCAGAGAGCAGATTGGAAGTTCCTGAATTCCAAATCCTTTGTGAATTGCACTTTGTTCGGGATGCAGATGGAAGTGTAACTGTCCTGGCAAGCATTTGCTATCCTCATAAATCACTCTTTCCATATGGAGATGATTTTTCTCTGAAGTATGTATTCAGCTTTGTGGGGAGAGATTGGCCAGATTTCTTTGTGCCACTGTTGAGCTTTATGCAATCTTACAGTGCCCTGGGGTGACTTGAGCAATGGCAGTCGGGAGTCTCATTGCCCTCCATCTAGGGTCGCATAGTTTATATTTTATTCCCCTGTAAGACATCTTTTTCAGATGGTTGGCGTTTCTTATTTTTTGATGATAAATCAGCTGTGATCTAACGTGGTGACAGTAGCTGGGAAGAGCAGGGGCTTCTGTGCATCTGAGGTGCAGGTGCTGGCCAGGAGGCCGCCCGTCCCGCAGCTGAGCCGCTCTGGCCGTGTGCTGAGAGCGCGCGCGGTGAGGGCTCCTCCTGGCAGCCCTGCTCCCCACACCTCCAAAGGAAACCTCGGCTGCCCCGGGCTCTGTGTGGCAAAACCAGCTCCTACCTCCTAGCTCAGGAGATGAGAGAAGGAGCTCCGGCGTCCAGCTCTGTTGAAATGCCTGCTAATAGCGACAAAAGCTCTGGGGCAGGTTGTGATTCATGTCGGTGTGAATGGTGCGGTGTCACCACATCTTGCTGCTTTGGTCCTGCCGGCACAGGCGTGTCAAAGCAGGCGTGGGAAGGGAGCTAAGTGTTGATCTGCAAATCCATAGGATTAGCTAGAGACTCAGCTCTAGGGATGTGTGACAAGCAGGGATACGCAGAAGGTGCTCAGCTGTAGGCTAAAGGTGTGATACTGATGGAACGGAGGCATCAGCTTTGAGGGGAAACACTGACTAGTTAGGAGCCTTTCAATGGGCAAATAGAGGGTACTCGGTGCGACTGGTGGTGTGACTTTGCTTGCACTACCTGTACAGGAGATGTGGGGTTTTTTGTCCGATGGGGGCTGAAAACTGTTATTTCCCAAAAGGGCAGTGGGTGTCACCCTTCAGCGTCCCCCCTCGGCCACCTGGGCAGAGTGCCCGAGTGCGTTTGCCCGTAGTGGTTAAGGGAAATTATCACCTCACTCCTGTCGCGCTGCTGTCGCCTTCCTCGAGGGCTCCCCGGCCACCTCCGTATTCCCGGGTGTGGAAACGGGGCGCGGCGCTCGGGGGAGCGGAGAGCGGGGAGCAGCTCCCGCGGGCGGCGGTTGGCGGTTGGCGCAGCCGTTAAC